>JAOPSE010000256.1:600000-1081763 GCA_029449295.1 Zea luxurians
TGGCGGGGAAGAGCGAGCTGGGCCGTGGCCCTCCCCCCTACCCTCAGCTTCAAGGATGTTCATCAACCATGCTGGGGAGGAGGGTGCACCAAGTCGGGGGCTGTCTCCACGTGGGCAGCGGCCCGCTCCTTCCCTCAATGATCGGGGGAGAAGGGCGTTCGCTGCCCGTGGCGCTATCAGCTGCCGCGTCTGTGGCTCCCCGGCCTGAGCAGCCCTGGCGCTGCTTCCGGTGCCTCCTCCCGCCGCTGGGGCAGGGCATGGCTGCCCGTCAGCCGCACGGGCGTCGGTCGTGCCGTGCGCGGGCCGGCTATGTCTAGGTCCTCCTTGCGCCGTCGGCTATGCCGGGGGGTCGCCCAACAGGTCGTATGCCACGAGGGTGGTACTCGTGTTCTGGGACAGCCTCAGCAAGGACGGGAGTGAGGACCTGTTGGTGCGCTTTGGGGCGGCCGATGTTCGCCGGTGCGGTGTTGGTGGGCAAGTGGCTGCTGTCGTTGGTGCTGAGGTGGTGGTGGTCGCCATAGGTGAGGCTTCCTCTGCCGACGAGACCGTCAGTGCTACCCACGGGCGGACCTCCGGCTCTTTGGCCTCAACGGCTTGTCCTCGCCCCTCGTGTGGAGGACGGGGGCGAGGGCCTTTTTCCAGTAGTGTTTGCCCTGAGGCAATCACTGCTGCTGTCTAGCCGCCCGAGGTGGAGGTCGTTGTTGCTGCTGGTGCAATGGTCGCTGGCGAGCCGCTTGGGCTTGTTATCTTGCAGCCCCTCCGGTATGGAGGTTGTTCATTCCCGTGGGAATGGAGCTCAAGTCCCGCTTGTAATGGTACCCTCTTGAGAGCGAGATGTAATAGCTTTGAGTACTAAGACATCTGCCGTAGGTCGGGACAACCGCCGAGGGCGCTGCCGACGTCCAAGTCTTGGTACCATTGTTATCCCATGCATGTGTGTTTGTTCTTTGTGGCTGCTGAGGCCTGAACATTTGGGTATAAAGCCGTGTCTCTTTCCTCTTGCTTCGAGCATTAAGACGTGTTCGTCGGTAGCAAAATCACTTATCCGAGCGTGAGCCGCCTTTCCTAGAAGGTGACGAGTGAGGTATCCGTATCCCGGAGGCGTAGGAGTCCCTCGGCTCGGTCGGCCTTGCCGCTTACGGTCTCTCTTGCTCGTCTTTATGATTCTGTTATCGACGCAGTCGAAATGCGTGAAAGACGTTCTGGCAAAAGACTTTTTTGAGAAAAATTTTGACGCATAGGGGGTTCCCCCCTTCTAGCCCCCGAGGGAGGATCGGGCTTTGCTGAGGCAAGGCTGATCCTTCCTTGATGGTTAGACTTCATTTACGCATGTAAAGAAAGCGAGATACATAAACGACTTGAAACATTTTAAGGGTAAAAGCGACGTAGCTGTTCGATGTTCCAAGCGTTGCTGTAGACCTCGCCTTGATCGTTGGCCAGCTTGTATGTCCCAGGCTTCAAAATCTTGGCGATGATGAAGGACCCTTCCCAGGGAGGGGTGAGTTTGTGGCACCCTCGGGCGTCTTGCCGTAGGCAAAGTACCAAGTCTCCCAATTGGAAGTCTCGGGGCCGAACCCTTCGGGCGTGGTAGCGTCGCAGAGACTGCTGATACCGCGCCGAGTGTAGTAAGGCTACGTCCCGAGCCTCTTCCAGCTGGTCTAGCGAATCCTCTCGGCTGGTCTGGTTGCTTCGGTCGTCGTAAGCCTTTGTCCTCGGGGAACCGTATTCCAAGTCCGTGGGTAGGATGGCCTCGGCCCTATAGACTAGGAAAAATGGCGTGAAACCCATGGCTCGGCTCGGCGTCGTTCTTAGACTCCAAACCACCGAGGGTAGCTCTTTTATCCACCACTTGCCGAACTTATTGAGGTCGTTGTAGATCCTCGGCTTTAGTCCCTGCAAAATCATACCGTTGGCGCGTTCCACCTGCCCATTCGTCATTGGGTGCGCTACGGCGGCCCAATCCACACAGATGTGGTGGTCCTCGCAGAAGTCTAGGAACTTTTTCCCAGTGAACTGTGTGCCATTGTCAATGATGATTGAGTTTGGGACCCCCAAAGCGATGGATGATATTTGTGAAGAACGCCACCGCCTGCTCGGACCTGATGCTGGTTAAGGGTCGGACCTTGATCCACTTGGAGAATTTGTCGATGGTGACCAGCAGGTGCGTGAAGCCCCCAGGTGCCTTCTGCAAGGGACCGACAAGGTCCAGACCCCACAGAGCGAAAGGCCAAGTGATGGGTATCGTCTGCAGGGCTTGAGCGGGCAGGCGCGTCTGTCTTGCGTAGAATTGACACCCTCGGCAGGAGTGCACAATCCTGGTGGCATCGGCCACTGCGGTGGGCCCGTAGAAACCTTGCCGGAAGGCGTTCCCAACGAGGGCTCGAGGTGTTGCATGGTGACCGCAAGCCCCCGAGTGTATTTCTTGTAACAGCTCTTGCCCTTGGGCAATGGATATGCATCGTTAGAGAATGCCTGAGGGGCTGCGGTGGTACAACTCCTTTTCATCACCCAGCAGAACGAACGACTTGGCGCGCCGAGCCAGTCGCCGAGCTTCGACTTTGTCGAGGGGCAGCTCTCCTCGGAGGAGATATTCTAGGTACAGGGTCTGCCAGTTTGGGACTGGTGCGACCCCATTTTGCTCCCCCTCAACGCGCAGGGCCTCACCCTCGGCGGCCGAGGGTACCTCGGGCTGGGCCGAGGCCTCCTCAGGCTCGGGCGCGTCGTTGACTTTGACGGATGGTTGATATATATCTTTGGAGAAGACGTCCGGGGAAACTGTCATTCACCCCGAGGCTATTTTCGCTAGCTCATCTGCGGTTTCGTTGTACCATCGAGCAACATGGTTGAGTTCCAGCCCATAGAACTTGTCTTCCAAACGCCGAACTTCGTCGCAGTAGGCCTCCTTTTTTTGGTCGCGGCAGTGGGAGTTCTTCATGACCTGGTCAATGACGAGCTGTGAGTCGCCACGAGCGTCGAGGCACCGAACCCCTAGCTCGCCGGCGATGCACAGGCCATTAACCAAGGCCTCGTACTCGGCCACGTTGTTTGACGCCGGAAAATGGAGGCGCAGTACGTAGCGCACATGTTTCCCGAGGGGTGAGATGAAGAGCAAGCCAGCACCTGCTCCTGTTTTCATCAGCGACCCATTGAAATACATGGTCCAAAGTTCGGGTTGTATTGGGGCCGTCGGCAACTGGGTGTCAGTCCATTCAGTTAGGAAGTCGGCCAAGACTTGGGATTTTATGGCCTTCCGAGGGGCAAACGAAAGTGTTTCGCCCATGAGCTCCACTGCCCATTATGCTATCCTACCCGAGGCCTCTAGATGATTTCTCCCAGGGGAAAGATGACACCACAGTACCTAGATGAGACTCGAAGTAGTGTCGCAGCTTCCACCGTGTCGGAATCACTGCGTACAGCAGCTTCTAGATTTGCGGGTAGCGGACTTTGGTCTCGGATAGCACCTCGCTGATGAAGTAGACTGGCCTCTGGACGAGCAGTGCATGCCCTTCTTCCCGTCTCTCGAATACGATCGCGGCGCTGACCACCTGAGTGGTTGCGGCTACGTAGATCAAGAGGGCTTCTCCCGTAGCAGGGGGCACCAAGATGGGCGCATTTGTAAGGAGCGCCTTTAAGTTTCCGAGGGCTTCTTTGGCCTTGAGGGTCCAAGGGAAGCGCTCAGCCTTCCTTAAGAGGTGGTACAAGGGAAACCCTTTCTCGCCGAGGCGCGAGATGAAGCGGCTCAGAGCCGCAAGGCATCCCATGACCCTTTGTACTCCTTTCAAATCCTTGATGGGCCCCATGTTGGTGATGGCCGCGATTTTCTCCGGGTTGGCTTCGATGCCTCGCTTGGAGACGATGAACCCTAAGAGCATGCCTCAGGGGACTTCGAAGACACACTTCTCAGGATTGAGTTTTACGCTCTTCGCTTTCAGGCAGCTGAATGTTGCCTCAAGGTCAGTGAGGACGTCGGAGGCTTTCCTTGTCTTGACGACGATGTCATCGACGTAAGCCTCGACCGTTCTACCGATGTGTTCCCTGAACACATGGTTCATGCACCTCTAGTAGGTGGCACCTGCATTCCTCAAGCCAAATGGCATTGTAGTATAACAATACATGCCAAAAGGTGTGATGAAAGAAGTCGCGAGCTGGTCGGACCCTTTCATCTTGATTTGGTGATAGCCCGAGTAGGCGTCGAGGAAAGACAGGGTTTCGCACCCAGCAGTGGAGTCCACAATCTGATCGATGCGAGGTAGAGGGTAGGGAACCTTCAGACATGCTTTGTTTAGACCAGTGTAGTCTACGCACATCCTCCATTTCCCACCTTTTTTCTTTACAAGCATAGGGTTAGCTAACCATTCGGGATGGAATACCTCTTTGATGAACCCTGCAGCCATCAGCCTGTGGACCTCCTCGCCTATGGCTCTGCGCTTTTCTTCATCAAAACGGCGCAGGGACTGCTTCACGGGTCGGGCTCTAGCTTGGATGTCCAGTGAGTGCTCGGCGACATCCCTCGGTATGCCCGGCATGTCCGAGGGACTCCACGCAAAAACTTTGGCATTTGCGCGGAGAAAGTCCACGAGCACTGCTTCCTATTTGGGGTCAAGCTTGGAGCCGATCCTGACTTTCTTGCCGGCGTCGTTGCTGGGGTTGAGAGAGATGGACTTGACTGCCTCGGCCGACTCGAAGTTGCCGGCGTGCCGCTTCGCGTCGGGTGCCTCTTTGGAGGGGCAATCCATGTCGGCGATGAGGGCTTCGGACTCGGCGAGGGCCTCGGCGTACTCCACGCATTCCACGTCGCACTCGTAAGCGTGACGGTACGTGGGTCCGACTGTGATGACTCCCTTGGGGCCAGGCATCTTGAGCTTGAGGTTGGTGTAGTTGGGGATGGCCATGAACTTGGCGTAGCATGGTCTTCCTAGCACCGCGTGATAGGTTCCTCGGAACCCAACTACCTCGAAGGTGAGGGTTTCCTTTCGGAAGTTGGAGGGAGTTCCGAAGCAGACAGGCAAGTCGATCTGCTCGAGGGGTAGAATACGCTTTCCAGGTGCAATCCCGTGGAAGGGAGCTGCACCAGCCCGGATCTCGGACCGATCAACCCCCAAGAGCCCCAGGGTCTCGGTGTAGATGATGTTGAGGCTGCTGCCTCCGTCCATGAGGACCTTGGAGAGCCTAACGTTGCCGATGATTGGGTCGACGACGAGCGGGTACCTTCCTGGGCTCGACACGAAGTCGGGGTGGTCGCCTTGGTCGAAGTTGATAGGCTTGTCGGACCAGTCTAGTAGACTGGCGCTGCCACCTTCACCGAGCAGACCTCCCAGCGCTCTTGCTTGCGGTGCCGAGCCGAGGCGTTCGCCACCTGCCCGCCATAGATCATGAAGCAGTTGTGGACCTCGGGGAATTCCTCTTCCTTGTCGCCCCCCTTGTTGTTGCCTTGGTCTTTGCCACATTCTGCCGAGGGTCCGGCCTTGTTGAAGTAGCGCCGGAGCATGTCACACTCCTCAAGGGTGTGCTTGACGGGACCCCGGTGATAGGGGCACGACTCCTTGAGCATCTTGTCGAACGCGTCGGCCCCTCCGGAAGGCTTTCGAGGGTTCCTGTGCTCGGCAGCAGCGACGAGATCCGTGTCGACGGCGTTGCGCTTTGCCTGCGCCTTCTTCTTGGCCTTCTTCTTCGCGTCGCGCTGGGCAGATGCCTCGGGGGCGTCTTCCTTCTGCTCTCCCTGAGGCTGCTTGTCCTTTCAGAAGATGGCTTCGACCGCCTCCTAACCAGAGGCGAACTTGGTGGCGATGTCCATCAATTCGCTCGCCTTGGTAGGAGTCTTGCGACCCAGTTTGCTCACCAGGTCTCGGCATGTGGTGCCAGCGAGAAACGCCCCGATGACGTCCGAGTCGGTGATGTTGGGCAGCTCGGTGCGCTGCTTCGAAAACCTCCAGATGTACTCTAGCAGGGATTCCCCTGTCTGCTGGCGGCAGCTTCGGAGATCCCATGAGTTCCCATGGCGTACGTACATACCTTGGAAATTCCTAGCGAAAGCCTTGACCAGGTCGTCCCAGTCGGAGATCTGCGCAGGAGGCAGATGCTCCAGCCAGGCCCGAGCAGCGTCGGAGAGGAAAAGGGGGAGGTTGCGGATGATGAGGTTTTCATCGTCTGCCCCTCCCAGCTGGCATGCCAGCCGGTAGTCCGCAAGCCACAACTCCGGCCTTGTCTCCCCCGAGTACTTGGTGATGGTAGTCGAGGCTCGAAAACGGGCCGGGAACGGCGCTCGTCGTATGGCCCGGCTGAAGACTCGCGGACCTGGCGGCTCGGGCAAGGGACTCCGATCCTCCTCACTATCGTAGCGTCCCCCATGCCTGGGATGGTAGCCTCGGCGAACCTTCTCCTCGAGGCAAGCCCGACGGTGGCGGCGGTGTTGCTCGGCGCTGAGGCGATCCGGGGCTGCAAGCATCCCATCCCCTGTGCGCTCGGTGTGGACCGAGGCCTTCTGCATGCGTCGGGAGGGCGCTGCATGATGCTCCGAGGGGTCTCCTTGTTTCCGGGAGGCAGAACTCGGCCTGTCGGACAGCGGCGTCTTCCAGGAGGCCCTTGAGCTCACCCTAGATACGTCGCCCTTCGGTGGTGGATGGCTCCGGCATCGTTCGAAGCAACATTGCTGCTGCAGCTAGGCTCTGGCCGGCCCCGTTGAAGGCCTGGGGCGGCATCACCCTGGCATCGTCAGTAATGCGGCGCTGGACGCCCTGGGCCCGAAGACGCGCTCCTCCAGCAAGTGCCTGGCCTGCCCACTCCTGCTCGATGTTTTGCCGGAGCTGCACAAGTCGTCCCGCTTCTTCGCCGAGCTTGGCCTGCATCTCACGGAGTTGCTCGAGCTGTGTGTCCTGACCCCCCACAGGGACTTGGACCACAGCTAGCTCCCGCGGGATCTCAACGCGAGATGCAGGTGCAAGGGCGCCGTCACCTCCTGGGATACCGAGGTGGTTTTCTCCGTCGTGATCTTCCTGATCGATGTGGTAGCACTCGCGAGTTGGGTTGCAACCCTCGTCGTCAAGGCTGTGACCATCATCAGAGCAGCCGAAAAGGCAGTGGTCGCATGTGGACATGAAGTCGCGCATGGTACTGGGATCACGGAGTCCGGAGAAATCCTAACTGACGTCGGGGTCGTCCTCTTCCTCGGAACCCGCGGGTCCGGAGGTTGAGACAGCCGTCAGTCGGTCCCAAGTTGACCACATATGGTACCCCGGTAGGTCAGGATATGCCCTAGCGAAAGCGCTCACCGAAGCGGGGTCGCTTGGTGGATCAAAACTGAATCTAAAGGGAACATGATGGAAAACGGACAGTACCTTTTGGTCGATGGACGGTGGCGAAGTCGCGTGGGGGACAGACTACACCGTTATCTCAGGTACGAGGCTAACGCCCAGCAAGTCCTTCGCGAGGGTGCTGGCGTCATCAGTCCGCTTGGGGTTGGCACGTTGCGGGGAAGCGACACCCATTGTTGTCTCAGGTGCGTGGACAATGCCCGACATGTCCCCCGCAGGGGTGCCGTCGACTCGTTCTGGTTTGACAGCCGATGAGGTGCCGCCTCCTGCGTGACCACGGTTGCCCCGTCTCCGTCTCCTCTGACGAGGAGGGTGGCGGGGTAAACCCAGGTGTTCCTCTTTTACCGCGGGGAGATGCCGTCGTGGAGTTCGCCTCCGCCGGGCGAGCCGTCGACCGTTGTTGTTGTCGTGCTGCGGAGGGAGCAGTACCATGTCGTAGCCGCCGTCGAGGGACATGAAATCGAGACTCCCGAAGCGGAGCACCGTCCCGGGCTGGAGAGGCTGCTGAAAGCTACCCATCTGGAACTCAACGGGAAAGTATTCGTTAACACGCAGCGAGCCCCTACCTGGTGCGCCAACTGTTGGTGTTTCGGACCCGGGGGGCCCTCAGCCGGACTGACTAGTGAATTTTAGTGCCGCGTGCCCCTGTCCAGATGTGTCACACCTGGCTTTAAGGAACAAAGCCAGGTGCATCTCATACATGCGCCAAGAAGACAACATATATAATAACAGAGTGTATAGAGATAAATGTCATAAAACATCAGAGTATTTATTACATAGCAGAAGACTTAATACAAAATAAAAGAATAAACATAAAACGAACTAAGGATCGTCGGCGCCAATGTCAACTGAGAAACGCCACCTAGATCAGATCATACTCCTCGCCTTGTGGCTCCTCCTGAACCACCTGCTCTTCTCCTGTGGGGGGGTGTGAGACAGCAAGGGTGAGCTCACACATGATCATAGCTCAACAAGTTGTGGGGAACCAGTGGACATAAACTCACAAAGGTGTGAGTTCATGTGATGTGTAAGGCTAATCAATGACAGGGGTTAAAGCTGAGCATTGCTTTTAAATAGTTGGTCAAAATTTTATTAGCAGTTACTAAGTGTAAGTAAATACCAAACCATAAGTAAAGTAATAGAACAAAATTAATAATAAACCCATGCAATGCAAATGACCAAATTGAATTTAAGTTCCATAAATTAAACATCAGAGAGTCCTGAGCTGCTCATGACCGTGAGCTCGGCTAGTATACCAGTTTTACACTCTGCAGAGGTTGTACCCTTTACCCATAAGTCATGTTACCCATCTGCCAAGGGATCGCGACTTCCCATACACCTCTGTCGAGGAGGCGAGGCAGGGTAACACTACGAGGCCTTTACAAAGTTCCACTAGCTTCAGAAAACCCGCTATAGTTTATAGGAAGCTCCAATGCAGGGTTCTTGTCTGACCGCCAACGCAGCAAAATCAACCAAGGACCTCCCTACACTGACCACTCCCCTACTGCCCTTGCCCCTTTCGGGTAAGGTAGTCTTCCACTAGCTTTCCTAATTAGTCAGCCAAGGGCGTCCCATTAAACCCTTGTGGTGGCACGTGGTTCTCAAGTTAAGCTCTATGTTCCAATTAACATTAATGATCTTAACATGAACATGAATAGAATAACAAGAATAATTGGAACATAGATATAATAAATGATTATCCCAAAACCATGTAAAGCAATAGCAAACTACCCAAGTGATTCAGGGGTAACCAAGGTAATGAGATAAACAATCTAGGGTGACCTATCGGGTCCCATCAAAATTAACCTATGCATGGATAAATGATATTAAAGAACATTATTGGGTAAAAAGTGGTCAAGGGCACAACTTGCCTTCAATGAGCTCCTGCTCAGCTACTTCAACCTGCTGCTCACCAGGATCCTCGGTCACGTGCCCTTCTACTCGCCATAATACAAACAAGCACAGTATAGAGGAAAATTAACATCACACCAAACATGTAAACAAAACACACAGTAATATTCTACACATTAAAATAAAATCCTAGGAACAGGAATCATAATTTTTCGAGTTATAGATTTTAAGTTATGGATTTTCAAAGGTTTTATGTGTTTAAAATAGGATTAAGTGTGGGATTAATTTTCTCACTGTTGTCATGACAAAACAGAGACACTAAGTGCTAGAGAATGAAATTACAAAATTTTAGGAACTGGAATGGAGTAATTTAGAGTTCATATGCATTTTGTATGAATTATTGAAGTTCTAGCAATTATTTTCCTATTAAAAATCTATTTCTATTTCATTTATTCAATTTAAACGATCTCTGGATTGGGCCTCATTTACCAGAAAGGTCAGGGGGCTCAGGGTAAGAATTCCCAGACACAGAGAACAGTCCACAACGGACGGCGGGTTGATTATAATAAAACAGAGGGTCTCTTTTGACTAATGTGCCCGCGAAGGGGTACGGTTTGATCCCGGCCGTTGGATCAGACTTGGGCGCACCAGATTAGATCTAGATCACGCCGAACCGGTATGCAGCACGATCCGTCCACTCCACGATCAACGGCGCGGATTTAATTCTCTCCGATCTCACTGGTGTCGCCCGATCACGATCTAACGGCACCCAACCAATGTGGCGAAAGGGTACGCCAACTCTAATCCCGATCGTTTGGCCCGAATCCAACGGTCACAATTCATCCTACCTAGCTCTGGTCAGGCCTGTGGCGGCGCTATCCCAGCCGCGGCGGAGATCTCGCCGGAGTAGGTAGGTCCATGGCTCCAGTGCGCAAAACCCTAATACGTTAGGCGTTACACTACCACGGAGCTAGAGCGAGTATGGCACAGGGTTTACTTACCAGAAAGGGACGATGGTTGAGCACAGACGCGATACACGGCGGAAGAGCGGCGGAGGTGCATCGACGTTGAGAAATTGAGGGCCGGTCCAGCCTCCCGCGCACTTGATTCCACCGGAAACCCCGTCCGCCACGGTCCCGGGGTACTCCTGGAGCAAGATCGGCGTTCACCACGGCTCTAACGGCTAGGAACGACGGTGGCGGCAACTTCTTTCTCCACGGGCGCAGCAATGGCGGCGCCGGTTGGCACTGGGGAAATTGGGCACGCGTGAGAAGGTAGCAGGGGAGAGAACGGGTCACGGGGATTCCCCTTTTATCCCACGGGGTTCCGGTTTGGAGGGAGAGGGAGGTCGCCCACGCTCTCGGCTATGGCGGCTGAAATCGCGCCTTCCGTTGCGCGGGTTAGGTGTAGGAGACGCCTCTGACCGGCCGGGCCTACCGGTCAGCGAGCTACGCCGATCGCGCGGGTGAAGCAAAGGTGTGGCTGGAAGTGGGTCCCGTGGTGCAGCGACTACGACGTACGCGCGATCAGCGGATTTCGCAGGCGCGCGCGGTATGACATGTGGGCCCCGCGAGACAGAGGGAGTGGAGCACGCGTGGAAGGGTTTTGGGCCGCGCGGGAGAGATCACAAGATGGGCCGAAAAGGTGAAATCCGGCCCAGGCAAGCACAGTACCCCTTTTCTTTTCTTTTTCATTTTCTTTTCTTTTCACTTTTAAATCTCCATTTTGAATTCAAACTTGTTTGTGAGCTTCATACCTGAGTTAAATGCCTAAATTAAAATATTAGTAGGAACAAAATGTATTATTTCATATATTTATTTCCCTCTATTTTGTATAATCTTTTCCTTCTCTCTTTTCTTAATTCTAGGATTATTTTAGGATTTAAATCCCCATCCGAATATTTAACATATTTTTTTTACATTATTATAATATTGTCACAAAAATGCACACAGATAAAATATTCAGCATGATGCAATGGTTTAGTAGCATATCTTTTTATTAATTGTTTTTGGGCATGGTGTTCACATATGATGATGCATAAAGATCAAACTCACATAAAGAGAAATTGTTTCTCTATTGGAATTATTTCTAGCAAATTACAAAGTGGGTGTTACAAATCCTACCCCCCTTAAAAATAATCTCGTCCTCGAGATTTAAGAAGATATAAGGAACAGGTGGGGAAAATCTATGCGAAGCTCTTCTTCTCTTTCCCAAGTTGCTTCATCTTCGCCATGGTGACTCCATTGCACTTTGCACATCTTTATCACCTTATTTCTCGTAACTCGAGTCAAAGTATCCAAAATCTTGATCGGGTATTCCGTGTAAGTCAAATCACCCTGAACACTAAGCTCTTCCATTGGTAACTGTTCCTCAGGGACACGGAGACACTTCTTTAGTTGAGATACGTGGAACACGTTATGCACATCCGATAGACTATCCGGTAACTCGAGTTGGTATGCCATCTCCCCAACTCGCCTAAAGATCAAGAATGGTCCAATATAGCGAGGGGACAATTTGCCCTTGACTTTGAATCTCCTCATTCCACGAAGTGGTGACACCTTGAGGTACACATAATCTCCTTCTTCAAATTCCAGTGGTCTTCGTCTATTATCAGCATAACTCTTTTTCCTGGTTTGAGCCACCCTCACATTCTCTCGAATTATACGAACTTGTTCTTCTGCTTCTTGAATCAATTCAAGCCCAAAGAATTGTCTTTCTCCAGTCTGATCCCAATACAAAGGAGTCCTGCACTTCCTCCCATATAAAGCTTCAAAAGGTGACATCTTCAGACTGACCTGGTAACTATTATTATATGAGAACTCAGCATATGGTAGACTTTTATCCCAACTTCCTCCATGCTGTAGGGCACATGCTCTCAACATATCTTCCAAAACCTGATTAGTCCTTTCCGTCTGTCCATCAGTCTGAGGGTGATAAGCCGTACTGAAATTCAACTTTGTACTCAAATTCTCATGAAAGCTTCTCCAAAATCTTGATGTAAACTATGAACCTCGATCAGACACGATCTTCTTCGGTACTCCATGCAAACACACAATCCGAGTGAAAGGGAATTAGGCTTACACCTAGTTCCTAAATAATTTTGGTGGTTGAATTGCCCAACACAAATATTGGACTAACTAGTTTGCTCTAGTACTCAAGTTATACAGGTGCAAAAGGTTCACACTTAGCCAATAAAAAGACCAAGTTTTGGATTCAACAAAGGAGCAACGAGGCAACCGAAGGCACCTCTGGCTGGAGGCACCGGACTGTCCGGTGTGCACCGGACAGTGTCCGGTGCGCCCAGGGGAATCCAACTCAAACTCTTCACCCTCGGGAATTCTCGGAAGCCGGCGCGCTATAATTCACCGGACTGTCCGGTGTGCACCGGACATGTCCGGTGCTCCAAGGAAGCGCGGTCTCCGGAACTCGCCAGCCTCGGGTTCGCGCGGCAGCCGCTCCGCTAAAATTCACCGGACTGTCCGGTGTGCACCGGACTGTCCGGTGTACCAGCGGGGCAACGACTCTTTTCAGCGCCAACGGCTCCCTGCGGTGCATTTAATGCGCGCGCAGACGTCAGACATGCCCATACCGGTGCACCGGACATCAAACAGTACATGTCCGGTGTGCACCGGACATCCAGGCGGGCCCAGAAACCAGAAGCTCCAACGGTCAGAATCCAACGGCAATGGTGACGTGGCGGGGGCACCGGACTGTCCGGTGTGCACCGGACTGTCCGGTGTGCCATCGAACAGACAGCTTCCAGCAACGGTCACTTTTGGTGGTTGGGGCTATAAATACCCCAACCACCCCACCATTCATTGCATCCAAGTTTTCCAACTCCCAACCACTTACAAGAGCTAGGCATTCAATTCTAGACACACCAAAGAGATCAAATCCTCTCCAATTCCACTCAAGCATTTAGTGACTAGCGAGAGAGATTTGCCGTGTTCTTTTGAGCTCTTGCGCTTGGATCGCTTTCTTTCTTTCTCACTTGTTCTTGTGATCAAAACTCAATTGTAACCAAGGCAAGAGGCACCAATTGTGTGGTGGCCCTTGCGGGGAAGTTTTGTTCCCGTTTGATTGAGAAGAAGAAAAGCTCACTCGGTCCGAGGGACCGTTTGAGAGAGGGAAGGGTTGAAAGAGACCCGGCCTTTGTGGCCTCCTCAACGGGGAGTAGGTTTGCGAGAACCGAACCTCGGTAAAACAAATCCGCGTGTCACACTCTTCATTTGCTTGCGATTTGTTTTGCACCCTCTCTCGCGGACTCGTTTATATTTCTAACGCTAACCCGGCTTGTAGTTGTGATTATTTTTGAGATTTTCAGTTTCGCCCTATTCACCCCCCCTCTAGGCGACTTTCAATTGGTATCAGAGCCCGGTGCTTCATTAGAGCCTAACCGCTCGAAGTGATGTCGGGAGATCACACCAAGAGGGAGATGGAGACCGGCGACAAGCCCACTACAAGCCAAGGGAGCACTTCATCGGAAGAGTCCCGCACCAAGAGAAGAGAGAAGAAGAAGAACTCCTCCAAGCGGAAGGAGAAAAGATCTTCCTCTTCTCACCACAAAGAGAAGAAGGAAAAATCTTCTTCTCACAAGCCGCATCGGAGTGGGGACAAGCACAAGAGGATGAGGAAGGTGGTCTACGACGAGACCGACACTTCATCAACATCTACCTCCGGCTCCGACGCGGCATCCGTCACTTCTAAACGCCAAGAGCGTAAGAAGTATAGTAAGATTCCCCTACGCTACCCTCGCATTCCTAAACATACACCTTTACTTTCCGTCCCATTAGGCAAACCACCAACTTTTAATGGTGAAGATTATGCTATGTGGAGTAATTTAATGCGATTTCATCTAACCTCTCTCCACAAAAGTATATGGGATGTTGTTGAGTATGGTGTACAGGTACCATCTGTAGGGGATGAGGACTATGACACGGACGAAGTGGCCCAAATCGAGCACTTCAACTCCCAAGCCGCAACCATTCTCCTTGCCTCTCTAAGCAAGGAGGAATACAACAAAGTACAAGGGTTGAAGAACGCAAAAGAGATTTGGGACCTACTCAAGACGGCGCACGAGGGTGATGAACTCACCAAGATCACCAAGCGGGAAACGATCGAGGGGGAGCTCGGTCGCTTTCGTCTTCGCCAAGGGGAGGAGCCACAAGACATGTACAACCGGCTCAAGACTTTGGTGAACCAAGTGCGCAACCTCGGGAGCAAAAAGTGGGATGACCACGAGGTGGTTAAGGTTATTCTAAGAGCTCTTATTTTCCTTAACCCCACACAAGTACAATTAATTCGTGGTAATCCTAGATATCCACTAATGACCCCCGAGGAAGTTATCGAGAATTTTGTAAGCTTTGAATGCATGATTAAGGGCTCGAAGAAGATCAACGAGCTTGACGAGCCTTCCACATCCGAGGCGCAACCGGTGGCCTTCAAGGCAACGGAGGAGAAGAAGGAGGAGTCTACACCAAGTAGACAACCAATTGACGCCTCCAAGCTCGACAACGAGGAGATGGCCCTAATCATCAAAAGCTTTCGGCAAATCCTCAAGCAACGGAAGGGGAAGGATTACAAATCCCGTTCCAAGAAGGTTTGCTACAAGTGTGGTAAGCCCGGTCATTTTATTGCAAAATGTCCTATGTCTAGTGACAGTGACAGGGGCGACGACAAGAAGGGAAAGAGGAGAGAAAAGAAGAAGTACTACAAAAAGAAGGGCGGCGATGCCCATGTTTGTCGGGAGTGGGACTCCGACGAAAGCTCAAGCGACTCCTCCGACGACGAGGACGCCGCCAACATCGCCGTCACCAAGGGTCTTCTTTTCCCCAACGTCGGCCACAAGTGTCTCATGGCCAAGGACGGCAAAAAGAAGGTAAAATCAAGGTCCTCCACTAAATATGAAACATCTAGTGATGAGGATAATGATAAAAATGAGGAGGACAACTTGCGTATTCTTTTTGCTAACCTTAACATGGATCAAAAGGAAAAATTAAATGAGCTAATTAGTGCCATCCATGAAAAGGATGATCTCTTGGACTCTCAAGAGGACTTCCTAATCAAGGAAAATAAGAAACATGTTAAGGTTAAAAATGCTTATGCTCTAGCAATAGAAAAATGTGAAAAATTGTCTAGTGAGCTAAGTACTTGCCATGAGACTATAGACAACCTTAGAAATGAAAATACTAATTTGATAGCTAAGGTTGATTCTCATATTTGCAATATTTCAATTCCAAATCCTAGAAATGATAATGATGATTTGCTTGCTAGGATTGAAGAATTGAATATTTCTCTTTCTAGCCTTAGAAATGAGAATGAGAAACTAATTGCTAAGGCTAAAGATTTTGATGTTTGCAATGCTACTATTTCCGACCTTAGAACTAAAAATGATATGTTGCATGCTAAGGTTGTTGAACTTAAATCTTGCAAACCCTCTACATCTAATGTTGAGCATGTTTCCATTTGTACTAGATGTAGAGATATTAATGTTGATGCTATCCATGATCACCTAGCCTTAATTAAAAAACAAAATGATCACATAGCACAACTTAATGCTAAGATTAGAGAGCATGACTTAGAAAATGAAAAATTTAAACTTGCTAGAAGCATGCTCTATAATGGGAGACGCCCTGGCATCAAGGATGGCATTGGCTTCCAAAGGGGAGACAATGTCAAAATTAATGCCCCTCCAAAGAACTTATCTAACTTTGTTAAGGGCAAGGCTCCCATGCCTCAAGATAACGAGGGTTACATTTTGTACCCTGCCGGCTATCCTGAGAGCAAAATTAGGAGAACTCATTCTAGGAAGTCTCACTCTGGCCCCAACCATGCTTTCATGTATAAGGGTGAGACATCTAGTTCTAGGCAACCAACCCGTGCCAAGTTGCCTAGAAAGAAAACTCTTAATGCATCAAATGATCATGCTATTTCATTTAAAACTTTTGATGCATCTTATGTTTTGACTAACAAATCCGGCAAAGTAGTTGCCAAAATGGTTGGGGGCAAACACAAGGGCTCCAAGGCTTGTGTTTGGGTACCCAAAGTTCTTGTTTCTAATGCTAAAGGACCCAAAATCGTTTGGGTACCTAAAACAAAGAACTAAACTTGTTTTGTAGGTTTATGCATCCGGGGGCTCAAGTTGGATACTCGACAGCGGGTGCACAAACCATATGACAGGGGAGAAAAGGATGTTCTCCTCTTATGAGAAAAACCAAGATCCCCAACGAGCTATCACATTCGGGGATGGAAATCAAGGTTTGGTCAAAGGATTGGGTAAAATTGCTATATCACCTGACCATACTATTTCCAATGTTTTTCTTGTAGATTCTTTAGATTACAATTTGCTTTCCGTATCCCAATTATGTCAAATGGGCTACAACTATCTTTTTACTGATATTGGTGTTACTGTCTTTAGAAGAAGTGATGATTCAATAGCATTTAAGGGAGTGTTAGAGGGTCAGCTATACTTGGTAGATTTTGATAGAGCTGAACTCGACACTTGCTTGATTGCTAAGACTAACTTGGGTTGGCTCTGGCACCACCGACTTGCCCATGTTGGAATGAAGAATCTTCACAAGCTTCTAAAGGGAGAACACATTTTAGGACTAACCAATGTTCATTTTGAGAAAGACAGGATTTGTAGCGCATGCCAAGCCGGGAAGCAAGTTGGCATCAATCATCCACACAAAAACGTCATGACTACCGACAGGCCACTGGAGCTCCTACACATGGATTTATTCGGCCCGATTGCTTACATAAGCATCGGCGGTAGTAAGTATTGTCTTGTAATTGTGGATGATTTTTCTCGCTTCACTTGGGTGTTCTTTTTGCAGGACAAATCTCATACCCAAGAGACTTTAAAGGGATTCTTGAGACGAGCTCAAAATGAGTTCGGCTTAAGGATCAAGAAAATTAGAAGCGACAACGGAACGGAGTTCAAGAACTCTCAAATTGAAGGCTTTCTTGAGGAGGAGGGCATCAAGCATGAGTTCTCTTCTCCCTACACTCCACAACAAAATGGTGTAGTGGAGAGGAAGAATCGAACTCTATTGGACATGGCAAGAACCATGCTTGATGAGTACAAGACACCGGATCGGTTTTGGGCCGAGGCGGTCAACACCGCCTGCTACGCCATCAACCGGTTATATCTTCACTGAATCCTCAAGAAGACATCTTATGAACTCCTAACCGGTAAAAAGCCAAACATTTCATATTTTAGAGTTTTTGGTAGCAAATGCTTTATTCTTGTTAAGAGAGGTAGAAAATCTAAATTTGCTCCTAAAACTGTAGAAGGCTTTTTACTAGGATATGGCTCAAACACAAGGGCATATAGAGTCTTTAATAAGTCCTCAGGACTTGTTGAAGTTTCTTGTGACGTTGTGTTTGATGAGACTAACGGCTCTCAAGTAGAGCAAGTTGATCTTGATGAGATAGGTGAAGAACAGGCTCCATGCATAGCGCTAAGGAACATGTCCATTGGGGATGTGTGTCCTAAAGAATCCGAAGAGCCTCCACATGCACAAGATCAACCATCCTCCTCCATGCAAGCATCTCCACCAACTCAAATTGAGGATGAGGCTCAAGATGTTGAACAAGAAGATCAAGAAGATGAGCCACCTCAAAATGACGGCAACCATCAAGGGGGAGATGCAAATGATGAAGACAAGGAGGATGAACAACCAAGGCCGCCACACCCAAGAGTCCACCAAGCAATACAACGAGATCACCCCGTCGACACCATCCTCGGCGATATTCATAAGGGGGTAACTACTCGATCTCGTGTTGCTCATTTTTGTGAACATTACTCTTTTGTTTCCTCTATTGAGCCACACAGGGTAGAGGAAGCACTTCAAGATTCGGATTGGGTGATGGCGATGCAAGAGGAGCTCAACAATTTCACGAGGAACGAGGTATGGCACTTAGTTCCACGTCCTAACCAAAATGTTGTAGGAACCAAGTGGGTCTTCCGCAACAAGCAAGACGAGCATGGTGTGGTGACTAGGAACAAAGCTCGACTCGTGGCCAAGGGGTATTCACAAGTAGAAGGTTTGGATTTTGGTGAAACCTATGCACCCGTAGCTAGGCTTGAGTCAATTCGCATATTATTAGCCTATGCTACTTACCATGGCTTCAAGCTTTATCAAATGGACGTGAAGAGTGCCTTCCTCAATGGACCGATCAAGGAGGAGGTCTATGTTGAGCAACCTCCCGGCTTTGAAGACAGTGAGTATCCTAACCATGTTTATAGGCTCTCTAAGGCGCTTTATGGGCTCAAGCAAGCCCCAAGAGCATGGTATGAATGCCTTAGAGATTTCCTTATTGCAAATGGCTTCAAAGTCGGCAAGGCCGATCCTACTCTATTCACTAAGACTCTTGACAATGATTTGTTTGTATGCCAAATTTATGTTGATGATATTATATTTGGGTCTACTAACAAATCCACATGTGAAGAATTTAGTAGGATCATGACACAGAAATTCGAGATGTCGATGATGGGGGAGTTAAAGTATTTCTTAGGATTTCAAGTCAAGCAACTCCAAGAGGGCACTTTCATTAGCCAAACAAAGTATACTCAAGACATTCTAAGCAAGTATGGAATGAAGGATGCCAAGCCCATCAAAACTCCCATGGGAACAAATGGGCATCTCGACCTCGACACGGGAGGTAAGTCCGTGGATCAAAAGGTATACCGGTCGATGATTGGTTCATTGCTTTATTTATGTGCATCTCGACCGGACATTATGCTTTCCGTATGCATGTGTGCAAGATTCCAAGCCGACCCTAAGGAATCACACCTTACGGCCGTAAAACGAATCTTGAGATATTTGGCTTATACTCCTAAGTTTGGGCTTTGGTACCCTCGGGGATCCACTTTTGATTTGATTGGTTATTCGGATTCCGATTGGGCGGGGTGTAGGATTAATAGGAAGAGCACATCGGGGACTTGCCAGTTCTTGGGAAGATCCTTGGTGTCTTGGGCTTCAAAGAAGCAAAATTCGGTCGCTCTTTCTACCGCCGAAGCCGAGTATATTGCCGCAGGCCATTGTTGCGCGCAATTGCTTTGGATGAGGCAAACCCTGCGGGACTACGGTTACAAATTAACCAAAGTCCCTTTGCTATGTGATAATGAGAGTGCAATCAAAATGGCCGACAATCCCGTCGAGCATAGTCGCACTAAACACATAGCTATTCGGTATCATTTTCTTCGGGATCATCAACAAAAGGGGGATATCGAGATTTCATACATTAACACTAAAGATCAATTAGCCGATATCTTTACCAAGCCACTTGATGAACAATCTTTTACCAGACTTAGGCATGAGCTCAATATTCTTGATTCTAGGAATTTCTTTTGCTAGTCTTGCACACATAGCTCATAAATATACCTTTGATCATGTCTCTTTTATATATGCTATGACTAATGTGTTTTCAAGTGTATTTCAAACCAAGTCATAGGTATATTGAAAGGGAATTGGAGTCTTCGGCGAAGACAAGGCTTCCACTCCACTCTACTACTCATCCTTCGCCGTCGCTCCGCATCACTCTCCAACTTTGGTATTATCCTCACTCATTCATTTCATGACCAAAGGGGGTTGGGCTCTAATGATTCCGTTTTTGGCGATTCATGCCAAAGGGGGAGAAAATATGAGCCCAAAGCAAAAGGACCGCACCACCACCTAATTTTATAAATTTGATGATTTTAAATTGGTAAATTTCAAAATTGGTATCTCTTTGTGTTCTAAAGGGGGAGCAACTAGTATTTTTCAAATTGGTGTCTTAAAACCCTCTTGAACACTAAGAGGAGACCTTATTTGAGGGGGAGTTTTGTTTAGTCAAAGGAAAAGCATTTGAACAAAGGAAGAAAATTTCAAATCTTGAAAATGCTTTGCAAAATCTTATTCATTTACCTTTGACTATCTTGCAAAATGACTTTGAAAAGAATTTACAAAACAGTTTGCAAAAACAAAACTTATGGTGCAAATGTGGTCCAATATGTCAAAAACAAAGAAAACAATCCATGCGCATTATATAAGTATATATTGGCTCAATTCCAAGCAACCTTTGCACTTACCTTATACAAACTAGTTCAAATATGTACTTCTATATTTGCTTTGGTTTGTGTTGGCATCAATCACCAAAAAGGGGGAGATTGAAAGGGAATTAGGCTTACACCTAGTTCCTAAATAATTTTGGTGGTTGAATTGCCCAACACAAATATTGGACTAACTAGTTTGCTCTAGTACTCAAGTTATACAGGTGCAAAAGGTTCACACTTAGCCAATAAAAAGACCAAGTTTTGGATTCAACAAAGGAGCAACGAGGCAACCGAAGGCACCTCTGGCTGGAGGCACCGGACTGTCCGGTGTGCACCGGACAGTGTCCGGTGCGCCCAGGGGAATCCAACTCAAACTCTTCGCCCTCGGGAATTCTCGGAAGCCGGCGCGCTATAATTCACCGGACTGTCCGGTGTGCACCGGACATGTCCGGTGCTCCAAGGAAGCGCGGTCTCCGGAACTCGCCAGCCTCGGGTTCGCGCGGCAGCCGCTCCGCTAAAATTCACCGGACTGTCCGGTGTGCACCGGACTGTCCGGTGTACCAGCAAGGCAACGGCTCTTTTTGGCGCCAACGGCTCCCTGCGGTGCATTTAATGCGCGCGCAGCGCGCGCAGACGTCAGACATGCCCATACCGGTGCACCGGACATCAAACAGTACATGTCCGGTGTGCACCGGACATCCAGGCGGGCCCAGAAACCAGAAGCTCCAACGGTCAGAATCCAACGGCAATGGTGACGTGGCGGGGGCACCGGACTGTCCGGTGTGCACCGGATTGTCCGGTGTGCCATCGAACAGACAGCTTCCAGCAACGGTCACTTTTGGTGGTTGGGGCTATAAATACCCCAACCACCCCACCATTCATTGCATCCAAGTTTTCCAACTCCCAACCACTTACAAGAGCTAGGCATTCCATTCTAGACACACCAAAGAGATCAAATCCTCTCCAATTCCACTCAAGCATTTAGTGACTAGCGAGAGAGATTTGCCGTGTTCTTTTGAGCTCTTGCGCTTGGATCGCTTTCTTTCTTTCTCACTTGTTCTTGTGATCAAAACTCAATTGTAACCAAGGCAAGAGGCACTGTTGGGGTCCTTCGTCCTCCGAAGGTCCTCAAAAACATGATTTGACAATGTTTTCCAAGTGGATTATATGAACAGATATTTTCGGATATGAAGCACGACCAGGACGAAGCCTGAGCCAGACGAAGGTCGAGGGAAGCCGAAGTTGTGCGCAGGAAAGCTTCGGCGCGATGACATAAGGGGGAACCGACTTAAAGATGAAAAGACTTCGGGGGCCTCAACAGATTTTCATAAACCGTTAACAAATGTAATGGACATGGATGTAATTTTACGTGGGCTGCGTCCCGCGTCTATAAATAGATGAACAGTACTCCCGTACTGTTCACGCTGACGGGGCATTCGCTTTTGCGTCACGCTTGTACTTTCTACCTTTTCTCAGAACCGAAGGTACATTTGTAATTCGAAATCATTTCTATTTTCTCATGTTAATAAAAATAGAAATGATTCTATGGTGATGTCTGAATTATATTTCGTGCTTTATATAAACCCTTCGTCATTATTCGTTATACTTACGAAGGTATGTTTCTTATGACCTTCGTCTGGAATTCATTGTCCCCGAAGGGACATAGTGTCTCGAAGGACGAAGGACTTTAATATTTAACACTTTTTATGTTGCCTTGTTCTTAACTCTTAGCATTTGAGAACAAGTCCCCAACATTGGCGCCCACCTCCGGTGAACTCACTTCCACTTCGAGTTTTTGTGAACACCTTCGGAAGCTATAGACCTTCGCTATGGCGCCGAAGAAGGCTTCAGCGACTGGGGCAGGAGCACTACAACCGCTGGACCACAACCAGGAGACCGTCTCCCTTCGGGAGGCCCGAAGCCAGAAGAGAAAAGCCGTCAGCCCGACGCTTGAGGAAGAAGAGCTAGACCAAGAAATCAGAGAGATGGAGATGCTACATCAACAAGTGCAGAGGAAGAAGGAGAAGATGGCCCGCCTAGCTGAGTTGCAAAGGCAAATAGACGAAGCCTCTGAGGAAGTTCGCCATCTCACTCATGATGAGCAGAACAGAAGACCTCATCAGAAAGACCTTCATCAGGAGGGCTTCGTCAACGAAGATGACTGGTATGATAATTTCCATCAGGGAAATTTTGTTTTCGATGACGCTTCTCCTCTGTCTGCTGAGCTGCAGGCTACACCTTGGCCTCCATCCTATAAGCCACCCCAGCTTCCCATGTTTGACGGCCACTCTGACCCGAAGCAATTCTTGATGAGTTACGAAGCAACAGTGTCTTCGTACGGGGGCAACGCCGCAGTCATGGCGAAGTCTTTCGTTATGGCCGTCAGGAATGTTGCTCAGACTTGGTATTCCTCTCTTCGGCCAGGAACAATCACTTCATGGCAGAAGCTGAAGGATATGTTATTGACCAGCTTTCAAGGATTTCAAACGAAGCCGGTCACAGCTCAAGCCCTCTTCCAGTGTATTCAGGATCACGAAGAATACCTTCAGGCGTATGTCCGAAGGTTCTTACGATTGAGGGCGCAGGCACCAACGGTGCCCAATGAAATCGTTATCGAAGCCATGATCAAGGGGCTTCGTCCTGGACCTGCAGCTCAATACTTCGCTCGGAAGCCTCCTCAGACTCTGGAGAAATTGCTCCAAAAGATGGATGAGTACATTCGTGCTGACAATGATTTTCGCCAAAGAAGGGAGGAGGCCTTCAGATTTTCTGAAATGGCCAGGGGCTTCGGAGGAAAATACTACCCGAGGCATGTCCGTTCCATCCACAACACTCAGAATGATGACAAGGGGAGTCAGCAAAATAGGCCACAGAGCTCCTCACAGGCTTCGGGGCAACAACAAGCCTTCTTCCGGCCACCAGCTCCAAGGGGCAGAGGCGCCAGGGGCTTCGGCGGAAGGTTCGGAGATCAGCCAAGGAGATTGTTCTGCTTGTTTTGCGGAGAAGGCAAGGGCCATACCACTAGGACGTGCCATGTCACAATCCAGAAGCAAAAGGAAATAGCCGAAGCTGCATCTCAACAAGCTCAGCCGAAGCAGGTCATGCATACTGCTTCGTATCATCCACCTTATATTCCACAATACATAGACAACCACCCTGCAGCTTCTGTAGCTTCGGCAAGTCAACCTCAAGCTTCCTGGCAGCAGCTTCCGCCTCCACCTCCATTGCAGCAAGGTCAACAGCCAGAAGGGAGTCAACACGCTCCACATCAGAGGGACTTCAGAGAACAGTCCGAAGCTCGCACAGTCAACAGCACTGTGCCAGAGTCGAAGCACATTTATTGATACATATCCTACCCTTGATAGCAGTCTTTCCTTTTCAGTTTTATTTTCTGTGAAGCAAAAAACATTGATAGTTTTCATGTAATAATTTCGTTGTTTTCCACGAGGAAGATCTATTTGCTCCACAAGCTTAAGTTGCTGAAGCTTAAAATTTTTTCCGTTACCAAGGAGGACCTTCGAATTAAAAATCCTTCGGAGTAACACAAAGTCGTTCTAAGGAACGCAGAGTAAGTTTGCGAAGTCACAAAAAGCCGTTCCAAAGGGAGCGCAGTGTAAGTTTTCTGCTCAGAAGTCGTTCCTAAAGGAATGCAGAGCTTACAGCGAAAAGTCAACGCTGATACCGCCTAAGTAAAGGGCGAAGAAGCTCCTAAGGGAGGCTTACAGCGAAAAGTCAACGCTGATACCGCCTAAGTAAAGGGCGAAGAAGCTCCTAAGGGAGGCTTACAGCGAAAAGTCAACGCTGAGATCGTCTAAGTAAAAGACGAAGAAGCTCCAAAGACGTTCCTAAGGGAATGCAGAGCTTACGAATATATTTTATGAGTATCTTCGGAACAAATGTCACATGCATAGCATAACATCATCACATCATTTTCCATAGCATAAGCATCATACATCATATTGCATTTGGCAAAAGAAAGTGACACTCTCAACCTTCGAAAGGATGCTCTGAGAAAGTGATATCGAAATTGTATAGCTTCGGAATACAGCTTCGGAGAATATTTTTATGAAACATGGGTGAGTTTTATCAGATCAATATTGAGATTGTATAGCTTCGGAGTATAGCTTCGGATAATGATTTCACGAAACATGGAAGTGATTCATCAGAATAATTTTAACGAAGAATGTCTTCTTCACGAAGCATGAAAAGAAGGGAAGGTGTTTTTTCGCCGAAGGCTCAAAAAGGTATGTATATAGAGTTTCATGCATCGTGAAGAATTGAATAATGAAAAGAAACTTGTATATTACATCCAAATGTACAAAATATTACATAGATCACAATTTAAATGTTTTTCTAATAAGCATCTAGTCCTCTCTTAATACTGCTTCGGCGACTTCATTTAAAAGTTGATCAACAACTTTGTCCATGATAGCTTCGGCCATTTGTTTGATTTCTTCATCTCCTTTTGTGTGGGGGTCGGCAGTCGACCCAGCAGCTTCTGAGGGAAGAGAACATTTCTTCATCACTATTACAAGCTATGTGCAGAGTTTGAAACAAAAATTACAACTCAATAAGAACAACTAATTAATACCTAATTGCCTTTCGGGCTCCGTACTTTTTTCGGCAGTTTCTGCCACTTTTCTAGCATCGTGGATGCCTTTTTCGCTCCTTTGGATGATCTCTTGCGCCATTCCTCGGCCGCCGTCGTTCCAAATATCCGTAAAAAATTTGCCGCCAACCACGCTTGCTTCGGCCGAGGGGTCCTTAATGTCTTCGGAAGATAAGGCAGCTTCGGACTGAGCTAGAAATTTTACATGATCGCAACCTTTCTTCTCTAAGACAGAAGCAATTCCTCTGGCGCCCGAAAAAGCGCAGATATCGCCACGACTGCTCAGGATCTCCTCGAAGGCCTCTACTTCGTGACTAATCCATTCCAGTGGACCTTCGGGATTGCCTCGAGAGAAATTCTCTTCGCTAGAGAAGGCACCCACGCTGGCAAAGCTGTTTTTAATTTTATTCACACATTCTATAGATTTGACATAACATTTTCCCTGAGACGTACGAAGCTCTTTAACTCTTAACTCCAATTTGTTGACCATATGATCACTGAGTTCTCGTTTTGTTTCCTCAAGGACGCGCTCCTCTCTAGCTCTAGTCAGCTGTTTCTGAAGATCTTTAATTTCACGCTTGTGGGCTTCGGCCTGGGTTTTTGAAGCGGCTTCATCCTTTTTTACTTTGTCTATCAGCGTAAGAAGAATTTTATCCTTTTCTAGAGCTTCGTTTCTCAATTTGATAACTTCGGAGCGCAAATTGTTAAATGCAATCTCATAACTTTCATCTTCGGCGCTCTTTTGCGCTCTTAACGCGTTGCTTAGGATCAGGCCCTATACGAAAAAGAATTCATATAAGAAAAAACGAATGTGTCGCGAAAATAAAAAAAAATATAATATATATAAGGGGGTTTTCTTTTCAACCGTTAAATTCCCGTACCTTCAGGCTGTTGTACGCAAGACTGTCTGCGAGATCTTCTTTCGTCATGGCGCTCAATCCAGATTCAAGCTTCGGGAAACCAATACTCCTGGCCATTTCTCGGCAGACAGAGAGCTCTTTGTTGTCAGGCAGGCAGTATAAAAAATCATCTTCATTTGTCCCATTGAATATTACTGCCCCCTTTGGATATTTTAGCTCCTTTGCATAATGGCTAGCTTCATGAGTTTCTTCTTCAGATAATTTTTTCCCCGAAGCATGTCGTATGATGTAATCACACATGCTGGCAGGTGCTTCGGGGATGGCAGTGTCAGTCTCTTCAATTAAAATTGGTTCTGGTATTTTTATTGCTTCGGCTTCCAAAGTTTGTTCCCTGAAAGGCTCTGAAGGCCCAGCTTCAGCTTCAGCTTGTTGCGTCAGAGCTTCAGAGGAAGCTTTAACAGTTTCAACACTCTTTTTTGGAGTTGTGCTTGAAGACTTAATTGTCTCCAAGACATCTAGCACATTTACCATTCTCTTCCTTTTTGGGGTCACCATTGGACCCTTTTGGATTTTTGCTGCTTCAACATTTACTACAGGACTCAAAATTTCTGATGCTTTTTCCTTAGTCAGATTTTTCGCTTCTTCCATTTTTTCTGTCGATGGTGCTTCGGCTATCTCTGCAATTTCTGGCAGCATGGTTGGCTGTTCAGCTTCGGTGGCCGAAGAAGTTTCTCCAGTGAACTCAGGCACCGAAGCTGGTTCAATATGGCGTGGTCGGTGTGTGAGGACCTTCAACCTTTTTCCTTTTGGTTCTGGCTCGCTAGGAGCGGTTCCAGCTTCTTCTTTTTCAGAGGTTATGTTTTTCCTTTTTTGCCTTCGGATGGGATAACAATAATCAGGGTAGAAGAACCCGACTGCGTCAAACACTCGGTTCAGTCTCTTCTTTTTTCGGCCTCCGAAGGCTGCTGATAGTGCAGTATTTTCAGCCTTCGAATATGCCCCAAGTAATTCATCACTTAATGTTTCAATGCTTTTCAGCCAGTCATCATCAGGTTCAATAAATTTATCTGCATATTTGAATGTGTACTTTAATCTGACTAGTCCGCCTTCGTCGGACTCTTTGATGGTTTCCTTCGGCATTTCCCACTTTTCTGCAAGTGGCCATACTCTGAAGGCAATGTGTTCTTGGACCAAGTCCCTTGTCCCGATAAACAAGCAGACTACCCCGAAGGCTCTTTGGCATTCTTCGGCGGCTTCGTCCATTTCGACCTTCGGCCTTCGAAGACCGAAGCGTTGCCAGATTGGGTGCATAATAATACTCTTCACATTCTCTTGAGCTGTTAGATCATTCTTTACATAAAACCATTCAGTCATCCAGGCTCCGGGCCATCTCTTCCGGAAGGTCGGCACAGGGCAGCTTGACCCGGAGCGGGCGCCGAAGCTGTAGCACCCAAAGTTGTTGTGGTATTGCTCTTTTCCCCAGGGCTTCGTCTCGTATAACAACTCATGAATGTTGCAGAAGCTTTTAGCGTTCGGTTCCAAACCTTGGCTTCTCACAGCCCAGACAAAAATCCCCATTCTTATAATAGCTTCGGGAGTGAGTTGATGAAGGTAGACTTGGAATGTTTTTAGTACCTCAACAACAAAATTGCTCAGGGGGAATCGAAGCCCAGCCCTGAGGAAGCTTCGGAAAATCACAACTTCATCCTCTTCGGGGGTGGGAGAAGTCTTTTCCCCGGCATCAGCTCTCACAATAGATATATCTCGGAAGTATCGCCCCCTCATATTATCAATGTGGCTCTGCTTGATGGTCGTTTTCCCAAAAACTGTGTGACTTGGTCGCCACGGTCGATCTTCGGCCTCTTCTCCACCACTTTCCACATCATAGCTGTCGCTGTCATCAGTATCTTCGGACAAACCCTCGAGAATCTCCTTCGTGATTTTCTCTGTATTGGTCTCTGCCATCGCTATCAGGAACCCCAGATTCTTCTCCTCCTCGAGACTCAGCTTCGCCTCAGCAGGGATCTTCAGCTTAATCTCAGCAGGGGTCTTCTTGCCTTCAGACATCTTCGGGAACGCTAAAAAATTGTTCCCGAGGCCGAAGCTCCGAAATCAAAAAGAACAGCAAATCTTAATGAACAAGCGCTAAAAATTTTAGTGGGCCGAAGCAAAAGACAAGGGTGCGTACCAAATGAGTTCGCGATGTGATCTTATTTATACGCCTAGGGCGTTGAAAATTGAAAGGCCCCGCTTGTCAGTGAATGTTGCTATTCTAGCAAAAGGAAAGGTGTTTTTTCGGACCTTCGGCTCAAGGCCTTCGTCCATATCGCAATCTGAATTTATTATTTACAAATTAATATTGCGAGGGGCTACTGTTGGGGTCCTTCGTCCTCCGAAGGTCCTCAAAAACATGATTTGACAATGTTTTCCAAGTGGATTATATGAACAGATATTTTCGGATATGAAGCACGACCAGGACGAAGCCTGAGCCAGACGAAGGTCGAGGGAAGCCGAAGTTGTGCGCAGGAAAGCTTCGGCGCGATGACATAAGGGGGAACCGACTTAAAGATGAAAAGACTTCGGGGGCCTCAACAGATTTTCATAAACCGTTAACAAATGTAATGGACATGGATGTAATTTTACGTGGGCTGCGTCCCGCGTCTATAAATAGATGAACAGTACTCCCGTACTGTTCACGCTGACGGGGCATTCGCTTTTGCGTCACGCTTGTACTTTCTACCTTTTCTCAGAACCGAAGGTACATTTGTAATTCGAAATCATTTCTATTTTCTCATGTTAATAAAAATAGAAATGATTCTATGGTAATGTCTGAATTATATTTCGTGCTTTATATAAACCCTTCGTCATTATTCGTTATACTTACGAAGGTATGTTTCTTATGACCTTCGTCTGGAATTCATTGTCCCCGAAGGGACATAGTGTCTCGAAGGACGAAGGACTTTAATATTTAACACTTTTTATGTTGCCTTGTTCTTAACTCTTAGCATTTGAGAACAAGTCCCCAACAGGCACCAATTGTGTGGTGGCCCTTGCGGGGAAGTTTTGTTCCCGTTTGATTGAGAAGAAGAAAAGCTCACTCGGTCCGAGGGACCGTTTGAGAGAGGGAAGGGTTGAAAGAGACCCGGCCTTTGTGGCCTCCTCAACGGGGAGTAGGTTTGCGAGAACCGAACCTCGGTAAAACAAATCCGCGTGTCACACTCTTCATTTGCTTGCGATTTGTTTTGCACCCTCTCTCGCGGACTCGTTTATATTTCTAACGCTAACCCGGCTTGTAGTTGTGATTATTTTTGAGATTTTCAGTTTCGCCCTATTCACCCCCCCTCTAGGCGACTTTCACCGAGCCATATATAACTCTGCTAGCTGAGAACCTTTATAAGTAGTCTTCATAGGAATAAAGTGAGCCACTTTAGTCAATCTATCCACAATCACCCATATAGCATCATATCCTTTTTGGGTGTGAGGCAATCCAGTAATGAAATCCATACCAATCTCTTCCCACTTCCACTCGGGTATCTTCAGTGGATGCAATAGTCCAGCTGGCCTCTAGTGTTCAGCCTTAACTCTTTGACATACATCGCACATAGCCACATGTGCAGCCACATCTCTTTTCAATCCATACCACCAATATTTTCGCTTCAAATCCTGATACATCTTAGTACTACCAGGATGAATAGAATAATCCGAATCATGGGCCTCCTTTAAAATAGTCTCTCGAAGCCTTTTAATATCAGGAACACACATCCTGTCCTTGAACCATACAGTGCCTTGCTCATCTTCCGTAAATTCCGGAACTCGACCTTCAGTAATCAGATCCTTAATCTCTTTTATTTTAGCATCGTCAAGTTGACCTTTGCGGATTTCTTGCTCCAAAGTAGGTTCCACATCAATAGTAACTCCTTCAGTATGAGCAACTATCCCTAGGTTAAATCTCCTAAAATCCTCAACAATCTCGTCAGGTAGCTGGGTAACAATAGCTGAATGAACATGCTCCTTGCGACTCAAGGCATCTGCAACCAAATTTGCCTTGCCCGGGTGATAGTGAATCTCTAAATCATAATCCTTAATAAGCTCCAACCAACGGCGTTGCCTAAGGTTGAGATCCTTCTGAGTGAATATATACTTCAAACTCTTATGATCCATATATACTTGGCACTTGGTTCCCATAATGTAATGTCTCCAAATCTTAAGTGCATGCACAACGGCTGCCAATTCCAAGTCATGAGTGGGGTAGTTCAATTCATGTCTCCGTAACTGACGAGACGCATAGGCAATCACATGTCCTTCTTTCATAAGCACACATCCTAAGCCTTGGCCACATGCATCACAATAGATATCAAATCCTTTCTGTAGGTCTGGCATAACCAATACTGGTGGCGACATCAATCTTTTCTTCAATGGATCAAAGCTGTCTTGGCACTTCTCGTCCCACTTAAATTCTCTTCCTTTCTCCAAAAGCGAAGTCATAGGTTTAGCAATCTTAGAAAATCCTTCAATAAATCTCCGATAATAGCCAGCAAGTCCCAACAAACTCCGAATCTCTGTAACTGTAGTGGGTACTCTCCACTCCATTATCTCCTTAACCTTAGCAGGATCCACTGATATTCCTCCATTAGAAATAATATGACCGAGAAATGGCACCTCGCCAATCCAAAACTCGCACTTGCTGAACTTGGCATATAACTGGTTATCTCGTAGCTTCTGTAGCACCAATCTCAGATGTTCCTCGTGATCACTATCGCTCTGGGAATAGATAAGAATATCGTCGATGAACACCACGACGAATCTATCCAAGTACTCCATAAACACCTTGTTCATCAAATTCATAAAATAAGCTGGTGCATTGGTTAATCCAAATGACATAACAGTGAACTCATATAATCCATATCGAGTCAAGAATACTGTCTTAGGAATATCCGATGGTCTAATCCCCATCTGATGGTAACCGGATCGGAGATCAATCTTCGAGAATACTCTAGCACCTCTCATCTGATCAAATAAATCATCAATACGGGGCAACAGATACTTGTTCTTCACAGTAACATCATTAAGAGACCTATAGTCCACACACATCCGCTGTGATCCATCCTTCTTCTGTACAAACAGAACCGGCGCTCCCCACGGTGAGGAACTCGGACGAATGTACCCAGCATCTTGTAACTCAGTTAACGGCTTCTTAAGTTCCTTCAACTCCTCTACAGACATCCTATATGGCCGTTTAGAAATAGGGGCGATTCTAGGTAAGAGATCAATAACAAACTCAACTTCTCTATCAGGTGGCATCCCTGGTAACTCCTCTGGAAAGACATCCGGAAAATCTCTAACCACTCGGATGTTGTCACCAACAAACTCCTCAGGTATAAAGAACATTGCACGCATGGATGAGGAGGTTACTGCAATATTAACTTGAAATCTTTCTCCTTTAGTGGTAGTGAGTTCTACGGTACCTCTACCACATGCTATAATGGCCTTTGCCTTTCTTAGCCATGACATACCAAGGATCAGATCTATACTGCTTGACTCTAATATTATAGCAGTAGCTCCAAATTCTCTACCCATAATGGTCAATGTCAATCTACGTGTCATTTGATTCGCCTCAACAGGCCCTTTAGGTGTAATTACTATCATGGGTTTTCTCATATTTAGCAGTGGTATTTCATTTGTGTTGGCATATCTAGCAGACATGAATGAATGTGTAGCACCAGAATCAAATAATATGGTTGCAGGAATTGCATTAACATAAAACATACCAAGTACGATGTCCCCACCATCCGGAGTAGCATCAACGCTGACTTGATTAACCTTGGCAATAGAATATCCCTTGCCAGATCCTGGAGTTTGCTGCCTGTTCTGAACTGGAGTAGTAGCAATCCTCTGTGGGCAGACATTTGCATAATGACCAGCCTTCTCACACTTGAAACAAGTAGTGCCTGGACTCTGTCCTGAGAACTTTGTCGAGGTGCCAGTAGGGGTAGCCTGTCGAGGAGGAGGAGTCCTCAGTGGTGATTGCTGAACTGGGCGCTGGCCTCCGCCAGTGCGAACTGGTGTACCCTGAGGTGAACTGTAGCGAGGACGAACACTGCTGCTTCCTTGTCCTTGAGATATAGCCTTTCTCTTCAAATCTCCCAGTTGAACACGCTTGTGTTCAATAGCCAGGGCCTTATCAAGCAGCCTCTGAAATGATGGAAATGTGTGTGCCACAAGAGCATACTGCAGGGGTCCATTAAGTCCTTCAATAAAATGCTCCTGCTTCCTCTCATCTTCAGCAACTTCATCAGGGGCATATCTGGATAACTGGATGAACTTGTCGCGATACTCGCTGACTGTCATGCTTCCTTGCTTCAGCGATAGAAATTCCTTCTTCTTAATCTTCATCAATCCAGCTGGTATATGATAATTCCTGAACTGTGTACTGAACTCTGCCCAAGTAATAGTATCCGCAGCATCATGGGCAGCAGTATATGAATCCCACCAGTCAGCAACAGGACCTGTCAGACGTCCAGAAGCATATAAAACCTTCTCCCGATCAGTGCATTGAGCAATATTCAACATCTTCTCAACGGACTTCAGCCAATCATCCGCGTCCAGTGGATCAGGAGAGCTTGCAAATGTAGGTGGTTTATGACTCATGAACTCTCTATGCTTATCACGGGGTGGAACTGGTGGTGGTGGTGGAGGCAGTGGTACTTGTTGCTGTTGCTGCTGTTGCTGTTGTTGTTGCATTTGTTGTTGCAGCTGCTGTTGTTGCGCCCTCCTTTCCTGGCGTATCTCCTCTCGCTCCTGGCGCAACTCCTGTCGTATCTCCTCTCTTTCTTGCCGCATCTCCTGGCGTTCTTGCTGCATCTGTGCACGCATATCTGCCATGGTGTCCGCCATTTGCTGCATCATATTCATCTGAGCAGCAACCAGTGGGTCAACTCCGCCTGGTGGAGGATTAGGAGGATTCATCTCTGCAGGCTGTGGCTGGAGTCGTCTGTATATCCACCGAGTGTGTCGATTAGGAGGCAAATCAATTCCACCACCCCGCCTGGTATTGACCATCTGAGTTAGATACATATGGTAAGAAAATAGTAGACAAGGCAGGTATTTACAAATCAGGTTACTTTGGGGGATTTATTAGCTAAGCAGATTAATATTTCTCCTACTAAAGCTAATTCAATACCTTATGTTGGTACATGCTAAGATGTCCATCTATAATAATTCAATCAATCAAAGAAGCAAATTAGGCATTTAGCATCAGCACAATCAACCAATCATTTTTAAATAAAGAAAATAGTTTTAAATTTTGTCTTAGGTTCCCTATCTCTTAAAAAGATCACAGTGGTAGGATTCCAAGGTGTGAAATCCATCTTGTCTTAGAGTAGAAGAGATAAGATTAATCAGAGTAAAGTAGCAAAAGGTGAGACAAGACCAAGATGAGGTAAGTATAGAATGAATCAGAGTAAGGTAAGTAAGTGAGGGTTGTCCATTTCTATCTAGGTTTTGTCCTACAGTCAACATTTCCTCTGATACCACTTCTGTCACACCCGGCTTTAAGGAATAAAGCCAGGTGCATCTCATACATGCGCCAAGAAGACAACATATATAATAACAGAGTGTATAGAGATAAATGTCATAAAACATCAGAGTATTTATTACATAGCGGAAGACTTAATACAAAATAAAAGAATAAACATAAAACAAACTAAGGATCGTCGGCGCTAATGTCAACTGAGAAACGCCACCTAGATCAGATCATACTCCTCGCCTTGTGGCTCCTCCTGAACCACCTGCTCTTCTCCTGTGGGGGGGGTGTGATACAGCAAGGGTGAGCTCACACATGATCATAGCTCAACAAGTTGTGGGGAACCAGTGGACATAAACTCACAAAGGTGTGAGTTCATGTGATGTGTAAGGCTAATCAATGACAGGGGTTAAAGCTGAGCATTGCTTTTAAATAGTTGGTCAAAATTTTATTAGCAGTTACTAAGTGTAAGTAAATACCAAACCATAAGTAAAGTAATAGAACAAAATTAATAATAAACCCATGCAATGCAAATGACCAAAGTAAATTTAAGTTCCATAAATTAAACATCAGAGAGTCCTGAGCTGCTCATGACCGTGAGCTCGGCTAGTATACCAGTTTTACACTCTGCAGAGGTTGTACCCTTTACCCACAAGTCATGTTACCCATCTGCCAAGGGATCGCGACTTCCCATACACCTCTGCCGAGGAGGTGAGGCAGGGTAACACTACGAGGCCTTTACAAAGTTCCACTAGCTTCAGAAAACCCGCTACAGTTTATAGGAAGCTCCAATGCAGGGTTCTTGTCTGGCCGCCATCACAGCAAAATCAACCAAGGACCTCCCTACACTGACCACTCCCCTACTGCCCTTGCCCCTTTCAGGTAAGTAGTCTTCCACTAGCTTTCCTAATTAGTCAGCCAAGGGCGTCCCATTAAACCCTTGTGGTGGCACGTGGTTCTCAAGTTAAGCTCTATGTTCCAATTAACATTAATGATCTTAACATGAACATGAATAGAATAACAAGAATAATTGGAACATAGATATAATAAATGATTATCCCAAAACCATGTAAAGCAATAGCAAACTACCCAAGTGATTCAGGGGTAACCAAGGTAATGAGATAAACAATCTAGGGTAACCTATCGGGTCCCATCAAAATTAACCTATGCATGGATAAATGATATTAAAGAACATTATTGGGTAAAAAGTGGTCAAGGGCACAACTTGCCTTCAATGAGCTCCTGCTCAGCTACTTCAACCTGCTGCTCACCAGGATCCTCGGTCACGTGCCCTTCTACTCGCCATAATACAAACAAGCACAGTATAGAGGAAAATTAACATCACACCAAACATGTAAACAAAACACACAGTAATATTCTACACATTAAAATAAAATCCTAGGAACAGGAATCATAATTTTTCGAGTTATAGATTTTAAGTTATGGATTTTCAAAGGTTTTATGTGTTTAAAATAGGATTAAGTGTGGGATTAATTTTCTCACTGTTGTCATGACAAAACAGAGACACTAAGTGCTAGAGAATGAAATTACAAAATTTTAGGAACTGGAATGGAGTAATTTGGAGTTCATATGCATTTTCTATGAATTATTGAAGTTCTAGCAATTATTTTCCTATTAAAAATCTATTTCTATTTCATTTATTCAATTTAAACGATCTCTGGACTGGGCCTCTTTTACCAGAAAGGTCAGGGGGCTCGGGGTAAGAATCCCCAGACACAGAGAACAGTCCACAACGGACGGCGGGTTGATTATAATAAAACAGAGGGTCTCTTTTGACTAATGTGCCCGCGAAGGGGTACGGTTTGATCCCGGCCGTTGGATCAGACTTGGGCGCGCCAGATTAGATCTGGATCATGCTGAACCGGTATGCAGCGTGATCCGTCCACTCCGCGATCAACGGCGCGGATTTAATTCTCTCCGATCTCACTGGTGTCACCCGATCACGATCTAACGGCACCCAACCAATGTGGCGAAAGGGTACGCCAACTCTAATCCCGACCGTTTGGCCCGAATCCAACGGTCACAATTCATCCTACCTAGCTCTGGTCAGGCGCGCGACGGCGCTATCCTAGCCGCGACGGAGATCTCACCGGAGTAGGTAGGTCCATGGCTCCAGTGCGCAAAACCCTAATACGTTAGGCGTTACACTACCACGGAGCTAGAGCGAGTATGGCACAGGGTTTACTTACCAGAAAGGGACGATGGTTGAGCACAGACGCGGTACACAGCGAAAGCGTGGCGGAGGTGCGTCGATGTTGAGAAATTGAGGGCTGGTCCAGCCTCCCACGCACTTGATTCCACCGGAAACCCGTCCGCCACGGTCCCGGGGTACTCCTGGAGCAAGACCGGCGTTCACCACGGCTCTAACGGCTAGGAACGACGGTGGCGGCAACTTCTTTCTCCACGGGCGCAGCAATGGCGGTGCCGGTTTGCACTGGGGAAATTGGGCACGCGCGAGAAGGTAGCAGGGGAGAGAACGGGTCACGGGGATTCCCCTTTTATCACTCGGGGTTCCGATTTGGAGGGAGAGGGAGGTCGCCCACGCTCTCGGCTATGGCGGCTGAAATCGCGCCTTCCGTTGCGCGGGTTAGGCGTAGGAGACGCCTCTGACCGGCCGGGCCTACCGGTCAGCGAGCTACGCCGATCGCGCGGGTGAAGCAAAGGTGTGGCTGGCAGTGGGTCCCGTGGTGCAGCGACTACGACGTACGCGCGATCAGCGGATTTCGCAGGCGCGCGCGATATGACTTGTGGGCCCCGCGAGACAGAGGGAGTGGAGCGCGCGTGGAAGGGTTTTGGGCCGCGCGGGAGAGATCACAAGATGGGCCGAAAAGGTGAAAACCGGCCCAGGCAAGCACAATACCCCTTTTCTTTTCTTTTTCATTTTCTTTTCTTTTCACTTTTAAATCTCCATTTTGAATTCAAACTTATTTGTGAGCTTCATACCTGAGTTAAATGCCTAAATTAAAATATTAGTAGGAACAAAATGTATTATTTCATATATTTATTTCCCTCTATTTTGTATAATCTTTTCCTTCTCTCTTTCTTAATTCTAGGATTATTTTAGGATTTAAATCCCCATCCGAATATTTAACATATTTTTTTACATTATTATAATATTGTCACAAAAATGCACACAGATAAAATATTCAGCATGATGCAATGGTTTAGTAGCATATCTTTTTATTAATTGTTTTTGGGCATGGTGTTCACATATGATGATGCATAAAGATCAAACTCACATAAAGAGAAATTGTTTCTCTATTGGTATTATTTCTAGCAAATTACAAAGTGGGTGTTACAAGATGGATTGATGCAAGATGGAACACAAGCGATGGGATGAGGCTTATATTATCCTGCACCAGGGGGCGCTTGCAGTAGGGGTTACAAGCGTTGCGGGAGAGCGAGAGCGAGAGCGAGAGAGAGAGAGAGAGAGAGAGAGAGAGAGAGAGAGAGAGAGAGGAGGAGAGGGTTCGGCCTTGAGGCGGGCCGTCTGAGGCTGCCTGTGTTGCGTCTCTCCTACTCTGCCTGCCTCCGCTCGTCTGCTCTGTGCGTCCGTGTGCTCGTACACTGCCTGTTCCTCCCCCCTCCCCCCGTGGGGCCCTGGACATCCGTTTTATAGATGCAAGGAGATGCCCAGCTGTACAATGGGGGTGTAGCTTGGAGCTAACGTGGCTAGTGGGGAAGTGCCCTGAGCCTTGTACAGATAATAATGTGGTCGTCGGGGAAGCGCCTTGAGCCCTGTAGGTGTGCCAACGTGGCCGTCGGAGGAGTGCCTTGAGCCCTGTAGAGGTGACAACGTGGCTGTCGGAGAAGTGCCTTGAGCGCTGTAGAAGCATAGCTGATGGTGCGGCATGGATCCTGCTGACGTTTCCTTGCTTCCATAGGGGGGTTGAGAGCAGCCAACGTCATGGGCGCACGCGGGGATCCATCATTACCTGTTACCGGAGTAACTTAGATGGGACACCGGTCTTGTTCCTTCATAGCCTGAGGCGGCTAGCTAAGGGTAGGGCAATGATGGATCCCCAGTAGCGTAGCTGATACGAGGCCGAGGTCGGGCGAGGCGGCGACTCCTCCGAGGCCGAGGCTGAGGTCGGGCGAGGCGGAGTCCTTCTCCCGAGGCCGAGGCTGAGGCCAAGGCCCGGGGTCGGGCGAGGCAGAGTCCTTCTCCCGAGGTCGAGGCTGAGGTCGAGGCCTAGGGTCGGGCGAGGCGAAGCTCCCTGTTGCGCCCGAGGCCGAACTAGAGGGAGGTCGTGACTTGCTGTTGTCAGCCTTTCCCTGGTGGCTGGCATAGTTGCCGGAGTGGGGTGAACAGCGCTGTTTTCCTGTCAGAACGGTCAGTAAAAGGGGGCGAAGTGACTGCGGTCAGTTCGACCTTGTCGACTGAGGCACGCGTGTCAGGATAAGGTGTCAGGCGATCCCTACATTAAATGTGCATGCGATATGGTTGGTTGGTAAGGCGATATGGACGAGGTCGCTGCACGACAAAATCTGCCCGAGCTGGGCTTCGGGCGAGCCGAGGGTGCGTCTACTGACTGAGGGGACCCTCGGGCGAGGCGTGAATTCGTCTGGGACTACGGTCCTGGCCGAGGCTGGGCTCGGATGAGGTCGCGTCCCCTGATAGACGAAGCCCGCGCTTTATTGATCGTTTATGGTTTGATCTGAAGATGTTTCCCAGCCGGATTAAGGAACATTGGGGGTACCCCTAATTACGGTCCCCGACAACAACTATTCTAAGTTGACTATCCGGAATACCGTAGATTATGCCAGACATGAGAAGCTTTTTGGAAAAACACCTATCTGCGGACCGTCCACGACACTAGGGTGAGCCTCAGATAGGAACACTGCAAAAAACATCGTTTACACTAAGGACTGTCCGAAGGAGAAGCGAGCACCATCCGAGACCAAGCATGGACCATCCAGCCTCAGGCGCAGACCGTCCGGTCGTTGAAAAACCAGAAAACCCGAAGGTGACGGGTTCGGTAAAATGCATTTTTAGCGTCCTCGTGGACCGTCCAGGGTGCACGGTCGGACCGTCCGCAGCTGCTTTTTCTAACATCTGACGACGCATTAAATGCACTATAGCCTTTGATATAGCCATTACTACTGACCATTGCAATTTCAGTAGTTGATGTACAGGGGCGGACCGTCCGGACCAGGGGCACGGACTGTCCGCGGTCGGTAGAATTGGAGCAACGGCTAGGAAGTGGTTGGTGGCTATAAATACAACCCCAACCACCTCCATTCACATCATCCAAGCATCCCACTCTCCTCATTCAATACAAGAGCAAAGAATACACTCCAAAGACACAATCAAAGCATTCAATCCTCTCCAAGTTCCAAAATCAAGTCAAGTGATCAAAAAGTGTTTAGTGACTTGATAGAGGGTGACTTGTGTTTCTTTTGTTGCTCTTGTTGCTTGGTTGCTTTCTTCCTCTTATTTAAATCTTCCCAAGTGTTTTGTAAAGCAAGCAAGAGACACCTTATTGTGTGGTGATCCTTGCGGGGTCTTAGTGACCCGTGTGATTAAGAAAAAGCACTCGACCAGTCTAAGTGACCGATTGAGAGAGGGAAAGGGTTGAAATAGACCCGGTCTTTGTGGCCTCCTCAATAGAGAGTAGGTTCTTTGGAACCAAACTCGGGAAACAAATCATTGTGTTCACTTGTGTTGACATTCACCATTCGATTTGTTTCTTCCCTCTCCCCTCTCACTAAAGTTCTCTTGCTCATATTAATTTGAGTTTGCTCCCAAAGTTATCCACATTGATTGAGCAACTCATAGCAAGAGGAACTATCATCCTCACTCCGAATTCACTATTATTTATTTCTAATCCTAACCCTGGGTGAAGTGCGTGTTCAAAGTTTATAATTTTTAGGTTTCACCTTTTGACCCCCCTCTAGTGACTTTCAATTGGTATCAGAGCCTGGTACTTCATTAGAGTCTAACAACTCGAAGTGATGTTGGGAGAACACGCCAAAAGGGAGATGGTCACCGGCGAAAAGCCCAAATCTTCGAGGAAGAGGATCAAAGAAAGGACTCCATCGAAGGAGGCCGGTGACAAGCACAAGGAGCACAAGGAGGAATCCGCCAGCTCCATCAAGTCACATAGGAAGGGTGACAAAAAGAAAAAGAAGATGAAGAAGGTGGTCTACTACGAGACTGATTCTTCCTCACCTTCCACCTCCGGCGCCGAGTCCACATCTTCAAAGCGCCAAGAGCGTAAGAAGTATAGTAAGATGCCTCTTCGCTATCCTCGAATTCCTAAACGTGCTCCTTTACTTTCTGTATCCCTAGGAAAACCACCATATTTTGATGGTGAAGATTATTGTTTGTGGAGTGATAAAATGAGGCACCATCTAACCTCACTCCACGAAAGTATTTGGGATATTGTTGAGTTTGGAGCGCAGGCACCACAGGTAGGCGATGAGGACTACGACTTCGATGAGGCTACCCAAATAAGGCACTTCAACTCCCAAGCCACCTCCATACTCCTCGCTTCCTTGTGTAGGGAGAAGTACAACAAAGTGCAAGGGTTAAAGAGTGCCAAAGAAATTTGGGACGTCCTCAAGACGGCGCATGAAGGGGACGAGGTGTCCAAGATCACCAAGCGCAAAATGATCGAGGGAGAACTCGGTCGATTCGTCCTCAACAAAGGAGAAGAGCCACAAGCAATGTATAACCAGCTCAAGACAATGGTCAACCAAGTGCGCAACCTCAGGAGCACCAAGTCGGATGACCATGAAATGATCAAGGTTATTCTAAGATATAAATAGATGTCTCCCAAGGAGGTAATTGGCAAGTTTGTGAGCTTTGAACTTATGATCAAAGACTCCAAACATATTGTCAACTTGGAGCAAGGCGCCACCTCCACACCCGAGGTGCCCGTTGCATTCAAAGGAACATAAGAAAAGAAGAAAGAGTCTACACCAACAAGTAGACTCCCAATCGACGCCTCCAAGCTCGACAACGAGGAGATGGCACTTATCATCAAGAGCTTTCAACAAATCCTCAAACAAAGGAAGGGGAAGGACTACAAACACCGCTCCAAGAGGGTTTGCAATAGTTGTGGTAAGTCCAGTCATTTCATAGCTAAATCTCCATATACAAGTGACAGTTACAGGGACGATGACAAGAAAGATAAGAAGAAGATGGAAAAGAGGAGATACTACAAGAAGAAGGGTGGCGAGGCGCACATGGGACGAGAATGGGACTCTGACGAGAGCTCCACCGACTCCTCCTCCGACGAGGACGACGCCAACATCGCCATCAACAAGGGTCTTCTCTTCCCCAACGTCGGCCAAAATTGCCTCATGGCTAAGGATAGCAAAAATAAGAAGGTACATTCTAGAGATACCCCTAAATACACTACTTTCGATGATGAGGGTAGCTCTAGTGATAATGATGATGATTTGACTTCTCTTTTTGCAAACCTTACCAAAGAGAAAAAGAAGAAAATTAATGAACTAATAGAAACCATTAATGAGAAGATGATATCTTGGAACGCCAAGAGGACTTGCTCGTTAAGGAAAATAAGAAATTTGTTAAGCTAAAAGATGCTTATGCTCTTGAAGTAGAGAAATGCCAAAACTTGACTAAAGAGCTAGATACATGTAATGATTCAATTTCTTGTCTTGGAACTAAAAATACTAGTTTAATTGCTAGGATTGTAGAATTGAATGCTTGCAAAGTTCCATCTACTGTTGAGTATGTTACCATTTGCACTAGATGTAGATATATCAATGTTGATGCTATGAATGATCACCTCACTATGATTAAAGAATAAAATGATCACATAGCTAAATTGAATGCTAAAATTGTCGAGCATGAGCTAGAGAATGAAAAATATAAATTTGCTCGGAGCATGCTTTATAATGGGAGACGTCCTGTCATTAAGGATGTGAAAGGGAAATGGACCTAATCATTTCCTATAAATAGATTTTGGTGGTTGACGTCCAACACAAACCACGTGGACTAACTAGTTTGTCTAGATGTCAATTATCTCAGGTGCATAAGGTTCAATATAAACCAAGAAAGAAATTCAGTTAGGGACTCAATCAAAGATTAGAGCAAAAGACTTGACTGTGCTAAAAATTGGCGCACCAGACACTGTCCGGTGCACTAGGGCCATACAGGTTTAAATTGGTCACTCTCGAGAATTCTAGGACAGCCTCCGCTATAATTCACCGGACTGTCCGGTGTGCCACCAGACTGACTGATGAGCCAGCGGAGCAACGGCTCCCCGTGCGCCAACGGTCGACTGTGCAGAGCTACAGTGGTGAATAGTGCCACGGCAGAAGCTAGAGCACAGAAGTCAAAGGGCACCAGACTGTCCGGTGCAGCAAGACGACAAGCGACTCCAACGGTCAACTGCTCTGAACCCTAATGGTTGCGCTGGCGTGGCGCGCATCGGACAGTGCACAGTGACTGTCTGGTGGCGCACCGAACTGTCCGGTGCGCCCATCGCCAGCAGCCGTTGCCAACGGCTAGGAAGTGGTTGGGGGCTATAAATACCCCCAACCACCTCATTCATTGGCATCCAAGTTTTCAAAAGTTCACATTCAATATAAGAGCTATAGCATTCACCCCAAGACACAATTCCAAAGATCAAATCCTCTCCAAGTCCCAAAATCAACTCAACCACTTAGTGACTTGAGAGAGAGAGAGAGAGAGTTTTTGTGTTCATTTGCGCTCTTGTTGCTTGGATTGCCTTTCTTCCTTCCTCACTTCTTTTCTAAGTGATTGTAAAGCTAAGCAAGAGACACCAAGTGTGTGGTGGTCCTTGCGGGGTCTTAGTGACCCGTGAGATTAAGGAAAAGGCTCACTGGGTCTAAGTGACCGTTTGAGAGAGGGAACGGGTTGGAATAGACCCGGCCTTTGTGGCCTCCTCAACGGGGACTAGGTTCTTTGGAACCGAACCTCGGTAAAACAAATCACCGTGTCTACTCGCTTTGATTCTCGCTTGATTTTTTTGCCCTCTTTCCTCTCTCTAACATTTCCTTTCTAGTATTGATTTGAGTTCGCTCCCATACGTCATCCGCATCCTTTGAGCAACTCTTAGCAAGAGAAACAATCTTTTGGACTTGAATTTAATTCTAACGCTAACCCCGGCCTTTAGTGTGTTTAAAGTTTATAAATTTCAGGTTTCGCCTATTCACCCCCCTCTAGGCGACTTTTAGGATGGCATTGGTTTCCAACAAGGAAGCCAAAGCAACATCAAATTTAATGCCACTAAAAACAAGCTTTCTAATTTTGTAAAGGGCAAGGCTCCCATGGATCAGGATAGAGAAGGTTACATGTTATACCCTGAAAACTATCCTGAGCATAAAATTAGAAAAATTCATGCTAGAAAATCTCATTCTGTTTCTCATCATGCTTATATGTACAGTAATGAGGCTTCTAGCTGTAGGCATACCACTCATATCAAAATGCCTAAGAAAAAGATTGTTGATGCATTTAATGAACATAGCATTTTATTTAAAACTTTTGACGCATCTTTTGTGCTTACTAACAAATCAGGCAAGGTAGTTGCCAAATATGTTGGGGGGCAAACACAAGAGTCCAAAGACTTGTGTTTGGGTACCCAAGGTGCTTGTTTCTAATGTGAAAGGACCCAACTATTTGGGTACCTAAGAACAAGGCCTAAACGTGTTTTATAGGTTTATGCATCCGGTGGGACAAGTTGGATAATTGATAGCGGGTGCAGAAACCACATGACATGGGAGAAAAGGATGTTCTCCTCATAGGAGAAAAACGATGATCCCCAAAGAGCAATCACATTAAGGGATGGAAATCAAGGTTTCGTAAAAGGATTGGGTAAAATTGTTATATCTCCTAACCATTCTATTTCTAATGTTTTTCTTGTAGATTCTTTAACTTACAACTTGCTTTCTGTTTCTCAATTATGTAAAATGGGCTACAATAGTCTATTTACTGATATTGGTGTTACCGTCTTTAGAAGAAGTGATGATTCAATAGCTTTTAAGGGAGTGCTAGATGGTCAGCTATACTTAGTTGATTTCAATGATAACAATGCTGAACTGGACACTTGCTTAATTGCTAAGACTAACATGGGCTGGCACTGGCAACGCCGACTTTCCCATGTTGGAATGAAGAATCTTCACAAGTTTCTAAAGGGGAGCACATTTTAGTACTAACCCATGTTCATTTTGAGAAAGACATGATTTGTAGCGCATGTCAAGCAGGGAAGCAGGTTGGAGTTCATCATCCACACAAGAACATCATGATAACCGAGAGGCGGCTTGAGCTACTCCACATGGATCTATTCGACCTGATTTCTTACATAAGCATCGGTGGGAGTAAGTATTGTCTTGTAATTATGGATGATTATTCTCACTTCACTTGGGTGTTCTTTTTGCAGGAAAAATCACAAACCCAAGAGACCTTGAAGAGATTCTTAAGACAAGCTCAAAATGAGTTCGAATTGAGAATCAATAAGATTAGAAGCGACAATGGAACAGAGTTCAAGAACTCTCAAATTGAAGGATTTCTTGAGGAGGAGGGCATTAAGCATGAGTTCTCTTCTCCCTACACACCTCAACAAAACGGTATTGTGGAAAGGAAGAATAGAACTCTTTTGGATATTGCAAGAACTATGCTTGATGAGTACAAGACACCGGATCGGTTTTGGGCAGAAGCGATTAACAACGCTTGCTACTCCATCAACTGACTCTACCTTCACCGAATCCTCAAGAAAACATCATATGAACTCCTCACTGGTAAAAAGCCCAAATTTTCTTATTTTAGAGTTTTTGGGAGCAAATGCTTTATTCTAATTAAGAGAGGTAGAAATTCAAATTTTGCCCCTAAAGCAGTAGAAGGCTTTTTACTTGGTTATGATTCAAACACAAGGGCATATAGAGTCTTCAACAAGTCCACTGGATTAGTTGAAGTTCCTTGTGACATTGTGTTTGATGAGACTAATGGCTCCCAAGTGGAGCAAGTTGATATTAATGAATTAGATGATGAAGAAGCTCCATGTGTCACGCTAAGGAACATGTCCATTGGAGATGTATGTCCAAAAGAACCCGAAGGGCCTTCACAAGCACAAGATCAACTGTCATCTTCCATACAAGCATCTCCACCAACTCAAGATGAGGAAATGGCTCAAGAGGAAGAGGATCAAGATCAAGATGGTGAGCCACCTCAAGCGGAGGACATTGATCAAGGGGGAGACAAAGATGATCAAGAAAAGGAAGATGATCAAGAGATTTTGGATCAAAGACCACCACACCCAAGAGTCCACCAAGCAATTCAAAGAGAACACCCCGTTAACTCCATTCTTGGTGACATCCACAAGGGGGTAACCACTAGATCTCGAGTTGCTCATTTTTGTGAATATTACTCTTTTGTGTCTTCTATTGAGCCATACAGGATAGAGGATGCACTAGAGATCCACACTGGGTGGTGGCAATACAAGAGGAGCTCAACAACTTCACGAGGAATGAGGTATGACATTTAGTTCCACGTCCTAACCAAAATGTTGTAGGTACCAAGTGGGTATTCTGCAACAAACAAGATGAGCATGGTGTGGTGACTAGGAACAAAGCCCGACTTGTTGCCAAAGGATATTCACAAGTCGAAGGTTTGAATTTTGATGAAACCTATGCACCCGTAGCTAGGCTTGAGTTAATTCGTATATTACTTGCCTATGCTACTTACCATGGCTTTAAGTTGTATCAAATGGACGTGAAGAGTGCCTTCCTCAATGGCCCTATAAAGGAAGAGGTGTATGTTGAGCAACCTCCTGGCTTTGAAGATAGTGAGTATCCTACACATGTTTATAAGCTCTCAAAGGCGCTTTATGGGCTCAAACAAGCCCCAAGAGCATGGTATGAATGCCTAAGAGACTTTCTTATCACTAATGGCTTCAAAGTTGGAAAAGATGACCCTACTCTCTTCACTAAAACAATTGCTAAAGACTTGTTTATATGCCAAATTTATGTTGATGATATTATATTTAGATCTACTAACAAGTCATCTTGTGAAGAGTTTAGTAGGATTATGATACAGAAATCCGAGATGTCTATGATGGGGGAGTTGAAGTATTTCCTTGGATTACAAATCAAGCAACTCCAAGAGGGCACCTTCATCTGCCAAACTAAGTGTAACACCCTAAAGTTCAATCTTGTGAAAACAAAGAAAAATTCTCAAAGATTTTAAATCAAAACACCTTTCCTTAAAGATAATCATAATTTAGAAGTTTCCACTCATGAATATGTTAAAAATACATAATTAAAGATACTTAGATAATCTAAATTGCCCTTGGGTTAGTATATATAAAAGAATTAGGATTAAGCTATTTCTTAATATATATAGTCTACAATGTAAATTTTGATTTCCCTAGAAGTTATAAGGTAGGGATTATTCTACTATATGATTAAAAGCTTGTCTAAAAGAACTAAAATAAATAAAGAAATACATAAAATAGGTTTTTGCACATTATGCTGGAATTCTATATGTGTATCCAAATTAAGTGTTTGAACTTGTGTTGATTTGAAATTCAAATGGAAAGGAAAAATAGAAAATAGAAAATAAATGGGAAAGGGAGAAAAGAGAAAGAAATATTATAAAATACAAGATAAATTCATAAATGAATAGATCCTATATTGGTAAGTTCAAATTGAATATATAAACTGAGAATAAACTTGCCACAAAGTTTGAATTTGGATTTAAGTTTGAATTTGAAAAGAGAAATGAAAAAGAAAACAGAAAATATAAAAAGAAAAGGAAAAAGGAACTTACCTGGGCCGATTACATCACTTTTGGCCCACCTAACGAAACGGCCTCCGCGCAGCCCATTAGCACCTTCACCTGGCGCCGACAGCCCGGGCCCGCATGCCAGCCACTCCCCCTCACACGCGCTCTCGCATTTCGCTGACGTCGCGGGGCCCGCGCGTCATCCTCACGCTTGCCGCGCTCCTGTCACCGCTGACGGGTGGGGCCCCCTGCCCAGTCGCTCTCACCCGCGCTCGTTCCTCTCTCCCTCTCTCTGGTCCGTGGGGTCCACATGTCGGGTTCACCCCCAACCAAATCGCGACGAACACCATCGCGCGCGGACTCCGAAGCTCGCCGGTAATCTCGGCGTCCGTGCAACGGCCGCGGGTCGCTCCTTGGGTATAAAGCCGAAGCTCCGCGACCCCTTCCCTCATCCACCCGTGACCCGTCGTCAAAGTGAGAGAGAATCAGGAAGCTGCGCCCGCCATTGCCGTCTCGCGGCCGCCGACGGCGGAACCTCCACCGTGCTCGCGTTCTGCCCCGGGTTTTTGGTCAAATAGCGTCGCCAGGACCCAGGGAAGGTGTGCGTGCACCGGTCTTGGGTTGGGAGCTCCCCGTCGTCGTCAATTGCTCAACGGCGCGTCTCCTCCGTCGTGGTTCCGCCCTCCGCCGTGGTCCGCTTCAGCCAGTGGTCCGCACGCTCGGTAAATCACCCCACCGTGCTCGCCGTTGTTTCCTTTTTGCGTGGCACCCTTCAATTTTGGACTTAGGACACTTAGGCGTAGAATTGCGTGCGCGCCGGCGACGGTCCGCCGCAGGCCGAGGGCGGCGCCGCCGCGCAGCTCGGTCGGGTTGGGGGCGATCCTCGGACCGTCGGATGGCGCGTGGACGGTCCCGATTAGATCGGGGCATACCCCCTTCGTCATTTTAAATCCGAGCCGTCGAACTTCAATCGTGTGGATTCGGGGTAGTTTGGATCGTGGGCATTCGTGGGCCGTTGATCTCTAATCGTGCGACTCACGGCGCGTACCGGTTCGGTCGGGGGGAAGATCTCATCTGGGCCCTCGGTGTTTAATCCAACGGCTGAGATCGGCCCGTACCCCTTCGGTGGGTAATCTTCATAATGAGCCCCTCGGGTTCTGTGGAATCAACCCGCCGTCCACATTCACTGTTGACTGAGTCTCGGGATTTTTGCGCCGAGAACCCTGGACTTTCCTGAAATTGAGGCCCAGTCCAGAACTCGTTTAAATTGAATAAATAAAATAGAAAATGGATTTTTAATATAAAAATAATTGCTATAACTTAGATAATTCATATTTAATTCATTTTAGCTCCAAATTGAACCATTCCAGTTTCTAAAATTTTGTAATAATATTCTTCATCATTTAGTGTCTCTGTTTTGACATGAACTCTGTCAGAAAATTTATTTATCATTTAACCATATTTTAATCACATTAAACCTTAGGAAATTCATAACTTGAATTCTACAACTCCAAAATTAATAATTCTTTTTCCTGTGATCTTATTTTAATATGTAGATTATTAATATGTATTTTGCATATATGTTTGGTGTAATGTTAATTTTGCCTATACCATGTATGTTTGTATTGCTACGACTAGCAGTGAGGTCACGAGGATCTGAAGAAATCATCCTGGTACCTGGATCTCAAGGCCCAGGCAAGTTGTGCCCTTGATCACTTCTTTTCACCTACTCATGTTCTAATTAATCATAATGATCTGCATAGGTTAAATTTGATGGGACCCAATAGGTTACCTAGTTTGATTATCTTTATACCTTGTTCACCACTAAATTTCTGGGTAGTACTTGCTAGTGCTTTATGTGGTTTTGGGTATGGAGATACACTATTCATGATTACACTTTTGTTATCAGTTGTTATTTATGGTTCATGTTAAGATCATTATGTTAATTGGAACATGGAGAACCACCCGGGAAAACAGTGCTACCACAAGGGTAGTATGGGATGCCCTTGGCTGATTAATTAGGAAAGCTAGTGGAAGACTACCTTACCCGAAAGGGGCAAGGGCAGTAGGGGAGAGGTCAGTGTAGGGAGGCCCTCGGGAGGATTTTGCTGCGATGGCGGTCCTGCAAGGGATTCCTGCACTGGATCTTCCTATAAACTGTAGCGGGTTTTCGGAAGCTAGTGGAACTTTGTAAAGGCCTCGTAGTGCTACCCTGCCTCACTTCCTTGGTAGAGGTGTATGGGATTCATGACCCCTTGGCAGATGGGTAACACGACTTGTGGGTAAAGATGCGCAACCTCTGCAGAGTGTAAAACTGGTATACTAGCCGTGCTCACGGTCATGAGCAGCTCGGACACTCACATGATTAAATTATGGAACTTAAACTCAATTTGTCATATGCATTGCATTGCAGGTGAAGTTGATACTTTTGTTCTATTACTTAATTGGGTTTGGTATTTACTTATACTTAGTAACTGCTAATAAAATTTTGACCAACTTTAAAAGCAATGCTCAGCTCTAACCACCTTCTTTGGTAAGCCTTACACTTCACGTGAGCTCCCACCTTTGGCGAGTTCATGCACATTATTCCCCACAACTTGTTGAGCGATGAACGTATGTGAGCTCACTCTTGCTGTCTCACATACACCACAGGTCAAGATCAGGTACTGCAGGATGATGCTCGGAGGATGCTGCGATGAGTTCGTGAGAGGTCTAGGTTGTCGTCTCCCAGTCAACTTTGGGTTGCTGGACCGTTGTCTCCTTATAATGTAATTATTTATTTTGTATAGAACTCCTGTTATATATAAAGTTGTGACATTCGATCCTGTGCCACTATACATCATATGTATGAGACTTGGTCCCAGCATACCTGGTGTTTATGTTAACCCCGGGTTTTGGACCCCTAAAATCCGGGTGTTACAGAAGTGGTATCAGAGGAATGTTGACTGTAGGACGAAACCTAGATAGAACTGGACAACCCTTGTTTACTTACCTTTGCTACTCTGATTCTTTCTAAACTTATCTTAATCTTTTCTCATCTATTTCCGCTTCACTCTGATCATTCTTACCTTATCCTTCTAAAGACAAATGTGGATTTCACACTTTGAAATCCTGTGCCTAGAGTAACCTTTAGGAATAGGAGACCTAATCTTAGGAACAAAAACAAAACTATTTTTATGGTTATCTATGCACTTGAATGTTTGTTCTTATGACACTTGTCTGATTTGGATCTTTGTTTGAGTGTGATGAGTTGTGGAGTAATGTCCACAATTGCATCTGCATATATACATAGGTATAAAAATATATTTATAAAATAACTAGACAACCTAGATTATCCCCATTGAAACATATCTAGCTTAAGGGATTTAACTTATCCTAAAAGATCTCATTCTAAACAATTCATCTTATCCTAAAAGATTCTCCCTTATCTTAATAGAGTCATCTCATCTCAAGAGATACTATCCTACACTCATAGATCTATCTTATCTCAAAAGGTCTTAACTTATCCTAATGTATATAGATCCATCTTATCTTAAGAGGTTTTTCTCTTATCTTAATAGATTTATCTTATCTTGAAGGATTCACCTTATCCTAACCACTTTACTTATTCCATCCTAATAAGATCTAACTAGTCTCAAAAGATTCTATCTTATCTTTATGGATCCATCTTATCCTAATAAACATACTTATCCACCCTAGTTTAACAACCATGATCTAATGCAAATTAATTAGATCTTATCTAGTCACACCGATCTGACCCAGATCTGATCAAATCTAAAGTTACTTATCAAACATGTTAGATAATACTGATGAAATAATCTAGACTCTACCCCTATAGAACAGGTCTTAACTTAGTTCACCCTGCACTAAATTAAGAATGACAGATTGACTTGGTCATATGCAACTACCTTAACCATCTGATAGTTGCATAACCTCTCAATTATAAACCAGCAAGAGACTCTATCTTATCATAACATACTAATCTCCAAACACCCTAACATATTCTACCCTGTTGGACCTATCTAACCTAAACTAGTCTAATCTAGTCATATCCAATCTTACCTAATGTGACCTAATCCAGTGTGGTCTAATGTTATATAACTTAATGTGGTCCACTTAAATAGATTAATGACACTAGTAGAAGAGATTAGACCCCACTAGCCATGTATTAACTTATCTTAGCACATTGGATCAATTCAACCATGAGCTAACCCAACCCATAGAACCAAGATGAATGGTATAACCTTTCTATTCCCACCTAATAACAAACAAACTTTTAACCTACACCCTGTAGTCCATCTCACCCATATATATCTCTCATCTTGACTGATTCTATCTTACCCTTGGATATTCACCTTATATGATTGGTCACCCCAATCTGGACATAAAACAAAGATTAAGCCCTACCAAAGAATCTTTAGGGTATAACCAGCTACTAGCTTATTCCTTCCGCTTATTGAATAATTTCCTTTGCAAAACTATTACCATATGCTTCTAACTTTCATGGTCAATACCAGGAAAGGAAAGATTATCACGTAACAACAAACAGAAAATGAATCCTCCAAATCCTCCACCTGTTGACCTCAATCAAGTGGTTGCTACCCAAAGACTGGTAATACAACAGTTAACAGACATGGTGACCGAGATGCAGAATCAGATAAGACAACAACGCGAGGAAATACGTCAAGCCCGCCAAGAAATAAGGCAAGCACGGCTGGAGAGACAACAACAACAACCTCCATCACCACCACCAGCTTCACCAAGCTACATAGATATAAATTATGATGATTTGTAAGGTCTAGATGTTACTTTAGTTAGTAGATGATATGAGACTATGTTAAGAAGGAACAATAAGGTCTATTGACCCAATGTTTTGTTAAAGAATTATACCTCATGCTAAGATCTCTTTGTTTGTGCATATGAGTATGCATCCTTTTTCTTTCAAATCTCGAGGACGAGATTATTTTTAAGGGGGGTAGGATTTGTAACACCCTAAAGTTCAATCTTGTGAAAACAAAGAAAAATTCTCAAAGATTTTAAATCAAAACACCTTTCCTTAAAGATAATCATAATTTAGAAGTTTCCACTCATGAATATGTTAAAAATACATAATTAAAGATACTTAGATAATCTAAATTGCCCTTGGGTTAGTATATATAAAAGAATTAGGATTAAGCTATTTCTTAATATATATAGTCTACAATGTAAATTTTGATTTCCCTAGAAGTTATAAGGTAGGGATTATTCTACTATATGATTAAAAGCTTGTCTAAAAGAACTAAAATAAATAAAGAAATACATAAAATAGGTTTTTGCACATTATGCTGGAATTCTATATGTGTATCCAAATTAAGTGTTTGAACTTGTGTTGATTTGAAATTCAAATGGAAAGGAAAAATAGAAAATAGAAAATAAATGGGAAAGGGAGAAAAGAGAAAGAAATATTATAAAATACAAGATAAATTCATAAATGAATAGATCCTATATTGGTAAGTTCAAATTGAATATATAAACTGAGAATAAACTTGCCACAAAGTTTGAATTTGGATTTAAGTTTGAATTTGAAAAGAGAAATGAAAAAGAAAACAGAAAATATAAAAAGAAAAGGAAAAAGGAACTTACCTGGGCCGATTACATCACTTTTGGCCCACCTAACGAAACGGCCTCCGCGCAGCCCATTAGCACCTTCACCTGGCGCCGACAGCCCGGGCCCGCATGCCAGCCACTCCCCCTCACACGCGCTCTCGCATTTCGCTGACGTCGCGGGGCCCGCGCGTCATCCTCACGCTTGCCGCGCTCCTGTCACCGCTGACGGGTGGGGCCCCCTGCCCAGTCGCTCTCACCCGCGCTCGTTCCTCTCTCCCTCTCTCTGGTCCGTGGGGTCCACATGTCGGGTTCACCCCCAACCAAATCGCGACGAACACCATCGCGCGCGGACTCCGAAGCTCGCCGGTAATCTCGGCGTCCGTGCAACGGCCGCGGGTCGCTCCTTGGGTATAAAGCCGAAGCTCCGCGACCCCTTCCCTCATCCACCCGTGACCCGTCGTCAAAGTGAGAGAGAATCAGGAAGCTGCGCCCGCCATTGCCGTCTCGCGGCCGCCGACGGCGGAACCTCCACCGTGCTCGCGTTCTGCCCCGGGTTTTTGGTCAAATAGCGTCGCCAGGACCCAGGGAAGGTGTGCGTGCACCGGTCTTGGGTTGGGAGCTCCCCGTCGTCGTCAATTGCTCAACGGCGCGTCTCCTCCGTCGTGGTTCCGCCCTCCGCCGTGGTCCGCTTCAGCCAGTGGTCCGCACGCTCGGTAAATCACCCCACCGTGCTCGCCGTTGTTTCCTTTTTGCGTGGCACCCTTCAATTTTGGACTTAGGACACTTAGGCGTAGAATTGCGTGCGCGCCGGCGACGGTCCGCCGCAGGCCGAGGGCGGCGCCGCCGCGCAGCTCGGTCGGGTTGGGGGCGATCCTCGGACCGTCGGATGGCGCGTGGACGGTCCCGATTAGATCGGGGCATACCCCCTTCGTCATTTTAAATCCGAGCCGTCGAACTTCAATCGTGTGGATTCGGGGTAGTTTGGATCGTGGGCATTCGTGGGCCGTTGATCTCTAATCGTGCGACTCACGGCGCGTACCGGTTCGGTCGGGGGGAAGATCTCATCTGGGCCCTCGGTGTTTAATCCAACGGCTGAGATCGGCCCGTACCCCTTCGGTGGGTAATCTTCATAATGAGCCCCTCGGGTTCTGTGGAATCAACCCGCCGTCCACATTCACTGTTGACTGAGTCTCGGGATTTTTGCGCCGAGAACCCTGGACTTTCCTGAAATTGAGGCCCAGTCCAGAACTCGTTTAAATTGAATAAATAAAATAGAAAATGGATTTTTAATATAAAAATAATTGCTATAACTTAGATAATTCATATTTAATTCATTTTAGCTCCAAATTGAACCATTCCAGTTTCTAAAATTTTGTAATAATATTCTTCATCATTTAGTGTCTCTGTTTTGACATGAACTCTGTCAGAAAATTTATTTATCATTTAACCATATTTTAATCACATTAAACCTTAGGAAATTCATAACTTGAATTCTACAACTCCAAAATTAATAATTCTTTTTCCTGTGATCTTATTTTAATATGTAGATTATTAATATGTATTTTGCATATATGTTTGGTGTAATGTTAATTTTGCCTATACCATGTATGTTTGTATTGCTACGACTAGCAGTGAGGTCACGAGGATCTGAAGAAATCATCCTGGTACCTGGATCTCAAGGCCCAGGCAAGTTGTGCCCTTGATCACTTCTTTTCACCTACTCATGTTCTAATTAATCATAATGATCTGCATAGGTTAAATTTGATGGGACCCAATAGGTTACCTAGTTTGATTATCTTTATACCTTGTTCACCACTAAATTTCTGGGTAGTACTTGCTAGTGCTTTATGTGGTTTTGGGTATGGAGATACACTATTCATGATTACACTTTTGTTATCAGTTGTTATTTATGGTTCATGTTAAGATCATTATGTTAATTGGAACATGGAGAACCACCCGGGAAAACAGTGCTACCACAAGGGTAGTATGGGATGCCCTTGGCTGATTAATTAGGAAAGCTAGTGGAAGACTACCTTACCCGAAAGGGGCAAGGGCAGTAGGGGAGAGGTCAGTGTAGGGAGGCCCTCGGGAGGATTTTGCTGCGATGGCGGTCCTGCAAGGGATTCCTGCACTGGATCTTCCTATAAACTGTAGCGGGTTTTCGGAAGCTAGTGGAACTTTGTAAAGGCCTCGTAGTGCTACCCTGCCTCACTTCCTTGGTAGAGGTGTATGGGATTCATGACCCCTTGGCAGATGGGTAACACGACTTGTGGGTAAAGATGCGCAACCTCTGCAGAGTGTAAAACTGGTATACTAGCCGTGCTCACGGTCATGAGCAGCTCGGACACTCACATGATTAAATTATGGAACTTAAACTCAATTTGTCATATGCATTGCATTGCAGGTGAAGTTGATACTTTTGTTCTATTACTTAATTGGGTTTGGTATTTACTTATACTTAGTAACTGCTAATAAAATTTTGACCAACTTTAAAAGCAATGCTCAGCTCTAACCACCTTCTTTGGTAAGCCTTACACTTCACGTGAGCTCCCACCTTTGGCGAGTTCATGCACATTATTCCCCACAACTTGTTGAGCGATGAACGTATGTGAGCTCACTCTTGCTGTCTCACATACACCACAGGTCAAGATCAGGTACTGCAGGATGATGCTCGGAGGATGCTGCGATGAGTTCGTGAGAGGTCTAGGTTGTCGTCTCCCAGTCAACTTTGGGTTGCTGGACCGTTGTCTCCTTATAATGTAATTATTTATTTTGTATAGAACTCCTGTTATATATAAAGTTGTGACATTCGATCCTGTGCCACTATACATCATATGTATGAGACTTGGTCCCAGCATACCTGGTGTTTATGTTAACCCCGGGTTTTGGACCCCTAAAATCCGGGTGTTACACTAAGTACATTCAAGATATACTCAAGAAGTTTAGAATGAAGAATGCCAAACCCATCAAGACACCCATGGGAACAAATGGGCATCTTGACCTCGACACAGGAGGTAAATCTGTAGATCAAAAGGTATACCGGTCGATGATAAGATCTCTACTCCACTTATGTGCTTCACAACTAGATATTATGCTTTTAGTATGCATGTGTGCAATATTACAGGCCAATCCTAAGGAAATCCACCTTAGGGCCGTGAAAATAATCATGAGATATTTAGTTTACACTCCTAAGTTTGGGCTATGGTACCCCAAGGTATCTACCTTTGATCTAATCGGGTATTCTGATGTCGATTATGCCGGTTGCAAAATTGATAGAAAGAGTACATCAGGGACTTGTCAGTTTTTGGGAAGATCCCTGGTGTCTTGGGTTTCAAAGAAACAAAACTCAGTAGCTCTATCCACTACAGAAGCCAAGTATATTGCTGCAGGATAATGTTGTGCACAATTACTCTGGACGAGGCAAACCCTTAGGAACTATGACTGCAAGTTGAGCAAAGTCCCTCTCCTATGTGACAATGAGAATGCAATCTGCATGGTGGATAATCCTATTGAACATAGTCACATTAAGCACATAGACATCCGGTATCACTTTCTGAGAGATCACCAGCAAAAGGGGGATATCGAAATTGCTTATGTTAGCACCCATAACCAATTAGCCGATATCTTCACCAAGCCCCTAGATGAAAAGACTTTTAGCAAGCTTAGGAATGAACTCAATATCTTAGATTCTCGGAACTTTGATTGAAATCTTGCACACATTGCACATTTTATACCTTTGATCATGTCTCTTTCATTTGGTAGAAATGCATATTTCTTACTTTTCTTGTGCCAAGGCTAAGACTAATGTGTTTCCAAGTGTATTTTCATCCTTAGTCTTAGATTGAAAGGGAAATGGAGTAATAGGCAAAGGCAAGGCTTCCACTATGACTCTGTCGGTATCATCTATCCTTTGTCCTACTCATGTGTTTACATTCCTATCTTTCTTGTAAAAGGCCTCTAGTTTTCTTTTTTTTGGTGCTTAATGTCAAAGGGGGAGAAATTAATGGGCCAAAGCAAAAGGATCGCACCACCACCCTGTCTTCTAAAATTTTTTTCAAACAAAAGGGGGAGAAATTAATAAAAAAGCAGAAATTAATAGGCATTTGCAAAAACCCTCTTGACAACTAAGGGGAGAATTTCTTCATGGGAAGCTTTTATTTAGCAAAAGCAAAAGCATTTGAAATAGGGGGAGAATTTATTCTTATATCATTGGCTAATTGCAAAAGAATTTCAAAAGAATTTTTCAAAAAAAATTGCAAAAACAAGCTAAGTGGTGCAAATGTGGTCCGAAATGTTAAATATATCAAATCAAACATATATGCTTAGAAATGTTTTCATTTCAAAGTAACTTATGCACATATGTCAAAATGCAAATTAGTTACATTTCTACACTTTGTATTTGCTTTGATTTGTGTTGGCATCAATCACCAAAAAGGGGAAGATTGAAAGGGAAATGGCCTCAACATTTCCTATAATCGATTTTGGTGTTTGGCGTCCATCACAAACCTTATGGACTAAATAGTTTGCCTAGTTGATCATTTCATAGGTGCATAAGTTCATCTACAACTATTCTAAGTCGACTGTCCGGACAGGAGAAACTTTTTGGAAAAACACCTATGCGCGGACCGTCTGGGCCCTTGCGGCGGACCGTCCGCGACACTAGGGTGAGCCTCGGACAGGAACACTGCAAAAAGCATCGTTTACACTATGGACTGTCTGAAGAAGAAGCAAGCACCATCCGAGACCAAGCGCGGACCGTCCGGCCTCAGGTGCGGACCATCCAGTCGTTGAAAAACCAGAAAAACTCGAAGGTGACGGGTTCATTAAAATGCATTTTTAGTGTCCTCGCGGACCGTCTGCGACTGCTTTATCTGGCATCTGACGACGCATTCAATGCACTATAGCCGTTGATATAGCCGTTATTACTGACCGTTGTGATTTCAGCCGTTGATGTACAGGGGCGGACCATCCGTGGTCGGTAGAATTGGAGTAACGGCTAGGAAGTGGTTAGTGACTATAAATACAACCCCAACCACCTGCATTCCACATCATCCAAGCATCCCACTCTCCTCATTCAATACAAGAGCAAAGAATACACTCCAAAGACACAATCAAAGCATTCAATCCTCTCCAAGTTCCAAAATCAAGTCAAGTGATCAAAAAGTGTTTAGTGACTTGATAGAGGGTGACTTGTGTTTCTTTTGTTGCTCTTGTTGCTTGGTTGCTTTCTTCTTCTCATTCTAATATTCCCAAGTGTTTTGTAAAGCAAGCAAGAGACACCTAATCGTGTGGTGATCCTTGCGGGGTCTTAGTGACCCATGTGATTAAGAAGAAGCACTCGACCAGTCTAAGTGACCGACTGAGAGAGGCAAAGGGTTGAAATAGACCCGGCCTTTGTGGCCTCCTCAATGGGGAGTAGGTTCTTTGGAACCGAACCTCGGGAAACAAATCATCGTGTTCAATTGTGTTGATCATTCACCATTCGATTTGTTTCTTCCCTCTCCCCTCCCACTAAAGTTATCTTTCTCATATTAATTTGAGTTTGCTCCCAAAGTTATCCACATTGATTAAGCAACTCATAGCAAGAGGAACAATCTTCCTCACTCCGAATTCACAATTATTTATTTCTAACCCTAACCCCGGGTGAAGTGTGTGTTCAAAGTTTATAATTTTTAGGTTTCGCCTATTCACCCCCCTCTAGGCGACTTTCAGTGACGCGTCTTATCACAGCCAGCGTGGGCTCGTAGTGGTGGACTTAGGTTTCTGCCTCACTGACTTGTCGACGGGGACTTTGTCGACCTCTTCGCCCGGTCGACTTGATCAGCGGGGACTTGGTCGGTCGCTCCGCCTCATAGACTAGCTCGACGGGGACTTAGTTGGTATCTCCGCCTCGTAGACTTGCTCGGTGGGGACTTGGTCAGTTGCTCCTTCACGCAAACTTGGACCTGCTCGGCGGAGACTTGGTCGGTAAGGAGGTTATGGTCCCTATTCTAGGTACCTCGTTCTTGGGACACGACAATTATTTTTCCTGACCCCAATTTTCACCTCTCCTTGTCTCGATGTCGTTTAGAGGCATGTTGGGTGGCCTGCCGACCTCAAGACAACCCTAAGATCTTTCCTCCCTGACGGGGTCCCTCCCGGAGGCGAGATCTAGGTTATACAGGTGATTCATAAAGCTTTCTATGTGCCTCACGAACGGTCCGCTGCTCATACATGGACGATCCATGCTTACACTACCGGAATCAGCTTCTTTGCCGTGTGTCTGAGACACACGGCAAAGGCTATTTTACACTCGGCAAACGCTTTGCCGAGTGTAACACTCGGCAAAGAACGCTCGGCGAACTGTACATCGGCAACAGCATCTTTGCCGAGTACTTTTTGTCGGGCACTCGGCAAAGACTTTGCCGAGTGCCATTTGGCACTCGGCAAAGAAAAGTCACCGTCACGGCGCCAAGTGACGGTGACGGAACCTTCGCCGAGTGCCCACGGCGACACTCGGCAAAGGAGGTTTATTTGCCGAGTGTCTGGTGGACTGGCACTCGGCAAAGAACCCTCCAGTGGGCCCCTTTGCCAGTCCCTTTGCCGAGTGCCTTGGCAGTGGCACTCGGCAAAGACATCTTTGCCGGTTCCCAGGTTGCCTTCTTTGCCGAGTGCCATTTTCAGCACTCGGCAAAGATGGCTTTACCGGTTCCCAGGTTGCCTTCTTTGCCGAGTGCCATGGTCAGCACTCGGCAAAGATGGCTTTACCGGTTCCCAGGTTGCCTTCTTTGCCGAGTGCCATGGTCATAGCACTCGGCAAAGCGACCTTTGCCGAGTGTTACACTCGGCAAAGTGACCAGGATGTCCCTTTTTTATTTGTTTTTGCTGTTCCATCCAAACAAACAAAAGATATATATCATTCACATCACATTATATATCAATCGCATCACAGAATGAACACATTTATCATCAACACCATATATATCACAAAGTGTCACTAATATAAGTCTCACAAATACAAGTATGTGTATTTACCAAGTCTGGATCACTAGCCAAACATCACCAACCGTCACATATATATCACAAAGTGTCACTAGCCAAACATCACCAACACTCACAAGACCAAGTCTGGATCATCAACGAGGTGGGCATCTGGACTGGTTCGGCGAAGGGCTGGACGAAGCATGAGGGTTGTTCGACGCCGCCGATTGACCCTGCACAGAGAATAGATTGTATGTGTGAGAACATATGAATATATATCATGCAGTACTAAAATTTTGATACTCACAGGAGTAGTGAACTCAGCAGGGTCAGTTGCAGGGAACAACGGAGGTGGTGGAGCATGACCCTGTGCGGCGCCAAGGCTCTGCACGTACGCGAACAAATCCGCCATCCTCTTCTCCAGCTCCTCACGTTGCCTCCTCTCATCATCTAGCTGAGTCTGTAATATTTCGCCCTAATGTTACGATAATGCAAAGAGAAGATATATAAAAATTAATGAACGATGAATAGATAAGGAATAACCTGGAGTTGCTGGATACGATGCTGTGAGGTGTCCTGCCGAGGTCGTATGGCTGGGCTCGCGCTCGTGCTCCTTGCTCGCACCTGAGAGAGAGTGGGAGTGGAGGACGAGTCGATTGCCCCGTCGGCAATCCAGTACCGCCCATGCCTCTTGCCTCCTCCGACCCTCATGAGGACATCTCTGTCGATGTCCTCGGTCCTCGGATCGTAATCTGGCCCATGGACCTCCTTGGCCATTGCGGTGTACTCACTGAGTCGACTGTGGATGGCGGGGTTGGTGTACGCCTCGGGCCCGTCATCCGGGTTGTAGGTGACGTCGGACGTCGCCTTCCCCTTGTGGGCCATGGCATATGCCGAGAACGTGGAGCAAGGCGCGCCACCATGTGCCGCCGACTGCGAGAAAACCAACGATATGGTTAGAAATCATGTCTAATCGAAAGTTATATACCTAAATAAAAAAGAGCGCGTACCCATGCTTCCGCGTATTTGCCCAGGCTGCGGCTGCCTTGATGGTGGGAGGGACCTTGCATCAGCAAACGCCGTTCCCGGCTAGCGTTGTGCGCCTCGTCCCACTCAGCCGAGCACCACCTCTGCACCATCTTCTCCCAGCACTCAGGATGCGCGGCGCACCAATGAGGAATCATCTAAAAAAATATAAGTACACCGCATATCAGAAGATAAGAATAAGCATATTTAGTACCAATAATAAAGTTTTGTATTTACCTGCAAGTACTGGTCCGCAGTCAATGACATGGTTCGGGCGTCCTTCTTGTTCACCTTCTCCCCAAGGACGGAGCCGTGGTAAGTGACGATGGCCTGGATGCGCGCCTCGTAGTGCATGTCAACGACGAGCTTCTTACAGCACGTCGTAGACACCACATCCGCCCTGGCCTCGTATCCAGCATCGCACCTGAAGAAATCCTATATACAAAGACGATGTATCCATACATTATTTAAAGAATATGCAACAAATGCGACTTATTAAACAATATAGTGCGAGGAAGACTTACCCACAGCTCTTGCTTGACCCGCTCCGCCTTGTTGTTGAATTGTCTGCCGTCCCGATCTACTGCATCGGGGGCGACGGCGTAGTGGTCGAAGGTGTACGCTGGGCTCGTCACTCCGGCGTACTCGACAAGCCCAGGGAAGTGTTCCCGGCATAGAAGGCCGAGGATGCCATTGGGGTTGCGGCCGTGACCCCCTGCAGTCTCCAAAACCATCCAAGACCTGTCGAAGTGATTAAGATGAAGTATTAGTTTCTATTATTAATTTGAACATATAATATGAAAAAGCAGCAACAACATCTTAAGTTACCTACCTCTCTCCATCGGGTCGTATGAGGGGACGTCTGTCACGAAGAATGGGTCGCTTAGGTAGGCTCGCGGGACCTCGCAGGTAGATACTCCTCGAACCTGAGGAGCCAGAACCTGAGACGTCCTGCTGAGCGGCGTCGTCGTCGTCGTCCTGCTGCGCCGCATCGTCGTCGTCCTGCTGTGCCGCATCGACAGCGGCTTGCTGCTCCACCTGCTGCTGTACGGCGTCGTCCTGCTGCGCCTCCTCCTCCGTCCTACGGGTGCTCCTCCTCCCCCTCCCCCTCCCCCTCCTCGTCCTCGTCCCACCGCCCACCATCTTTGTCCAACAACCTGCAATTAAGAGTAAACAATTAAGCACAGATAAAATATGTATTTAGAAACATATGCAAAATAAATGAAATATAGCATTACATCGATTAAAAATAATCTTCATATGTGTCCGGGTTAGCCGGATCATAAGTGTCATCATCACTATCAACCATTTCATAGTCAACATCATCTGAAGGCGCAACTTCGTCATTGGCATTGCCTTCAAGTATTTCTAAGTCATTCTCATTTTGCACCTCATCATCCTCGTCATCAACAACCATTTCAATATCTACTTCCATTCCGATCGCTTCGGTTAAGTCTATCTCAAATTGCCCTTCGAGCCCATCTTCTTGGAAGAACTCTCCGTCATATGTGTCCGGGTCTAAGTTATAATCTTCATCGTTTGGAACAGGTAATTTAGCGTGCGGTGATACCTTATACACAACATCCCAACCCTTAAGATGTTGTTTCGTTTGGCACGCATATGGAAGATAATACACTTGTGTGGCCTGTTGGGCCACAATGTAGACATCGTCTCCTGCTAAGGTGGAATCCTGTCGAATTTCGACTATCCCAAGATTAGAATGTGTCCGTCTCGTCACTTGAGGGTCAAACCAATGACATTTGAATATCACTGGAGTAAGAGGTTTGGAACCATAAAAATTGAGTTCATATATTTCTTCAATTCTTCCATAATACTCGACCTCGTCAAGCCCGGGCGTAAAGACTCCAGAACACGTGGTTTTTCGATTGGGCCGACTTTGGTCGTAGCTTGTTGTGCGAAAACGGTATCCATTGATGTCATACCCAGAAAATTTCCTGACCCTATAGGCAAAGCCATTGGCTACTTGTCTCAACTCGGCACTCATAGACGGCTCTCTTTGGCCCTGCAAGTTCAAACACGCTAGATTGTTATATTATTCGCACGTAAGAGCAACTTGGAATAACAAACTAAGCACGTACCTTATGTTTAAACCAGGAAATGAAATCGGGCAATCCATTTCCCGCACCCTTTCTAAGAAGGGTATCATATTCCTGTGGAGTTAGGTCCCTTGATCGACGCCAGAATTCATGAAGAAATTGCTCCATGTATGGCGTCACCTCTTCAAGGTTGGTCAATACATATAGCATGATATGGCGCCACTCTTCATGTCTCAGGGTCTTGGTGGTCGAACCACTCGCGCTTCCGAGTTGCCCTCGAAAAATGCTGAGGTTCGATTCATTGCCGCCATCATTGTAACGAGGGGGTGGATTATGCACGCTCGGCAGTTTGTCACCATAGTAAGTTGTTGTGAAGTTTGACACCTCCTCCAGTATGTATGCCTCTGCAATGGAAGCCTCGATTTTGCATTTATTTCTACATTTCTTTCGGATACTCTTTAGACATCTCTCGATTGGATAGCACCAACGTCCCTGCACGGGCCCCCCCATTCGTGCCTCATATGGGAGATGAATAATCAAATGCTGCATCGGATTGAAGAAGCCGGGTGGAAAGATCTTCTCCAGCTTACACAGTAACACGGGTGCCATCCTTTCCAAGTCTGCAATCATGGTCCGAGCTAACTCTTTTGCACAAAGCTGGCGGAAGAAATAGCTCAACTCTGCAAGCGCTAGCCAGACATGCTCAGGGACATAGCCTCGAACCATCGCCGGAAGAATTCGTTCAATCCATATGTGGAAGTCATGACTCTTCATCCCTAAGACTCGCAGAGTAGATAAGTTCACCCCCCTACTAAGGTTAGCTGCATACCCATCAGGGAACATTAACATCTTGATCCACTGTAGTACTTCCTTCCTCTGGGCCCTGCTCAGGACGAAATCGGCCTTAGGCCTTCTCCATGTCTTACCACCACTAGGCGGCTTCATCTCTTGGTTTGGTCTATCACATAACTCTGCCAGATCCACTCTTGCCTTTACGTTATCCTTTGACTTATCAGGAATCTCCATAATTGTCGCCCAAAGTGCCTCGGCGACATTCTTTTCAGTGTGCATCACGTCAATGTTGTGTGGAAGGAGCAGGTCATCATAATAGGGGAGCCGAGTCAAGCCCGACTTATGTGTCCACATATGTTGCTCACCATATCCCACAAAACCACTTTCTGGGTTGGCCACGAGACCATCTATCTGTTCGCGAACTTCGGCACCAGTCATCATTGCAGGTGGGCGGTCTGTCACCACGACACCTTTCGTAAAGTTCTTGATGTCTTGTCGGAATGCATGGTCAGGAGGGAGAAATTGTCGATGTTTATCGAATGACGAATATTTGCCACCCTTCTTCAACCAAATGAACCTAAGAGCTTCCTTGCAAACTGGGCATGGGAACTTACCGTGAACACACCAGGCGCAAAATAGCCCATACGCCGGAAAGTCATGCATGGAGTACTGGTACCAAACATGCATTTTGAAGTTTGTCTTCGTAGCTCGGTCGTACGTCCATACCCCTTCCTCCTAAGCACGGACCAATTCATCAATCAAAGGCTCCATGTACACGCCCATTTTATTCCCCGGGTGTCCAGGAATTATCAAGGACACGAATATGTTCTGTCTTTGAAAGCATACGCCGGGGGGGAGATTGATGGGGATAACGAACACGGGCCAACATGTGTATGGGGCAGCGGTCATTCCATAGGGATTGAACCCATCTGTGGCCAGCGCAACACGAACATGTCGAGCCTCTTTGGCTTTCTCATGGTGAATGGCATCAAAGTGGGTCCATGCTTCACCATCGGATGCGTGAACCATCTTGTCAGGATTGTATCGTTTGCCTTTTTTGTGCCATGTCATCTGTTTCGCGGATTCCTCTGTCATGTATAGACGCTGGATCCTCGGTATGAACGGAAGGTGGCGTAGGATTGTCACGGGGATGTCGAGCTGCTTCTTCTGTCCATCACCAGAGTCTACCTCCATGAACCTAGACGATTTACACTTCGGACAGTACTTTGCCTCAGTGTGTTCTTTCCTAAATAGGACGCAGCCCTTCGGACAAGCATGTATCTGCTCATACGTCATCTTGAGTGCACGAAGGAGTTTCTGTGCCTCGTACATGCTCTTTGGCAGAACGTGATCCTCCGGAAGCAGGCTGCCAATAACTGTCAACAAACCATCGAAGGCGTCTCGACTCATGCTATACTGCGACTTCAACGCCATTATACGCCCAATGGCATCCAGTTGAGAAACCTTTGTCTTGCCGTGAAGGGGTTTCTGTGCCGCGTCAAACATGTCGTAGAATGCCTTTGCGGTCGCCTCTGGCTCGTCCTTCGTACGTCCTTCGGCGAACTGTGCCTCGTGATAGTCGTTCAACATGTCTGCTACCCCGGCATCAGCATCGTAATCCTCGACGCGTTGTCTCACCACCTCCTCTCTCGTGCGATGCGCTTCACCATGGAAGATCCACCGAGTATAGTCCGGCGTAAATCCATTCTTCCAAATATGTTCTAGCATGGCCTTCTTTGGTTTTCTTTTCCGGTTGTCACATTTGCTGCACGGACAAGGGACTAGGCTAGCTCCTTTAGCAGCTTCGCCATATGCCCGTTCCACGAAAGCATCGGTCTTCCTAATCCATTCTGGGGTGACATCATTACGTCGAACGCGGCCCGTGTACATCCACTCACGGTCCTCCATCCTCTAACATATATAACCGAGTATAGTTTAATATAGACATGTAATGCATGTACACTACGTTCCTACCTTCTAATAGGTGAGGATAGGTCCTAATCCCACCCGCGGTTGCGTAGATGGAGTTAGTTTCCATGCTCTACTCCGATCCGAGATAGAATTTCGGCAGCACCTCCCCGCTGTTCTCCGGATACACGTCCTGGCAGGGAGAGTGTACTGTCCGGAGAACAACAGGGAGGTGACGCCGAAACTCTTTCTCGGACCGGAGTAGAGCATGGAAACTAACACCATCTACGCAACCGCGGGCTGTCCAAAAAACGTGGACAATTCGAAACTGATACATTTGTAGATATGCAAAGATCTGCATATCTACACCGTATCACTTTCGAACGGGAGACGCCTAACTGGGTTACGTGATCTACGACCATGATGTGGATGTAGAGGTTATACCTAGGGTGGCGGTGGAGTCAGGCTAGTGGGGCTGTGGCGGGTCGGTGCAGTGGCGACGCGAGGCAGACCCGCAGCGGCTAGGAAGACCTCTGCAAAAAAATAAACAAGTATGTCAACAAAAAAATTCGGCAGCACCTCCCCTGCACGGGGAGGTTTCCAAAACCTGCAAATAAAAGTAACAGCACGATGGCTGACATTCACACATATATCAACGGCACGATGGCCGACAATCACATTTAATCGACATCCATATCCACCATCACACAATCATATCTAATCGGCATACAACTAAATTTAGGGCCCCTACACAATCATAAACGTGACGAGACGGCTTGCTAACCTAATGGCACAGCAGAATTGACGCCCCATCAGCTAGCCTAGCCCCCGGTTGATCGATGGAGTTAGGAGTGTTGTTTGTTTCATCGTCTATCTACTGTTCTCTCTCGTGGCGATCGCTGACCATAGCGGCCACCCTCCGCTAGGTGGCCAGGTTTTCATGTGGCCCTCCACCATGTCTTCGCAGGACCCTCCGCCGGCGACGAGCACCCAAAAGGTATGCCCACCCCTTCTCTACTCTCCCTGCCGTGCGATGTCGAGTACTCAAACCCAAACTCGAGCTATTTTGTGCACTCTGATCTGATCTAATTACAAGCACGTACATGTATCATGCCTACCAAATTCGGTTTTGCTACAAAAGTTATCAGGTGACGTCGCCATGCATGCTCTCGGTCCCCAAGTTACCACTAGGCAACGATGGCAGCGTCACGTTTATGGATGGGAAATACGTTACGGTATGTATAAAATGCATGAGAACTCAACGGGTCGCTAATGCCTGGCTCCACATCACCACATGCAGTGCACTGCCGTACCGTGTACGTAGCGGCGCGACGGCGGGCGACGGTGGGTGGCGCAAGAACGGCGGGCGCGACGGCGGGCTCTCCGGCGGGCGCGACGGCGGGCTCGACGGCGGGCGCTCCGGCGGGCTCGACGGCGGGCGCTCCGGCGGGCGCGACGGCGGGCTCCGGCGGGCGACGGTGGCGCTCCGGCGGGCGACGGCGGGTTGGGGGCAGAGAGAAAGAGAGAAAGTGAGAGTGAGAGAGAGACAGAGAGTGCGGGCGCTGTAACGGTATTAAAACGTTCTTTGCCGAGTGCCCGCGATCCGGCACTCGGCAAAGATTTTTTAAAAATTAAAAAATAAACTTTGCCGAGTGCTGGATCTCGGGCACTCGGCAAAGTCGTCTTTGCCGAGTGCTGGATCTCGGGCACTCGGCAAAGTCGTCTTTGCCGAGTGCTGGATCTCAGACACTCGGCAAAGATGTGTTGTACAGACTTTGCCGAGTGCCCAAGAGCAGGCACTCGGCAAAGTTGTCTTTGCCGAGTGTTAACTGGACAGCACTCGGCAAAGTATTTTTTATTTTTTTTAGTTTTTGCAACCAAACTTTTTGTGGTGTGTTTCTACACTATGTAGACCTACATGTATCATTTATGGACAATTTTAACAGAGTTTTCAATCGTTAGTAGATTTAGTTCGTTTATTTGAATTTCTTCGGAAAATTTAGATTTGAACTGTAGGTCACTCGAAACTTGGAAAACCGTGCATGCAAAAATAATATTCATGTTACTTAGCATAAGTTACGACCGATTCTAGGAGCGGATCGGAAACTTCGAGCAACATGCTCACTAAACATGGCCGTGAACTTGCCATACACATGTTTAAAAATTGTATAAAACACAAACAAAGTCAAAAAATCCTGAAACTTGTCCACGTGTCATGATATCATATGTACAGGCTGCGATAAAAATTTTAGAATGTTTGGAGAAAGTTGTGGGACACTATGTGTAGAAACCTAGGAGAACTACACATGAAATCATAGAGTTTCAACGTGGATCTCTTAGGTTTGTACACATAGTGCGTTACAGCTTTCTCGAAACTTTTTCAAATTTTTATCACAGCCTCTACATATGATATCATGACACGTGGACAGGGTTCATGATTTTCTGACTTTGTTTCTGTTTTATACAATTTTTAAACACCTGGATGGCAAGTTTACGGTCATGTTGAGTGAGCATGGTGCTCGAAGTTTCCGGTCCGCTCCTGAAATCGGTCGTAACTTGTGCTATGTAGCATGAATATCATTTTTGCATGCACAGTTTTCCAAGTTTCAACTGACCTGCAGTTCAAATCTGAATTTTCCTAAGAAATTCAAATAAACAAACTAAATGTACTAGCTATAGAAAACACTGTTATAATCGTCCCAAAATGGTACATGTAGGTCTACATAGTGTAGGAACATACCACAAAAAGTTTGGTGACCAAAATTAAAGAAATAAAAATATGCTTTGCCGAGTGTCTACATAGGACACTCGGCAAAGACTCTCTTTGCTGAGTGCCAGATACTTGACACTCGGCAAAGACTGACGGCCGTCAGTTGTAGACGGCCGCTAACGGCCCTTTGCCGAGAGCAATATTTGCCGAGTGTTGTACGCTCGGCAAAACAGTCTTTGCCGAGTGCTTGGCTGTGCCGAGTGCCCTGCTCTCGGTAAACAAGATCTTTACCGAGCGCAGGACTCTGCCGAGTGCGGCACTCGGCAAAGTCGACTTTGCCGAGTGCCCGATAAAAAGCACTCGGCAAAGCCTCCGGCACTCGGCAAAGAGCCGAATTCCGGTAGTGTTACACAGAACAGATCAGAGCCTCTCCACGTAGTTGCGGACCGTCCGGTGCTTGCGCAGAGAGGATCCCAAGGACCCGTGCATCATGCACCGGCTCTAGGGTTTGTTTAGTGATTAGCCCCAAAGCGAGCCAACACACTTTTTATACATGAATCGTCTGTGCACCCGCAGGGAAGATCGGAGCCCCTCTGTGCAGTCGTATATGGTCCGCGCTTACGCAGGGAGGAACACAAGGACCTATGCGCTGTGCGTCGGCCCTATGGTTCATTTGGTGATTAGTACAAAAGTGAGCCAACAACTCCATCTTTAACTTAATAAAGTCTCCATAGAAGTTTCATTCTCATATAACATTGTACACATAAACAGATTTACTAAATTGATAGGTTAATTATAAAAAGAGAGAAAGAATTTGAACTAGATTAAATCTATTGTCATAAGCATCTACACAAAAGATGACAAGACAATTTTAATAAGACCCTCTTTGGAATATAGAAAAGGCATAGAAATTACACATGGACGCAGCTGTGAAACAAAGGATTGAAAAACATAAATTTGAAAGGAATAATCATTTGGATGGACCATAATAAAGATGTTGGATGTTTACTAAGAGGTTTGAATGCATGCTAAGTTTCTTATAATTTTCCTCAAAGCAGCATTTCAGGTGTTGGTCACCTATCTAGGATCCTATAGAGGACCGAAACATGGCAACACAATTAAAGCGATGAAATCTCATCCCCTTTAACCTTCTTACGGATAAGAAATAGATTAAGGGGAAGAAGATATTAGTGAATACAAACATGCAATGATCTAAAGCATAAAGGTATGGGAACTATTTGTCATAAACTTGGTGCTTTATCATTTTCCCTCGGTAATGGATAATTATGAATATACCTTCAAGACACCTAACGGGTGTCCGAAGAGGTTAGAATCTTAAAGCTTTGAATATATAGCCACTTGAAAATGTATGAGCTAATGAATCATCTTCCAGCTCAGCCTCTATATGGGCATTGTATCCCTATTTATAGGAGTAAGTCGTTGTACAACTTCTTATAAAATTACATTAGTGTCCCCAAATCATATACATACAATCTACAGGGCCCATCGAGGGCATTGTAGTATTTTTTTTCCTTCTTGAGATATGTTGGGCATGCTGCTTAAGTCCTCCTTAGTCTCTTGGTCACTTGTTCCGACTGCTTCGTGGTGCTTCGTTTGTCTCCCTCATCTCTTGCGCTGAAGCTATTACTTTTTCTCGACGAAGGTTACTTCGTTGTTCCTGAAACAAGTATGAAGATAGAAGATGTTGATGAGTTTGAGGACCTTCGTCAAAGGCACACCCCAATAGTAGGAAATTTTGTACATTATTCTTATGATTTTTGCTATGAAACAAGTGCATGAACATTAGCAATTCCTATATGATTCTCAATCCTATATTTTTATGTCATGAAACTCTCCATTAAAACTGGTCGAAGAGAGCATGAGCAACATGAACATCACTCAAATCGATTAAGGAGGTGTTTGAGACCTCTCTATTCTACAATGTTTAGCTATGCTCCAGCAACTCTCTCGTGGAGTAACTCCACTATAGATTTTGTAGAGTTTTTAAATTATTTGGCTTGTAGGAAACTCCAGCTTTAAAAATGTCAGACTTAACATGAAATGTCTATTGTACCCTTCAAATTTGAATCCATATGTCATGCACTCATTTCCTTGTGTTCTTCTTTTTCGTTGGTTGCTAAACCATGCATACCATCGCTTGGACAACACATACTTGACAAAATAATCACGACATGTTGATGTTTGCACCACAGATGAACAATGGTGGTGGGTCGAGTTTGTTGTGACAACTCTCCATCTCCTTGGCATATCGTCGAACGCCTTCTGCGCTACTTTCATCATGTCGCACATGCTTTCCTTGCACAATAGCTGACGCACCCACATTGCCGCTACTAACCTCATGCTATAGTTGATCGCTCGCGCTGCTGCTACCGTGTGCCGCCTCTACCAGACGGTATGCGCAGCGTGCTCCCCGTCCTTAGCTTGCTGGAGAGGGAGAGGCCAAGCCCATGCTCTGTAGATGCCAGCACGAGTTCCATGATGGTGTCTGTGAGCAGTGAGGCGAACCATGGAGATGGGAGGAGAGGGAGTGTTGAGCTCCACGCCCCCGTCCAATGAGCCCCGCTACTACACTCAGTGCCCCCACTCACTAAGCTTCGGCATCGAGCTCCACGCTCGAGCCCCTCCGCTGAGCTTCGAGCTCCGTGTCCTCAGCAACAAGATTCACCGTAACTGTGAGGCTTGTGTTGGCCTTGGGTGGGGAAACGAGTGGAAAGAAAATAGAACAAAACCAACCGGTACGTTGTGTAACCAATGGTATGGTGCGTTTCATACCAACTCCATGGGGGTAGTGGAAACATTAATTTGTGGAGCACCTCTTTTGATGCTCCATCAAATTGGTGGAATTGAGGTACACTCCAAATATTTTAGGTGTGGAGCTTGTTGGAGTTGGGAGTGTTTGGCAATTGATTTACGGAGCAGAGCTAAAATTAGTGGTGTAGAGTAGTCCTAAACATCCCCTAGAATGCACTCTTCGTATTAACAAGGTGTAAAGGCGAGGACATAAGTACCATGTTATTTAAAAAGAGATGTGATGCTTTGATGGAAAATAATTATATATCATACAAGTGTTCTTATCCCATTCTGAACATCAACCTTAACTAGTTAATCTATAGGACTAACATGTTGTTTGGTTACAAGCACGTAAATGCAAACGGCAATGGAATGAATACCGCCAACCTGTGGAAAAAACGTAACCAATACCCTTGATTGTTTGGTTCATGTCAGTAATGGAAAAAGCTCAAGAAAACAGGAAGCGTCAGCGACATGATTTATTTCATCTCTTGATGCCGCGTTATCGCATTTCAAAAAAAAAAACGTGGGGTCTGATTCCACGATATTCATTCACAACATGTCGGAACAAAACACAAACTAACTAGCGTAATCGCCATGCGCTGTAGTAATCGGTCCCGTGTCAAAACGGGGGCAGAACCGAACAGCATCTAAGTGCTTTTTTATGTTGACGATCAAACTAGAAGCTTTTAAGATCAGAGGGTGTGTTCTTCTATTGTGCCTAATCTGTTTCACCAACTGAAGTATGGTATTAAAAGTATTGGGTTGACAAGAGGATCCCGGAAAAAGCAATGGCAAAAAAGACAACCTTGGTTGATGAGTCACCAGGCCTCTTTGCACACCTGGCATGTGAGATGGAGGTGGCGTTCAACGTGGACTTTTGACCTTTGTCGCACCAACCCAAAATGTCTAGCGACAGCAAGCACTGTACGTCCAAAGAGAAAGCAATGGGCAATGCTTACACAGCACAAGGAGATGTTGTGTAGAGAGAGAGAGAGAGAGAGAAATTCCCCTTGGCCTCACACAACACAGCGTATAAAAAAGAGGACTACTACCAGAGCTAGCAGAGAAGACAAATGGATCGATGTGAACTGTAGCTCTAGCACTGCTGCGCCACGTGAGGAGGGCGAGAGAGCGAGAGAGAGAGAAACCGTTTCTATGAGCTTTATTTTTTGCCAAAAAAAAGGCACAAAGGCAAAGGGGGCAAATGTTATTGTTGGGAAACGGAACGAAGATCCACTTCCTTTCTACACGCCATATATATCCACTCAATTCACGTGTGCGGCATACAAGACATCAAACTAAGACCTAAGTATTTGAACACTTTGATTTTTGGCGTATTCCTATTACGTACATGTTTGGATATCCATATATTTACATTAACCCATGCGTGCTAAAAGTGATTTAATGTGAAGTTTAGTTTAATCAAACCTCTTCAACACACGTGGATTGAAGTGAATATATAGTCATCCAAACCAGGCCTAAGCTAAGGGTCCTTGTATCATAGGAATCCAAAACGAATTATTTAGGCCCCGTTGGTTTTGTTGGAATTGAACTTCCATTCTAATAATTATAATTTAAACAAAACTAATTAAGTTAATATAAGCGACCAGCGATGCTTCCGCGGCGGTCAGTACCGATCGCACGTGAGGCCACGTCATCGACTTGTATCGGCTAGCGCTCGATCCAACCTTAGGCTGTTTTGAGCAGCCTTCCTATCATGTCTCTTATTTTAAACTCACTATATAAACAATGCACTCTATAGTTTAAAACGATGTTTTGCACGACCATATGCATGACCCGTTGAAGACGACATTACAGGGGATGGGGCTGAATAGTAATAATAATGTTAATGTGTATGAACTTGCAGACTTACTTTCTCCTCTACTTTAAAAAGAATAAGGCATTGGAAGGTCTCCGTTCATATATACTCTTTCCGACTTCGATGTACAACATTATTTTGTTTCATCACATTGAGGCATTCTATTTTCTTCCTATGAACAAAAGGTAGTAACCATCACTCATGAGTAGAGGAGAAACATTTGCTCTTCTGGTGTTTGAGATCATGGTAGCAGTAGCACTGATTAGAACGGGTGATGTGTGTAGGACTGTAGGCTCTCTTGGTAGCGCATTCAATTGTTTCTCAGCAGCGGAAAGTCAAAGAAGAAAAACGGAGGGGCCACGACCTAGAAGCCCAGCACACGCTGCAAGGACCACAGCACACTGGTTGGGCACAGGGAAACACTGCCCAAAGCGAAGGGAGCGCTACCTTCGAAGCAAACAAGAACAGTAGTGTCCAGGCCAACCAACCAACCAAACCTTGCTCACTCCACGGCTCCATCCGAAAAATAATGTGGGACGATACGTGCTGCCGTCGAGTTGGCACAGTAGCGGATCCAGAAATGAATTAAAAGAGGGGCTACTAAAACAGGCAACTGTGACACTAGTGGTCTAACGACAAACGACGGCTGTTACTTTGTGATGGGTAACATGACCAATTGGCTATTACCACTTGCCGATTTATAATCTAGGCATGGGTGTCTGTCGACCTTAGTCGTGACATAGAGTAGACGGAAGGCAACCACCAGTCAGACAGCAACACGTCGATGACAAACGTATAGCGTGGATATCAGATATCGGGTTACTAGGGGTTAGGACGCAAACTAGCTAGGACGAGGCCGCTGCCATAGTACACGTGTGTGTTGGATAAGGACATTTAACCTTTTATTGTCTTTACGGATGAAACTAAATCATTATTCACTAACAACTAAATCGTTAACATGACATTTCATGTGACAATCCTCGTAAAAACCGTAAAAAAATAGATTGTCATATTAGATACGAACATAACTGATATATGGTGGCTTAAGAGTGAGACATTTGAGTTATGCACTGGCCGAGCCCGAGCCGTGCGTGTCTTTATTTGTGCCAATGCCACCATGGGCACATACACACTATGCATGTTATTATGCCCTTGTATGATTTCTTTGTATATATCAAGCTATAGCTAAACTTGTGTCACATGACCCAAAGTGTAGTCACGCTCACCCTGCTAGACCGGTTTCATTGTACCTAGAACGCCCTTGATTTGTGCTTTGTTGGGAAGAGGTCAGATAGACGACCAAGACCACACCGTGGGTGCCATTGCTTTATCCAACATACATTGTAACGTAGAGAGTCAAATTTTTGCCGAGATCATATGTCAACTGGTGGTCCAGCTAGGTTAAACAAGAGGTAAGGACGTACGAGAGCAGGTACTACCAAATTAAGGGAACACTGGTACGGTCGACAATCTAAAAGGTTGCCCCATGCCATGCCATGCCATGCCCCACATTTGACTTTGGATGTTCACATCGACAAGAAGAAACAACAACTGTCGGCAGATGCATGCATAGTCGATCGATCTCAAGCACGCGTATCATGGGAACTGTGTGGAGAAATCTGGGCTTGTCTTGTTGACAAGATGACACCGATAGAGAAGCTTAATATACTCTAATAAAACAATACCAGAGAGGCAAGCATATATATACGTACGGTATCTTCCTTTGCTCGATCGAGAAATGACAGACATGTGAGACTGTCTGTGAGAGCCATTAGCGTATACTCTCTCTCCGTTCTGAAATTATAAACGTATTTCATCTATATTTATACCGTTATATAATCTATCGATTTAAACTTTGCAAAGCCCATCCAACCAAATCACACTCACACTCATAACCTCCAAAAAATCTACCAAATAAATTGCTCCTAGATTTAACACGAAATCAATGGTTTAGATCGCTGGATAATCTCCCCTATCTTACTTACTCAAAGTCAATAGACAATATTATTTGAATCATACCTTATCACTCCCCTTCCCCACAATCCCAACTCCCCAACCTCCCTCTCCCCCTCACTCGCGTCGTCGCCGCCGCCATCACTCTCTCTCCGTTCTTGTGCCACAGCTGCCGCCGTTGACACCTCATTTTTTCCTCATCGGGATCGTAGCGTTACCATGATCTATATGCTAGTTAAAAAAAGTTACACAAAATATATTTTCAATAGTTTGGTTCTTAATTTCTTCTACAAATATTTTGTTACTTGCTCAAGAATTAATTTGAAAAAAAATTGATACGAGTTTTATGCCAAAATATATATGCTTTTTTGAATCATTGTTAGTTAAAATCGACAAAAAAATACGTCTATATCTGTATAAAATACGTTTACTGTGTTGTAGGACAAAGAGGAAGGACGTGACAACATGAACGTAAAAAGATGCATGGAACACCTACCTTTGGCAGGAGGCAGCAGGCACGAGCATAAGCTTTTGCAAAAGGTAGCCAGCTGCAAGGAACAATATCATGCAGTAGAGGCAGAGAGGTCTTCTCACCACCGCAACACGACGAAAACACCAACCGGCAGGCAATGGATAAATAACGCACGACCAAATCTAAAGTCAGCTCGTTGGCATTTTTTTTGTCTGTTCAAGTCTATCTATCCGAATTCAAATTTTGGTTGGATATGCTGTGATGAAATATATACTAGAGTATTGTCTGTGTTTTGACCCGAGGGTCCTAACTAACTAGAGAATTTATGCTACGTGTCTCGGTCTAGATGGATGATAGAAGAAGACACAAGATTCATCCTAGTTTGGACAATATAAGACCCTACTTCAGCGGGGGATGAGACTTATATTATCTTGCACCTAGGTGCTTGTAGTAGGGGATAGAGGGGGAGTGGATCTCAAGTCTCCGTGTGTGATTGAGGCTAGTGCCAATATCGATCGTCGAGGGCAAACGGTGAACCGTTGTCCTCCTGTCCCCTGGAAGCCTCAGACTCCTCCTTTTACAGCTTCAAGGAGGGAACCCAAGAGTACCAGGGTTGTTGTAATGTGGAGAGGAGGCGAGCCCGAGCCCCTATAGCAGCATGGCCAGCGTGATGGCTCCTGTCCTAGATGCTGTATTCGATCAGAAGGTGGATGTCCGGTTCCTGTATTCGTATCTTGACCAATCAGAGAGCTGAGGTCATGGTCAAGGGCTCGGATGCGTAACCGAGCCCATCCTGTGGTCGAGACGTCTGAGCCGCAGTTGTTGAATAGCGATGAGTATGGTGGAAAGTGCATGGTAATCCGTCATGTGTGGCGTAAAGCAGACTTGACACCAGCCATGTGGTTTCTGTAGCCATCCTGTTGTCTGTGGTTTTTATGGAAGGGTTGGTGGTGTCAGGCGTCCTTCTATCGATGTTGTTTGGCCGAGGCCATGCTCTGGTGAGGTAGAGATTTCTCCTGAGACCATGGTCGGGCCTGCACTCGAGGCTGAGACAGACTTCGAGAGAGGCAGAGTTTCCTCTTAAGGATGAGGTTGTGCCTAGATGTCGCATGTCCCATCTGGAGTTGTTGAGAATAGTGACGGAGCGGGGGAGCAGTGCCCAGTATTCGCGGACGCGTGTCATCGTAGTCAGTGAAAGTAGATGGGACCGTGGTCCCATCGTCCTCTGTTGACTGCGGTGACGTTTGTTAGAGCAGGTATTCGTATCGGTTGTATTTAATGTGCACGTCTTTGTGGTTCCCAAGAACTTGGGCCGAGGCCAGGCTCGGAGCCGTCCTTCATCCGAGATGCCCTCGGGCGAGGCGGAGACTGCTTTGCCTAGAGGGGGTCCCTCAGGCGAGTCGAGGTTCCACGCAGACGCAGCCTTCTCACGAGGATGGGCTCAGGCGAGATGTAGCTTTTGAGCAGCATTGAACTAGGTCTCGGACGAATCATGATTCGACCCTACGCGACCTCGAGGAGTGCGTTTTTTGGTTTAGGATTTCCTAGTATCCAAATGTTAGGTATGCTTAGGGGTATAATCTAGGTATCCCTAATTATGATACCCGACAACTACTAATGATCTTGTCCTTAAATCCTAATCACTAGATGCGTAGAGAGTAGAGTAAAATACCTTCATGGTTGAATGAACTCACCATCAATGCAAATCTTCTTCCTTGGCGACGGCAAGATATGGGTGCGGGTCACACAGAGGTGTGGTGAGCTCCAGCGGTGGTCTTCCTTTCACCCCTGCATGATCGCTTAGGGACTGCAACCATCACGGGTTGTTGCACCCTCGATTAGGACACGTTAGGATAGAATAGGATCGGCTAGAATAGACTAATACCGAGTCTATGAGAGACATGTAGCCATGGAAGACCATGTCGACCACATTTGTGGTGTGGCTGCCACGGTACACCAAAACGAACATGGTCTGCAACGGTTTGGCTGGAAGCTTGATAGTGAAGATGGTGGAGAGCAGCCCAAGAGAGATAATCTTAAAGGCCCACTTGCATGCGGGGAACGTTCAGAGGTTATCCACAGAGTTTCCTGACCGGGAGCTTGACCCTTGCACGAGCATCCTTGTGAAGGGCGCCAACAAGGACTAGAAGAGCATGAGCTTCTCGATACCTCAGTAAATATCAGAGACATCAATAGAAAATTTCATCAATATCTCAATTAAGCTTTCACACTTTATTTATTACTTACCTCGGTAAATATCTAAGTTATGTGTTTACTATTTTATTTTAGCTTGCTAGGCTAGTAATAGGTTTGGAACCTAGATTGCACAATTCTTTTGCGATAGAGATGGCAAATACACCTAGCAAAATCATAGTTGTATATCTAGATAAATCACTTTTTTGCATAGGTTTTGATTAGATAAAAATTAGATGCATTAGTTTACGAAGTTAAAAATTTTAAATTGGCTAATTCATTCCTCTCAAGCGTTATGGTTCCTTGAAATATGTACCTACCACTTAAAAATAATCAATTAAAATGTAAGCATCTCCGTTACTAAGCGACTCCAAGACATTATTTAGAATTATAGTCTAGATTGGTACAATGCAAGGAGGTCAACTAAGGGCTGTCCTAATAATAATATATACTAGAAACCACACATAGTTTGTATGGTAATTTATCAAGATGCTACAAGTAGAATCTATAGCATGTTCGCGCTTTAATCCGTATCGCCTTCTACTACTTTTACAGTGTTTTTTGTCTTTATGAATTGTAGTCGTAGCAGACTAGCTTTAATCCAAAGCAATTCTAATTGGTAGTTTCTATAAAATAAGGTGCAACTACGATTATACCATTCTCTGATCTTGCAATTATGATTTTAATCCTTGTTTTCCAACTTTATGATCCTAAACCCTCGTTTTTAAAACGAAGTCGCCGTTTGGCCCTATCCCTTAACACTGTTAGTGGAAATCAAAATTAGTGATTTAAAAATAAAAATGAGAGGTAAAATCACAATTACAAGATGAGAAAAAAGAGGTGTGATCAGGAGCTTATAGTCTCAGGAGCTTGGCTTTCTCTCTGGTCTATTCCTTCCTTGCTGTTTTCAGAGCATCGTACGAGTACTCCTTGTCCTAGGATGTTTCCGGCACTCAGTGTGGATTCCAGAGGCACGATGCCCTTTTTTTTTAAGGTCAGGCGCGATGCTTTTTTCTCTTTCCCTGTGCATTGGCTTGGAGTCTTGTATAGGTCTCTGGAGATCGAGGCAGCGGAAGCGGCCAGTGATGCAGGAGGGAGTGTACTGTTTACCCAAGGGACAGTAGACCGAGCAGACAAAGCAAGTGTGATGTGGCGTGGGCCAACACCATAATTCAGGAATAATATGATGGCAATCTACGCTTTCTTGTGTTGACCCCTCCTCTCGTCTCTCGCTCTATTAGGCCTTGTTCATTTGCGTCGGATTGCATCCGGAATCGTTCCGGCCAATCAAAATTTATATAAATTAGAGAAGCAATCCGGCCGAGAATTGTTCCAGCCCACCAATCCGACACAAACGAAGAAGGCCTTAGAGTGGTCAACTGGGACCTGATAATATGATGGTTAAACAATGTTTTTTTTTGTATTTTTGTTGGGTGCCGTGTGAATGTTAATATCATATAAAATATAATGTGATCATATTTTTTTATCAAGGACCTCCGCCCAATGAGTATATGGATAATGATAGATATAGCTTTATGAGGATGAGTATGAGATATCTAAATTCAGTGAAAAATTCTCTATTGACATCTCTACACTCTATCTTGAGGAGACGCCCTGTATCGTGTACACACTAGTGCATCTCACTTTCAGCAGGAGTAAAAATGATTTTTACTCCAAAGTTATTAATTGTACCACCAGATATCCAACATTTTAAACTTACGTGGAACTACCCACACATGTCATGCTATACATAATGAACCAGAAAAGCCGACAGTGTTATTTCTTTTTTTTTTGTTAAATCATTGCTAAACCACGTATGTACCTTATTTCCGAATCTAACATACACCATTATTCCATTGGTTGTCTTGGTCACAATGTTGCCCAATCCTCTCGTACCATTAAGATAGTGTTTGGTTCTCAAGCAAGTTAGAATAAAACGGCTTCATGCCAGGGAGCGGTTCCGTCGAGAGATTTTAGGCAGTTGGATGGTTTAGTATTTAAGCATAATTTTCATTTTTAGAGTCACCCTGTCTAACATGGAACCAATATAATCTAAACAACAACAAATTGAGAGCGGAGCGGCTCCATTCCACCTTACTTTAGAACCAAACACTACCTAAGAGGATCAGAAAAGGGTTAATTGGGGCTTATGATATGTTAAAGAAGTTACACGCTTAGATAGATGTTGTATGAGCTAGAGGACTGATGAGCTCCCCCTTTTAATTAGGTTCTAAAGATAGTTCTAGATTTACCCAATCTCTGGTTGAACCCTTGATTTTTTTAAATTCTAGATCCTTGGTTTGGCTTGTGTTCTACATTACATTGCACCCTTTAATAGCACAAGGAAGAAGAGAGTTACATTCCTGCTAGATAGTGGGCTTTGCTTAGTAGAGCTTCAACTACTCCCATCTTATTGTAAACCTGAAGCATACATAATGCACACCTCGATCATGTCATAATGTCAAGCATGTTTTTGCTAAAGTGGCAGATATGTCTTAACATAATGGTAGGTACGAAAGTCCATAATATAGAGTACGATGTAGTTAGTGAATGATATTATTGTTTGTACTTTATACTACTTGTTAGTACATCTACATGGTCGGGAGTAGCTGTAGTGATAGTGGTGCACACCCACACTGGTCGTGGTTGCACCTATGGCCTTAGTCATGGCGATAACGCACTTTCTTAACCGCAACATAAATTTATCTTGACTATCCCACACCATGTGGCCATCGTGACTAGAGGCACATGTGGTATCAAGGTCGTATAGCCTAGGATCACCCTGTCCCAAAGGTTCTTCTTCCCAAAACTATGAGGCACGCTGAGGAATCCTTAGGGGGTTTGATTTTGGGTCCTAGTTTGTCAAAGCCATCGAACTTTGGCCGAGTAGAGGGGATTGGCCCCTAGCCTAGAGGGCTGAGAGGCCTAGGTACCCAAAGGTCTAAAGGATCCCAGAATTTAGCTCTCCATCATGGAGTACCATGGAGGTCTAGCCTCTAGAGGGCTTTAAGATTTGGTCTCCCAACCAAGATAACCTAAACCTTAGTTGAAACGGTAATGCCCGCCTGATGCATGAGGCCTCGGGCTATAAGGTTGGTATGAGCAGGTCTACTGCATGTTTTTTCTTCTACTAACGAGATCTTGAAGGTGTATTACTAGAATATGATATTTCCTAAACACTGATAACTATATATATTAGTATATGCTTCTACATATCTAGTAACAACTAAAAGTGTTTAATTCATGTTGAGCACCAGTTTGGGTAGCCGGACTGTCCACGGTGCTGACGCAGACAGTCCACGTGCGCCAGAATCAGTTAGGTTTCCGAATTTCTAACAAGATTTGTTAGCAAAACATGCGGGATTTGTTAGCAAAACCTACAGGATTAACTTGAGATGGGTCTAGACCTTCACCTTTTATACAGATGAAGGGGTATGGTTGATTGAACCCCCCACAATCGATCCAATCAACTCTACTTCTTATTTTTACCTTATGCATTAGGAGTAACCCTAGTTTAGTCTTCCTATACCTCAAATCTTCACCTCTCTTCAGCTCTACGTTGACGAGAGAAGTCTTGGGTGGCCTGCCGATGCCAAGACACACCCTAGGATCTCTCCTCCTTGATAGGGTCCCTTCCGGGTGGCGAGATCTAGGTCTGCTGCGAAGAAGATGACTCTCTACACCATCGCGGACCGTCCGAGCCCCAAGCGTGGACCGTCCGGACGTATGCAATGTGACGGAACCTCCCAAGACATTAGGCCCACCTACAGTTGTCCTTGTCCAACGAACCTCAGACAACCCTGCAGGTGTTCCTGAATCACTTGACAAGTTTGGTATCTGCTTTCCTTACCTTCCCAAGAGCGTTTTACCCGTCACACAGACATTACAAATCATCGGAGATACAAAAATGCGGAAGCGATTACATAAACTTACCTTTATTTAAAAAGTAAGACAAAGTTATATATTATAGACCAGGATATAATTAAACGAGTGCAGAGTATTATTATTACAGAACCAAGGGAGGCAAAAACCCCTCCCGATAAGTATCAACACAAGTTTTTATGGAGGAACCTTTCCTCCCGCAGCTCTACTCTTGGTTTTCTTCTTTTGAGACCACCTTGGAACAGAAACAACAAAAGTTTGTCGCTTCTTCACCTAAAAACAATAGGGAATAAAACCCTGAGTATGGAATTACTCAACAAGACTTACCCGACTAAAGAAAAGACTCTCAAGGGTATGCTGGTTATCAGGGAGTCAAGGTAAGGTTTCTTAATAATCAAAGACTCTGTTTGCATAAATGCTTACTAAAGTGGATCCTTAAAAATCCAAATTTTACTTGTCAGGTTAAGTAAGATTACCTATCTCTAGAGTTCTTTCTACCCTAGTTCAATCACTTGACCTGCACTAGCCAATTTCTTAACACCCTTAATCTTTACTGGAGTTCTACGTATAGGGCAGTGACCAAGTCTTCATAACCGCGAAGGTACGGCGATCCAAATCAATTATACTCAGCTGAGGATCTCCAATCACACGACATATGTAGCACTTAACCCTTACATATGTCAACCCGCCACCAGGATTCTTAAGACCAGATTAGGTTCACGCCAACCAAGAGCACAGATATACCACCGTCCAGCCTCTTGCCACGGAGGGTACACGCTACTCTCGCCATCTCTCCACTCCCATTGTGTGGTATCTTATTCTAGCCTTAGTCTGCCCGAGGCAAAGCTTACCCATGACGAGGCATGTGACCAGTTAAAGGGTCCTCGGTCAGCAAGCCTACATCGAGACGATCCTTAATCGACTCAGACAAAGACACTACACTGAGACTCTCTTCTCGTGCAAGTCACCCGCCTGGTCTCAGCTTAATCATTTCAAACCCAAAGTTTGGTACCTGGCAGAGGTACATCTTTTCCGATGTTGAACCCATCATGGCTATGATGGATCCACCATCAAGCTTTATTTTCAAAAACATCCCTCCCACTTTGCAACATCATCTTTGTAAAAACAAAACATTTTGTTTTGCTAGAGCAAGACTAAGCATAGGAAAAACCTTTTGTAAAACAGGGATTCAAAGGAGGATAATCAAATTCAAGGAAGGTAAAGCAGGAATTGTTTTAACATTCAACTCCTATCACCTAATGCATCAAGCAAGTGAGAAAGATTTTAAAAGAATCAAGGAGGTGGCAAATGCACCGGGGCTTGCCTTGGTTTACAGGTGATTTAGGCTCAGTTCCACAGATGTCAAAATAAAAACAGCTGTCGGCCTGATGTTCGTGAGGTGGTGGTGGTGAAGTCTTCTCTCCTACAACTTCAACTTCTTCTTTGTTTTCTAAAGATAACCATACATAATAATGAATGCACATGTAATGTTCATGAGAATGCAAAGATAATAAAAGTTCATTATCTAGGGTCTTGAATACAATTTTCCTTCACGGTTCTCCGAGAAACTAGGGTTTCCGGAGTCAGTAAAGGAATTTAAAGGGCAGGGGGTAGGGTTTTGGGTTCTAGTTATCAAACAAGGTCCAAATCAAATCAAACTCTACCCAAGGCTTCTAAATGATGTTTAGAGTTCAAATAAAAAGTTTGGGCATTTTTGAAATTATTATCTTTTTTCTAAAAATTCAGAACCAATGTTTTAAGCTATTTTAAATGCTCCAAAATTCCTTATTTGATCTAAAAATCATGGAACTATTTTTATTAAATACTATGGAAAATTAGGAACCTAACAAAATTGGTCTAGTATTTTTAGGATTTTTCTACAATTTTCTAGAATTTATTTAGCTCTGGTAGAAAAAGAAAAAGCAAAAGAATGAACAGTCCTGGGCCGAATTCAGCCCAGGCGGCCCAACTCACGTGAAAAGCGCGCGCGCCCGCGCCCGCTGGCAGCTTCGCGAAAAGGCCCTCGGCGTTCTGGATAACCCGAAGGGGGTGCTTTCACTGTTTCCGTGAGTCACTGACGGTTTACAAAGAAACCCCTCACGTTCTATTTCTTCACAGACCAGGGTCCCCAACGGCGAGCGGCACGGCAGAGCTCCGACGAGCCTGCGTACCGATCGATTTACGCAAGGACTGGTGCTCTACTTCGGCCGAAACCAAATTCACGTCCTAATCACTGTTTCCCCTAAGTCAATTGCATGATTGGTGATCTATCTAGCCCTACCCATGAGGACAGTGGATGGCGCGGACATGTGCTCGTGTTCCCAGGGATTGGTGGGCTCCTAGTTCAATAGGGTGGGTCGGCGAGCATCACGGGGTTATGAAAGCACTCAAACTAGAAAGCAGAGAGGATGAACTGACCGGAGTTGCACTGGCCGCGATAAGGTCGTTTTCACGGTGGCGAAGACTGTAATTGGGGGAAACGAGTGATTCTCGGTCCCAGGTGGATAATCCGGGGCAAGGTTTGGTGCAATCGATGCGTGATTATCCTACGGAGCCATGGGTGCACTCAATTTATAGTGAGGTTAAGCGGTGGCGTCTAATTTTGCACAGATAGACCGGCGGCTGGGACGAAGGGTGAGTCATCGGCGCGATCTATCGTGGCGCGCCCGGGGTGATTCCTCCGGCGAGGAACTAACCTTTTCAGGATGTCTTCGGCGACGTGGTAGATCGCCAAAGCACGTGGCGTTCACATGGTAAACGGCGAGCACGCCGGCGATTGCCGCTGGGCCACGTCGACGGCGAGTACTGATGATGATCATGCTCACAGTGCATTCCAGTTCATCCGCGGCGTGATTTTCCACCCCACGATCGTTATCTAATGTTCAATTTAGCGCGAATCATGACGAGAGCACGAATCCGCGCGCGTGGTTGCCGGAGGCGAGATCTCTGCGCTGGCGTTCTGATCTTGTTCGGGCACTGTGCCATCGAATCACCATCAGACGACCTGACAGAGCAAGTTCAGGTCTAGATTTCTCCACATTTTCTATGGTACCAAGCCCAAACATCTATAGCAAAGTTGTTCTACTACAAAGGATCTACAACTTTGCTATATCGACCTGGGGCAAATTCCTTGAAGATCATGATCTGTAGAGCTCCAAAGATGTCCCAGTACCACTGTTAGTCTGAACTTCAGACTCCAATAACCTAACAGCTTGACTTTGAGTGTGTTTTTCTTCCATTTCTTCATAACAACTATGCTTACACTCTTAAGCAAAGTTGTTCCCCTTTCATAGAGCTACAAAGTTGATGTGGTGCCCTAAGGTGAATTCTCACTATTTTGAAAGATATAGAGCTCTAAAGTGGAGTCAATATCACTGATTTTCAGTCTTAGCACTAGAACACAAAGGGGTCCTTTTTGCAAATAGGTCCAAAATTCAGGGTTTAGCTTGCAAAACTTCATGCTTGTGAACCAAATGACTTTATATGCTTTAATATCATAGTTTTTACACTTTGGTCCAAAAGTACACTGATTTTGCACTTAACCCCCTAGGGTTTAGGTTTAGGGTTTTCCAGGGTTCCAATTAGGGTTTTTGGTATCTCAGGGATGTAAATGTAATGTGGGTCCATCCTTGATAACATTTTATGATTATTTCACTTAATCTTTGGGGTTTTCTCTATTTGGGTCCTATTTTACCCTTCTAACCCCCATTTAGGGTTAAGTATCCTACTCCAAGGTTCTATTTGCAAAACACCATAACAATACAACTTGTTTGGGATCTTTTCCTAGTGAATGCATTCTAGGTGTATCAAACATATGAAATGCTAATGCTGATGATGTTATGCTCAAGTTTTAGTGATAGTAACACCAGGGGTGTTACACGCAATGGAGGAGTCATTCCTTAGCCTAGGTCACAGACCGTCTGGCCCTGTGCCCTGGACTGTCTGTGCCTCTGCGGAGACAACCGCTAGGTGGTTCGTTCCAATGTTTGGTGCCGAGATCAGTGCCAACATACTTTTTGGCGACTCCTCTAGGGAGCATTTGTCTAGATCCACTAAAAATTAGGCTCTCAAATGGACGATTATAAAGATTGCACTGATATCTCCCCAGACAATATCTTGAAGCCGGTTGTTGAAAGGCTGACGGCCGATGAGCAACATCAATACGAAGACTACACGCGTCAAGCGAAGGAGAAATTCTTGTCACAATACACGGTAGATCTAAGAGCACCTAAAGGGGGGTGAATAGGTGATCCTGATAAAAATCAGCACTAAATATCACAAACTTGGTTTATGAAATGTTAGTGGAATCAAAACCAAAGTGCTATGTGTAGAGAGATGACTTCTTCACTTAATTGCTCTTCACAAGGTGAGTATTAAACTTAGAGCAATTATCAAGTGAGTAGAAGCAGAGAGAATCGCACACGAATAACAATAGATGACACATCGATTTTTATCCCGTGGTTTGGCCAAGTAGAACACTTGCCTACTTCCACATTGTGGCGTCCCAATGGACGAGGGTTGCACTCAACCCCTTTCAAGCGATCCAATGATCCACTTGAATACCACAATTTTCTTCCTTATATGCAGATGTTCCCTTTGTGAGGAATCTCCACAAGTTGGAGCCTCTCACCCTTACAGTATTGATCACAATGAAAACCAAAAGAGTAAGGGAGGGAATAGAAACACACACGAGAGCTAGAGTCACAGCAGCGATACACACACAAGTCAGGAAACGAGCACACAAACACAGCGCAACGAATTTACAACTCAACAAGTGCTCAAATCTCAAACACAATGATCCAGATGCGTGCTTGCGGAGTCTAGGTGTCTTAGAATGTTCAATGGAGGCTTTTTTTACTGCTCCATGTGCCTAGGGGTCCCTTTTATAGCCACAAGACAGCTAGGAGCCGTTGGAGCTCCATTTGGTAGGCAATTCTTGCCTTCTGTCTATTGGCGCACCGGACAGTCCGGTACACCACCGGACATGAACAGTGCATGATTTCTTTACTTCTTTGGCGAAGCTGATCGTTGAAGACTCGATCCACTTGGCACACCGGACACTGTCCGGTGCAGCCTAGTGATCGTTGGCCCTGGCCACGCGTCGCCCATTGATTGCGCGTCGATCGCGCTGCCAGCCGTTGGCGCAGACGTTGTTGGCTCACCGGACAGTCCGGTGCACACCAGACAGTCCGGTGAATTTTAGCCGCAGCGTCCTCGGCGATTCCCGAGAGCAGCGAGATCGTAATTGGGCTAGCCTAGGCACCGGACAGTGTCCGGTGCACACCGGACACTGTCCAGTGCACCCACAGCTGGTGCAATACTTGATGTTTCAGCTGAAGTTCTTTTGCTCCTTTTGGACTTGACTTAATTGAGTTCCTGGCACTTAGACAAGCATGTTTAGCACATAAAACATTTGACTAAGTGTCTACAACTTACCTTCGTACTTGATCCATCTAGATATACCTTTGCTCAACATTTGTTAGTTCTCACCTAGTGTGTTGTGCATCTAATCACCAAAACAATATAGGAATGGCCCAAGGGCACATTTCCCTTTCAATCTCCCCCTTTTTGGTGATTTATGCCAACACATTAAAAAGCAACTCATTTCAAACTAACATATCTAGAAGAGCTCAAAAATGCAAATTGAAGATCAATAAGATTTTTAAGGAATTTGGCATATTTGGATCATTTTTGCCACCACTTGGTTTTTTTTCACAAAACAAGTATTTTTTCCTATCTCTAATGTCAAACACACTTGTTTTGGCAAATCAAGAGATCTTTCAAGAGTAAATTAGATCAAATGCCAAAAACTCCCCCTTTTTTCCCTTACTCAAATTTCTCCCTCACAAGAGAACAGTTTTTGCAATAAGAGGGTTTTGATCAAATGCAAAGAGTCTAACTCTACAATTTTGAAATTCACAAGTGGTTGGCTGATCCATTTGGTTTGGCCTTAATTTCTCCCCGTTTGGCATTAAGCACCAAAACAGGAGAACTTTTGGCCCTTTAACCCCATTGCCTCTAATGTCATATAAGCGCAAAAGGCAATGACAGCACAAAGAAGAACTTAAGACAAGATACATCGATATCGGAATGCAGTGGAAGCCATTTCTTTGTCCAAGTTCACTTTTCCCTTTCAATGCGACTTTGAGACTGTATCACAAGTACTCAACAAACAAGTTAGTCTCAAGGGAGTCAAGTTGTAGCACATCCTCCCCCTAAATATGTGCATCATTTGCACAAATACTTGTGAGATCCGGGGATGACTTGTACAACTTGAGCACCAAAAATAAGCAGTTAAGGACATTGATGCTTAAAGTAACATGATCAAAGGCATGGAACACATGCATGCTATAGATCAATCCAAGTTACGCGAATCTAAGACATTTAGCTCACTACGCAACCTACAAAACCTTTTCTCATCTAAAGGCTTGGTGAAGATATCGGCTAGCTGGTTCTCGGTGCTAATATGATAAATATCAATATCTACCCTTTGCTGGTGGTCTCTCAAAAAATGATGCCGGATGTCTATGTGCTTAGTGCGGCTATGTTCAACAGGATTATCCGCCAAGCGGATTGCACTCTCATTATCACATAGGAGTGGGACTTTGCTCAGATTGTAGCCAAAGTCCTGGAGGGTTTGCCTCATCTAAAGTAGTTGCGCGCAACACTGTCCTGCAGCAACATACTCGGCCTCAGCAATAGATAGGGCAATGAAAGTTTGTTTCTTAGAGCTCCAAGACACCATGGACCTTCCTAGAAAGTGACAAGTCCCTGATGTGATCTTCCTATCAACCTTACACCCGGCATAGTCGGAATCTGAGTATCTGATTAAGTCAAAGGTAGACCTCTTTGGATACCAGATCCCGAAGCAAGGTGTAGAAACCAAATATATAAGAATTTGCTTAACGGCCACAAGGTGACACTCCTTGGGGTCGGATTGAAATCTAGCACACATGCATACACTTAGCATAATATCTGGTCTACTAGCGCAAAGATAAAGCAAAGATCTTATCATAGACCGGTATGCCTTTTGATCAACGGACTTACCTCCTTTGTTGAGGTCCAAATGTTCTGTTCCCATCGGTGTCTTCGCGGGCTTTGCATCCTTCATCCCAAACCTCTTGATAAAATCTTGAGTATACTTTGTTTGAGAGATGAAGGTTCCTTCCTTGAGTTGCTTCACTTGAAAACTAAGGAAGTAGTTCAACTCGCCCATCATTGACATTTCAAATTTCTGCATCATCACCCTGCTAAACTTATCACAAGACTTTTTATTAGTAGAACCAAATATAATGTCATCAACATATATTTGGCATACGAAAAGATCACCATTACAAGTCTTAGTGAAGAGAGTGGGATCAGCTTTCCCAACCTTGAAAGCATTAGAAATAAGGAAATCTCTAAGGCATTCATACCATGCTCTTGGGGCTTGCTTAAGTCCATAGAGCGCCTTAGAGAGCTTGTAAACGTGGTCGAGATACCTGTCATCCTCAAAGCCAGGGGGTTGTTCTACATACACTTCCTCCTTGATTGGGCCATTAAGAAAGGCGCTCTTTATGTCCATTTGAAACTAGGGTTGAAAACAGACGGAAAAAATCCCGTCCCGACCTGTACCGTTTTCTACATTTGACCCGACCATTTTCGTATTTACAGAAAAATATGGAAACGGGACGGAAACGGGAGAGGTCTTATTCCATCCGTTTTTGCGGGATCCCGTTTTTTTCCGGATTGAACCCGTATTTATTTCGTATTTGACAAATATGGGGATGAGTCTAATATGCATTAGTATATAAACTAAATCCTCGTGTATTTAGGTGACAAATTATAGCACAATTGGCAATTGTAACCACCGGCTCTTTTCAAATGACAAGTGATCTAAAGTCTTAAACAACATCGGATGTAGCTAAATGTACACATTTAGCAACCAAACAACAATAGAATGTTGCCTCTCTATATCTATTTGTTTTATGTTATTGTTCTGCCAATCAATCACTAGTCAAACATCAATAACATTTCTATTTGTACTAAATTATGAGTTTCCATTAGTATTTCCGTTTCCGTTCATTTTTGCAATTCCGTTTATCCTGCTCCCGTTTCCGTTTCCGACTATTCCGGACTCGATCCCGTTTCCGACGATAAAATGCGGATACGGAAATGGGAGAGGGGTTTTTCCGTCCATTTTCATCCCTATTTGAAACAACTTAAAAGAGTTGTGAGCAGCATAAGCCAATAATATTCGAATTGATTCTAGCCTAGATATAAGAGCAAAAATGTCCTCAAAATCCAAACCTGTGACTTGGGCGTAACCTTTTGCCATAAGTTGAGCCTTGTTTCTTGTCACCACACTGTATTCATCTTTCTTGTTGCGGAATACCCACTTGGTTCCCACAACATTTTGCTTCAGACGTGGCACCAGGCTCCAAACTTCATTTCTCTTGAAGTTGTTGAGCTCTTCCTGCATGGCCGACACCCAGTCCGGATCCTGCAAGGCTTCTTCTACCCTGAAAGGCTCAATAAAAGAAACAAACGAGTAATGCTCACAAAAATTAGTTAAATGTGAGCGCGTGGTTACTCCCTTGCTGATATCACCTGTTCCACTAGATGATTTCTTTGAATAGTTGACTGGACTTAAGTTGGAGGAACTTATGACACTTCTTCCTTCTTATCCTGTTCTTCATGTCCTCCCCCTTGATCCATCCCTTCATCTTGAGGTACCTGTTCCTCATCTTGAGATGGGGGATGCACCAATGTAGAGGAAGGAGGTTGATCTTGCTCTTGTTGTTGTTCCTACGGTCGCACATCACCTATTGCCATTGCTCGCATTGCAGCCGTCAGAACCTCATCCTCATCTACATCATCAAGATCAACTTGCTCTCTTGGAGAGCCATTAGTTTCATCAAATACAACGTCGCTAGAGACTTCAACTAATCCTGATGACTTGTTGAAGACCCTATATGCCTTTCTTTTTGAGTCATAACCTAGTAAAAACCCTTCTACAGCTTTGGGAGCAAACTTCGAATGCCTACCTTTCTTGAGGAGGCGATGCAGATAGAGCCGGTTTATGGCATGGCAGTCTGTATTCACAGCTTTCAACCAAAACCGCTTAGGCATCTTCTATTCTCCAAGCATTGTCCTTGCCATGTCAATTAGTGTCCTGTTCTTCCTCTCTACCACACCATTTTGTTGTGGTGTGTAGGGAGCAGAGAACTCATGCTTGATGCCTTCCTCCTCAAGATATTCTTCGACTTGAAGGTTCTTGAACTCATATCCATTATCGCTCCTTATCTTTTTCACCTTTAGCTCAAATTCATTTTGAGCTCTCCTTAAGAAGCGCTTTAGAGTTCCTTGAGTTTTAGATTTGTTCTGCAAAAAGAAAACCTAAGTGAAGCGGGAAAAATCATCTATAATAACAAGACCATACTTACTTCCCCCGATGCTGAGATAAGCAACGGTCCCGAAGAGATCCATATGTAGGACTTCTAGTGGTCTTGATGTTGTCATCACATTCTTGCTTTGATGAGTACTTTCCATGTGCTTCCCTGCTTGGCACGCTGCATAAGGTCTGTCTTTCTCAAAACAGACATCGGTTAGTCCTAACACATGTTCTCTCTTTAGAAGTTTATGAAGGTTCTTCATCCCAACATGTGCTAGACGGCGGTGCTAGAGCTAGCCCATATTAGTCTTAGCGATTAAGCATGCAACTAGATTGGCATTCTCTTTTAAGAAATCAACTAAGTAGAGCTTGTCATCTAATACACCCTTAGAAGCTAATGAACCATCACTTCTTTTAAAGACAGATACATCAATATTTGTAAATAAACAATTATAACCCATATGACATAATTGGCTTATAGACAACAAATTGTATCCGAGTGATTCTACTAGAAACACGTTTAAAATCGAATGCTCAGTTGTAATGGCTATTTTGCCTAAGCCCTTAACCTTGCCTTGGTTCCCATCTCCAAAGATGATAGTGTCTTGGGAATCCCTGTTCTTGACATAGGAGGTGAATATTTTCTTCTCCCTGTCATGTGGTTTGTGCATCCGCTATCAGTAATCCAGCTTGAGCCCCTGGATGCATAAACCTGCAAGGTAATTAAGCTTGGGTCTTAGGTACCCAACTCTTGTTGGGTCCTACAAGGTTAGTCACAACAGACCGTGGAACCTAGATGCAAGTTTAGTCTCTCTTGCACTTAGGTCCCAACCTTCTAGCAATTACTTTATAATTTTTACATAACAGTATAAATGAAGCATTACATGTTTTATAAAGATTAGTTGGTCTAGTTAATGACTTCCTAGGCGCATGAGAAGCAATATGATGGCGCCTAGGTCTATTCCTACCATGAGCATATGAAGAGCTAGATGCAAATGCAACATCATGACGAGTAGGTAAAACAACATGATTATAACACATATCATGATGAGCAACACTAGAAATATTCTTGACATGAGCATAAAGATAAGCATGGTTCTTTTGGTCATGTGAAGAATAAGAGCTAGCCATAGGAGCCTTCCCTTTCTCCTTATTGAGACTGGAAGTCCTTTGGCTCCTTTTGGAAACCAAGTCCATCCTTAATAGAGGGGTGTCTACCAATGGTGTAGGCATCCCTAGCAAATTTTAGTTTCTCATAATTATCCTTGCAAGTCTTAAGTTGAGCATTAAGATTTGCAACATCATTATTTAACTTAAGAATAATAGAGACATGTTCATTGCAAACAACAATGTTAAAATCTTTACACCTATTGCAAATAACAACATGCTCTACAGATGAACTAGCAAAATTCACTTCTTCTAACTTAGCATTTAAATCAACATTTAAATTCTTAAGCTTAGAGATAGAGTCATTGCAAGCAGACAACTCCGATGTTAATAGTTCATTTTTCTTAATTTCTAGAGCAAGAGATTTTTGAACATTAATGAATTTATCATGTTCCTCATAAAGAATATCTTCTTGCTTTTCTAAAAGCCTATCTTTTTCATTAAGAGCATCAATCAATTCATTTATTTTATCTACCTTAGATCTATCTAATCCGTTAAATAGATCACTATAATTGAAAGTCGCCTAGAGGGGGGTGAATAGGCGAAACCTGAAAATTATAAACTTAAGCACACACTACAAGCCAGGGTTAGCGTTAGAATTAAATTCAAGTCCGAGAGAGAGGGGAAAACAAATCAAATGAGAATCAAGCAAATGAACACGGTTATTTGTTTTACCGAGGTTTGGTTCCAAAGAACCTAGTCCCCGTTGAGGTGGTCACAAAGACCGGGTCTCTTTCAACCCTTTCCCTCTCTCAAATGGTCACTTAGACCGAGTGAGCCTTCTCCTTAATCAAATGGGTCACTTAGACCCCGCAAGGACCACCACACACATAGGTGTCTCTTGCTTTGATTACAAGTCACTTGGGAATAAGAATGAGAAAGGAAGAAAGGCAATCCAAGAAGCAAGAGCTCAAAAGAACACAAAATCTCTCTCTCACAAGTCACTAAGTGTTTGAGATGAATTTGGAACTTGGAGAGGATTTGATCTTTTGAATTGTGTCTAGGAGTGAATGCTAGAGCTCTTGTATTGAATGTGATACTCAGAAATCTTGGATGCTCGGAGTTGTGGTGGTTGGGGTGTATTTATAGCCCTCAACCACCAAGGTAGCCGTTGGGGAGGCTGCTGTCGATGGGCACACCGGACAGGTCCTGTTCACTATCCGGTGAGCCGCCACATCACCCAACCGTTAGTGTTTGGAGCTCGGCCAACCGTTGGAGCTTTGTCTTCTTGCGGCACCGGACAATCCGGTGCCCCTCTGACTTTCTGCTCTGACTTATGCCGCGCACTGTTCACGCACTGTAGCATTTTCCAGAGTCGACCATTGCGTGAGTTAGCTGTTGATCCGCTAGCACACCAGACAGTCCAGTGAATTATAGCGGAGCGCGCCTGCGTTTTCCCGAAAGTGGTTGGTTTGATGTTGTACGGTCCTGGTGCACAGGACAGTCCGGTGTGCCAATCCACAACACACTCAAGTCTTTGCTCCTTTTAATTTTAGTCCCTAACTTGAATATTTTATTGGTTTGTGTTGAACCTTATGCACCTGTAATACATGAGTCCTAGAGCAAACTAGTTAGTCCATATATTTGTGTTGGACATTCAACCACCAAAATTAATTGTAGGAAAAGGTTAACCCTATTTCCCTTTCAATCTCCCCCTTTTTGGTGATTGATGCCAACACAAACCAAAGCAAATATATAAAGTGCGGAAATGAACTAGTTTGCATATGGTAAGTGATGAGGACATCACTCCCATGGATACAAACAACACTCCTCAAGTTGACTCCCCAATTACTCGTGCACGCGCTCGACAATTGAATTTACAGGTGATCTCGTTCCTAAGTAATTATTCTTGTGCATTTGAGAGTAGTATGCTACCTAATGATTTAATTGTACTTAGGAATAAAGGTGAGGACCAGCATAGGTGTATGAAAGTCCTTGGAGGCGGGGAGGACCAGCTAGGACGTCTGGATCAAGATGGAGGCCCAAACCGATTCGAGTTCATTTCAGTTTCGGATTTCAGGAACAACCCGTAATAAAATGGGCGCCCAAGTCACATATGGAGTCAGATTTGGACGTTCTTTATATGGATGGAAAGATAATTTCAAGGAGCTTCCAATGGCAACAGTTTCAGGTCCAAATTCATCCAGAATCCACGGGAATTGTCTAAACAAGTTGACATCCAGAATCTGTTCCGGCGCTGCGACGCCGTCTTTTGGCCTTTTGGGCCGTGTATCTTCGTTGAGCCCATTAGGGGCATGTCCAGGGTTTTGCATAACCCTAGAGTCTTTATTAGTAGCAGCCCCTTCTTGTTAGACGCGGGTTTTTCTTAAGTTAAATCTATCAAGAATAGTTCGTCGTAGATTGGTTTGTGAGACCCCAACTCGAGAGCTTAATCATCCATCTGCAATTTTTTAGATTGTGTTCTTTCTCGTTCTTGCTTGTGTCTTCGATTTGCAGGCAAGGATTAGCCTTCGTGGCAAGGTCAATCAAGCAGTGCATGGTTGATAACCAAAGAAGAAGTGGTGCTGCGATTGCGGGGTTATAGTTTTGTTGATTGGAAGCCGGATCGTCTGTATGACATCTCCATCAAATCGATAGTTACCTTCACCTAATGGAAGATCGGGTACCCCCATTCCTATCAGTAAGTGCATAGGTTACTTTGGAGTTAAACCAATTTGAAAGTCTTATTACATATGAATAAGAGTGAATGGATTGCTTTCTTTTGATTGACATTTTGGACCACTTCTACACCACATGTTTTGTTTTTGCAAATCTTCAAAGTCTTTTCAAAATACTTTTGCAAATAGTCAAAGGTATGTGAATAAGATTGCAAGAAGCATTTTTCAAGATCCCCCTATTTCAAATACTTTTCCTTTGACTAAACAAAAGCTCTCCCTGAATGAAATTCTCCCCTTAGCTTTCAAGAGGGTTTTGAAATAGATAATAATTTCAAATTGCCTTGAATATCAATTGAAAATAAACTTTTGTGAATACCAATTAAATCTTTCATTTCGAAATTTTTTGAAATGGTGCTGGTGTGGTTCTTTTGCTTTGGGCTTAATATTTTCTCCCCATTTAGCATTAATTGCCAAAAATGGAGAACTTGGGAGCCCTTTTATATTTTTCCCTATTGATAAAAGAAATATGAGTGAAAGGTTATACCAATTGGAGAGATGGCGGAATACCGGCAAAGGATAAATAATACCAACGGAGTTGAGTGGAAGCGTTGTCTTTGCCGAATACTCTATTTCCCTTTCAACCTAAGACTAATACAAGAGATACTCATGGAAATATATTAGTCTTAGCCTTGGCACAAGAAGAATAAGAAATAGGCATTTGTACCAAATGAAAGAGACATGATCAAAGGTATATAAATGAGCTATGTGTGCAATGTTTCAATCAAAATTCTGAGAATCAAGTATATTTAGCTCATTCCTAAGTTTGCTAAAGGTTTTCTCATCTAGTGGCTTGGTAAAGATATCGGCTAATTGATTCTTGGTGTTAACATAAGCTATTTCGATATCTCCCCTTTGTTGGTGATCCCTCAGAAAGTGATACCGAATGTCTATGTGCTTAGTGCGGCTGTGTTCAACTGGATTATCCTCCGTGCGGATTGCACTCTCATTATCACATAGGAGAGGGACTTTTCTCAATTTGTAGCCATAGTCCCTGAGGGTTTGCCTCATCCAAAGTAATTGCGCACAACAATGTCGTACGGCAATATACTCGGCTTCGGCAGTGGAAAGAGCTACAGAATTTTGTTTCTTTGAAGCCCAAGACACCAGGGATCTCCCTAGAAACTGACAAGTCCTTGATATGCTCTTTCTATCAATTTTACACCCTGCCCAATCGGCATCAGAATATCCTATTAAATTAAAGGTGGATCCCTTGGGGTACCAAAGCCCAAACTTAGGAGTGTAGACTAAATATCTCATGATTCGCTTCACGGCCCTAAGGTGAACTTTCTTAGGATCGTCCTGGAACCTTGCACACATGCATACAGAAAGCATAATATCTGGTCAAGATGCACATAAGTAAAGTAAAGATCCTATCATCGACCAGTATACCTTTTGATCTACAGATTTACCTCCCGTGTCGAGGTCGAGATGCCCATTGGTTCCCATGGGTGTCTTGATGGGTTTGCCATCCTTCATTCCAAACTTCTTAAGTATGTCTTGAATATACTTAGTTTGGCTGATGAAGGTGCCCTCTTGGAATTGCTTGATTTAAAATCCTAGGAAATATCTCAACTCCCCCATCATAGACATCTCAAATTTTTGTACCATGATCCTACTAAACTCTTCACAGGTAGACTTGTTAGTAGACCCAAATATGATATCATCAACACAAATTTGGCATATAAACAAGTCTTTTTCAACAGTTTTAGTAAAGAGTGTAGGATCGGCTTTACCGACTTTAAAGCCATTAGTGATAAGAAAATCTCGCAGGCATTCATACCATGCTCTTGGGGCTTGCTTGAGCCCATAAAGCGCCTTTGAGAGTTTGTAAACATGGTTAGGGTACTCACTATCTTCAAAGCCGGGAGGTTGCTCAACATAGACCTCTTCCTTGATGGGTCCATTGAGGAAGGCACTTTTCACGTCCATTTGATAAAGCTTAAAGCCATGGTAAGTAGCATAGGCAAGTAATATACGAATTGACTCAAGCCTAGCTACGGGTGCATAAGTTTCATCGAAATCCAAACCTTCGACTTGTGAGTAACCCTTGGCCATAAGTCGGGCTTTGTTTCTTGTCACCACACCATGCTCATCTTGCTTGTTGCAGAATACCCACTTGGTACCTACAACATTTTGATTAGGACGTGGAACTAAATGTCATACCTCATTCCTCGTGAAGTTGTTGAGCTCCTCTTGCATTGCCAGCACCCAATCCGGATCTCTTAGTGCATCCTCCACCCTGTATGGCTCAATAGAGGACACAAAAGAGTAATGTTCACAAAAATGTGCAACCCGAGATCTAATGGTTACCCCCTTATGAATGTCACCAAGGTTGGAGTTAACAGGGTGATCTCTTTGAATTGCTTGGTGGACTCTTAGGTGTGGCGGTCTTTGACCCTGAACTTTTTGCTCATCTTCCTTGTCTTTATTTTCTTCATCTCCCCCTTGATCATTGTCCTCCTCTTGAGGTGGCTCATCCTCTTGATCTTCATCTTTATTATCTTGAGCCTGATCCTCATCTTGGGTTGGTGGAGATGCTTGTATGGAAGATGACGGTTGATCTTGTGCTTGTGTAGGCTCTTTAGATTCCTTAGGACACACATCCCGAATGGACATGTTCCTTAGCGCGACGCACAGAGCCTCTTCATCATCTAGTTCATCAAGATCAACTTGCTCCACTTGGGAGCCATTAGTCTCATCAAACACAATGTCACAAGAAACTTCAACTAGTCCAGTGGACTTGTTAAAGACTCTATATGCCCTTGTGTTTGAGTCATAGCCAAGTAAAAAGCCTTCTACAGCCTTAGGAGCAAATTTAGATTTTCTACCTCCCTTAACAAGAATAAAGCATTTACTCCCAAAGACTCTAAAGTATGAAACATTAGGATTTTTACCGGTGAGGAGTTCGTATGATGTCTTCTTGAGGATTCGGTGAAGGTAGAGCCGGTTGATGGAGTAGCAGGCGTTGTTAATCGCCTCGGCCCAAAACCGACCGGTGTCTTGTACTCATCAAGCATAGTTCTTGCCATGTCCAGTAGAGTTCTATTTTCCTCTCCACTACACCATTTTGTTGAGGTGTGTAGGGAGAAGAAAACTCATGCTTGATGCCCTCATCCTCAAGAAATCCTTAGATTTGAGTGTTCTTGAACTCCGTCCCTTTGTCGCTTCTAATCTTTTTGATTCTCAATCCGAACTCATTTTGAGCCTGTCTCAAGAATCCTTTTAAAGTCTCTTGGGTTTGTGATTTTTCCTGCAAAAAGAATACCCAAGTGAAGTGAGAATAATCATCCACAATAACAAGACAGTACTTCCCGCCGATGCTTATGTAAGCGATCGGGTCAAATAAATCCATGTGGAGTAGCTCGAGTGGCCTGTCAGTCGTCATGATGTTCTTGTGTAGATGATGAGCACCAACTTGCTTTCCTGCTTGGCATGCGCTACAAACCCTATCTTTCTCAAAATGAACATTTGTTAATCCTAAAATGTGTTCTCCCTTTAAAAGTTTGTGGAGATTCTTCATCCCAACATGGGCAACTCGGTGATGCCAGAGCCAACCCATATTAGTCTTAGCAATTAAGCAAGTGTCAAGTTCAACTTTGTTATCATTAAAATCAACCAAATATAGCTGACCCTCTAACACTCCCTTAAATGCTACTGAATCATCACTCCTTCTAAAGACAGTAACACCTACATCTATAAATAGACAATTGTAGCCCATTTTGCATAATTGAGAAACTGAAAGCAAGTTGTAATCTAATGAATCTACAAGAAAAACATTGGAAATAGAATGGTCAGGAGACATAGTAATTTTACCAAATCCTTTGACCAAACCTTGATTTCCATCCCTGAATGTGATAGCTCATTGGGGATCCTCGTTTTTCTCATAGGAGCAGAACATTCTCTTCTTCCCTATCATGTGGTTTGTGCATCCGCTATCAATTATCCAACTTGAACCACCGATGCATAAACCTGCAAAACAATTTAGGCCTTGTTCTTAGGTACCCAAACAGTCTTGGGTCCTTTCACGTTAGAAACAAGCACCTTGGGTACCCAAACACAAGTCTTGGAGCTTTGTGTTTGCCCCCAACATATTAGGCAACTACTTTGCGTGATTTGTTAGTTAAAACATATGAAGCATCAAAAGTCTTAAATGAAATGTTATGTTCATTTGATGCAGCAGGAATTTTCTTTCTAGGCAATTTAATATGAATGGTATGCCTAGAGCTAGATGCCTCATTTTTATACATGTATGCATGGTGAGAAACAGTATGAGGTTTTCTAGCATGAATCTTCCTAATTTTATGCTCAGGATAATTAGCAGCATATAAAATATAGCCTTCATTATCCTGAACCATGGGAGCCTTGCCCTTAACAAAATTACACAATCTTTTAGGGGTATTAAGCTTGACATTGCTCCCTTGTAGGAAACCAATGCCATCCTTAATGTCAGGGCATCTCCCATCATAGAGCATGCTTCTAGAAAATTTAAACTTTTCATTTTCAATTTCATGCTCATTAATTTTAGCAGTTAATTGAGCTATATGATCATTTTGTTGTTTAATTAGAGCAAGGTGATCATTAATAGCTTCAATATTAATATCTCTACATCTAGTGCAAATGGAAATATGATCAATAGTAGAGGTAGAAGGTTTGCAAACATTTAATTCTTCTATCTTAGCATGTAATGTGGCATTCTCATCTCTAAGACAGGAAAATAGAATCATTGCAAACATTCAATTCTTTAATCTTAGAAACTAAGCTAGCATTTTCAGTTTTAAGATTAGAGATTGAGTCATGGCAAACATTCAATTCATCAATCTTAGTTTTTAGACTAGCATTTTCATTTTTAAGACAAATAATTGAATCATGGCAAATGCTAAGCTCCTTAGTTAAGTTTTTACATTTTTCTACTTCCTGAGCATAAGCATTTTTCACTTTAACATGTTTCTTATTTTCTTTAATAAGGAAGTCCTCTTGGCTTTCCAAGAGATCATCCTTCTCATAAATAGCTTCTATTAATTCATTTAATTTTTTCTTTTGTTCCATGCTGAGGTTGGCAAAAATAGTAAGTAAATCATCTTCATTTTCACTAGAGCTACCCTCATCACTAGATGTTGTATATTTGGGTGGCTCTAGAATGCACCTTCTTTTTCTTGCCGTCCTTAGCCATGAAACATTTATGGCCAACGTTGGGGAAGAGGAGTCCTTTGTTGACGGCGATGTTGGCGGCATCCTCGTCGGAGGAGGAGTCGGTGGAGCTCTTATCGGAGTCCCATTCCCGACATACATGGGCATCGGCGCCCTTCTTCTTCTAATATCTCTTCTTCTCCTTCTTCTTCCCCTTCTTGTTGTCGCCCCTGTCACTATCACTTGAATTTGGACATTTAGCAATAAAATGACCGGGCTTACCACACTTGTAACACACCCTCTTGGAGCGGGGTTTGTAGTCCTTCTCCCTCCTTTGCTTGAGGATTTGGCGGAAGCTCTTGATGATGAGCGCCATCTCCTCGTTGTCGAGCTTGGAGGCGTCGATTGGAAGCCTACTTGGTGTAGATTCCCTCTTCTCTTCTTCCGTCGCCTTGAATGCGACGGGTTGCACCTCGGGTGTGGAGGTGGCGCCTTGCTTCAAGTTGACAATATGTTTGGAGTCTTTGATCATAAGTTCAAAGCTCACAAACTTGCCAATTACCTCCTCAGGAGACATTAGCCTGTATCTAGGATCCCCACGTATTAATTGAACTTGAGTGGGATTACGAAATACAAGGGATCATAGAATAACCTTGACCATTTTATGATCATCCCATTTGTGCTCCCGAGGTTGCGCACTTGGTTGACCATGGTCTTTAGCCGGTTGTACATTGCTTGCGGCTCTTCCCCTTGGTTGAGGACAAATCGACCGAGTTCTCCCTCGATCGTTTCGCGCTTGGTGATCTTGGTCACCTCGTCCCCTTCGTGCGCGGTCTTGAGGACGTCCCAAATTTCTTTGGCACTTTTTAACCCTTGCACCTTATTATACTCCTCTTGACACAAGGAGGCGAGGAGTATAGTTGTGGCTTGGGAGTTAAAGTGCCTAATTTGGGTGACCTCGTCCGAATCGTAGTCCTTGTCCCCCTCCTTAGGTACCTGCGCTCCATACTCAACAATATCCCAAATGCTTGCATGGAGTGAGGTTAGATGATGCCTCATTTTATCACTCCACATACAATAATCTTCACCATCAAAATATGGTGGTTTGCCTAATGGAACGGAAAGTAGAGGAGCACGTTTAGAAATGCGGGGATAGCGAAGGGGCATCTTACTATACTTCTTGTGCTCATGGCGCTTTGAAGTAATGGACGACGAGTCGAAGCTTGATGTGGAGGGTGAAAGGGAAATAGGGTCAAACCTTTTCCTATAAATATTTTGGTGGTTGAATTGCCCAACACAAATAATTGGACTAACTAGTTTTGCTCTAGATTATATGTTCTATAGGTGCATAAAGGTTCAACACAAACCAATAGAAGATAAAAGATAGGGTTCAAATTCAATGGAGCAAGAACCTTGAGAGTGCCCTAGTCTGGCGCACTGGACTGTCCGGTGTGCCATCGGACAGTGTCCGGTGCACTAGGATCGTACAAGTCCAAACTCGCCACTCTCGGGTTTTTCCAGCGCTGCTCCACTATAATTCACCGGACTGTCTGGTGTGACAGCGGAAGCAATGGCTCTTCGGCGCAACGGTCGACTGCACAGTACCCTTGAAAGCGCTACAGTTCTTGACAGAAGTCAAAGCAGAGGTCAGAGGCGCACCGGACAGTGAACAGTGCCTGTCCGGTGCGACACCGGACTATCTAGTGCCACCAGAAGTCAGTGCCCCAACGGTCGACTACGTCAGAACCCTAACGGTTGGGCGACGTGGCTGGCGCACCGGATAGTGTGTGGTGGCACACCGGACTGTCCGGTGCGCCCATCGACAATAGCCTGCCCCAACGGTTGTTTTGGTGGGTGAGGGCTATAAATACCCCTCAACCACCACCACTCCAACCATCCAAGCATTCAACACTCCTCATTCAATACAAGAGCAAAGTGCAACACTCCAAGACACAAATCAAAGTCTCCGATCCAATCAAAGTCCCCAATTCAATTCTAGTGCTTTAGGACTTGTGAGAGGATCGTTCTTGTGTTTCTTTGTTGCTCTTGTTGCTTGGTTGGCTTTCTTCTTTCTCTCTTTCTTGTTTCAAAGTGACTTGTAAGCAAGGCAAGAGACACCAAGTGTGTGGTGGTCTTTGCGGGATCTAAGTGACCCGTGAGATTAAGGAAGAAGCCTCACTCGGTCTAGGTGACCGTTTGAGAGAGGGAAAGGGTTGAAAGAGACCCGGTCTTTGTGACCACCTCAACGGGGACTAGGTTCTCAAGAACCGAACCTCAGTAAATCAAATCACCGTGTCATCTGCTTTATTTCTTGGTTGATTTGTTTTCCCCTCTCTCTCGAACTCGAATTTAATTCTAACGCTAACCCTAGCATTGGTATCAGAGCCTAGTACTTCATTAGAGTCTAACCACTCGAAGTGATGTTTGGAGATCATGCCAAGAGGGAGATCGTGACCGGCGAGAAGGCCACAAGCCACGAGAAGGCTCCATCAAGGGAGTCCGGCGCCAAAGGCAAGGAGGAATCCCCTCCCCGCGTCAAGTCGCTTCAGAGTGGCGACAAGAAGAAAAAGATGAAGGAAGTGGTCTACTACGAGACCGATTCTTCGTCGCCTTCCACCTCCGACTCTAATGTGGCGTCCGTCACTTCTAAGCGCCATGAGTGCAAGAAGTATAATAAGATGCCACTTCGTTATCCCCGTATTTCTAAACATGCTCCTTTACTTTTCGTTCCCTTAGGAAAACCACCAGTTTTTGATGGTGAAGATTATTGTATGTGGAGTGATAAAATGAGGCATCATCTAACCTCACTCCACGCAAGCATTTGGGACATTGTTGTGTTTGGAGCGTAGGTACCATCGGTGGGGGACGAAGGCTATGATTCGGACGAGGTCGCCCAAATCAAGCATCTTAACTCCCAAGCAACTACTATACTCCTCGCCTCCTTGTGTCGAGAGGACTATAATAAGGTGCGAGGGCTAAAAAGTGCCAAGGAGATTTGGGACGTCCTAAAGACCGCGCACGAAGGAGATGAGGTGACCAAGATCACCAAGCGGGAGACGATCAAGTGGGAGCTCGGTCGATTCGTCCTCAACAAAGGAGAGGAGCCACAAGCAATGTACAACCGGCTCAAGACCTTGGTGAACCAAGTACGCAACCTCAGGAGCACCAAATGGGATGACCATGAGATGGTCAAGGTTATTCTTAGATCACTCGTATTTCGTAATCCTACTCAAGTTCAATTAATACGTGGTGATCCTAGATATAAGCTAATGTCTCCCGAGGAAGTGATAGGAAAGTTTGTGAGCTTTGAACTAATGGTCAAAGGCTCTAAACACATTGTGAACTTGGAGCAAGGCACCACCTCTACACCCAAGGTGCAACCCGTCGCATTCAAAGCGACAGAGGAGAACAAAGAAGAGTCTACACCAAGTAGGCTCCCCATCGACGCCTCCAAGCTTGACAACGAGGAAATGGCGCTCATCATCAAGAGCTTTCGCCAAATCCTCAAGCAAAGGAAGGGGAAATATTACAAGCCCCATTCAAAAAGGGTGTGCTACAAATGTGGTAAGCCCGGTCATTTTATCGCTAAATGTCCTATGTCTAGTGATAGTGACAGGGGCAACGACAAGAAGGGAAAGAGGAAGGAGAAGAAGAGGTACTACAAGAAGAAGGGCGGCGATGCCCACGTATGTCGGGAATGGGACTCTAATGAGAGCTCCACTGACTCCTCCGATGAGGATGCTGGCAACATCGCTGTCAACAAGGGACTCCTCTTCCCCAATGTCGGCCACAAATGTTTCATGGCAAAGGACGACAAAAAGAAGAAGGCAAAATCTAGAGCCTCCACCAAATATACAACATCTAGTGATGAGGGTAGCTCTAGTGAAGATGAGGATGATTTGCTTACGCTTTTTGCCAACCTTAACATGCAACAAAAGGAAAAATTGAATGAATTGATAGGAGCCATTCATGAGAAGGATGAACTCTTGGACAGCCAAGAGGAATTCCTTATTAAGGAAAATAAGAAGCATGTTAAAGTAAAAAATGCTTATGCTCAGGAGATAGAAAAATGTGAAAAATTGACTAATGAGCTTAGCATTTGCCATGACACTGTTTTCAACCTTAGAACTGAGAATGTTAATTTAATTGCTAAGGTTGAAAAATTAAATACTTGTAATGATTCAATTGTCAGTCTTAGAAATGAAAATGCTAGTTTAATTGCTAAGATTGCTAAATTGAATGAATCAATTTCTAGCCTTAAAACTGAGAATGATAAATTAATTTCTAAGGCTAAAGATTTAAATGTTTGCAATGATTCTATTTCCAATCTTAGAAATGAGAATGCTATTTTACATGCTAAGATTGATGAATTTAATGCTTGCAAACCATCTACATCTACTGTTGAGCATATTTCCATTTGTACTAGATGTAGAGATGTTGATATTGATGCTATCCATGATCATCTTGCTTTAATTAAACAACAAAATAATCATATAGCTCTATTAACTGTTAAAATCAATGAGCATGAAATTGAAAATGAAAATTTTAAATTTGCTAGAAGCATGTTCTATAGTGGGAGACGCCCTGGCATTAAGGATGGCATTGGTTTCCAACAGGGAAGCAATGTCAAAATTAATACCCCTAAAAGATTGTCTAATTTTGTTAAGGGCAAGGCTCCCATGGTTCAGGATAATAAGGGATATATTCTATATCCTAAAAATTATCCCGAACACAAGATTAGGAGAATTCATGCTAGAAAACCTCACATTGTTTCTCATCATGCTTTTATGTATAAGAATGAGGCATCTAGCTCTAGTCATTCTACCCATGTTAAAATGCCTAAAAAGAAAACTCCTACTGCATCAAATGAGCCTATTATTTCATTTAAGACATTTGATGCATCTTATGTTTTAACTAACAAATCCGGCAAAGTAGTTGCCAAATATGTTGGGGCTAAACACAAGGGCTCAAAGACTTGTGTTTGGGTACCCAAGGTGCTTGTTTCTAACGTCAAAGGACCCAACACTGTTTGGGTACCTAAGAACAAGGCCTAAATTGTTCTGCAGGTTTATGCATCGGGGGTTCAAGTTGGATAATTGATAGCGGGTGCACAAACCACATGACTGGGGAGAAAATGATATTCTCCTCATATGAGAAAAACGAAGATCCCCAACGAGCTATTACATTCGGGGATGGAAATCAAGGTTTGGTCAAAGAACTTGGTAAAATTGCTATATAACCTGACAATTCTATTTCCAATGTTTTTCTTGTATATTCTTTAGATTACAATTTGCTTTCTGTTTCTCAATTATGCAATATGGGGCTACAACTGTCTATTTACAAATGTAGGTGTTATTGTCTTTAAAAGGAGTGATGATTCAGTAGCATTTAAAGGAGTGTTAGAGGGTCAGCTATACTTGGTTAATTTTAATGAAGCTGAACTCGACACTTGTTTAATTGTTAAGACTAATATGGGTTGGCTCTGGCATCGCCGACTAACCCATGTTGGAATGAAGAATCTTCACAAACTTCTAAAGGGAGAACACATTTTAGGACTAACAAATGTTCATTTTGAGAAAGACAGGGTTTGTAGCGCATGTCAAGCAGGAAAGCAAGTTAGCACCCATCATCCACACAAGAACGTCATGACAACGGACAGGCCGCTCAAGCTACTCCACATGGACCTATTCGGCCCGATCGCTTACATAAGCATGGGCGGGAGTAAGTATTGTCTAGTTATTGTGGATGATTATTCTCGCTTCACTTGGGTGTTCTTTTTGCAGGAAAAATCACAAACCCAAGAGACTTTAAAGGGATTCTTGAGACGGGCTCAAAATGAGTTTGGATTGAGAATCAAAAAGATAAGAAGCGGTAATGGGACAGAGTTCAAGAACTCTGAAATTGAAGGCTTCCTTGAGGAGGAGGTCATCAAGCATGAGTTCTCTTCTCCCTACACACCTTAACAAAATGGTGTAGTGGAAAGGAAGAATAGAACTCTACTGGACATGGCAAGGACCATGCTTGATGAGTACAAGACTCCGAACCGGTTTTAGGCTGAAGCAATCAACACTGCTTGCTACTCCATCAATCGGCTCTACCTTCACCGAATCCTCAAGAAGACATCTTATGAACTCCTCACTGGTAAAAAGCCCAATGTTTCATATTTTAGAGTCTTTGATAGCAAATGTTTTATTCTTGTTAAAAGAGGTAGAAAATCTAAATTTGCTCCTAAGGCTGAAGAAGGCTTTTTACTAAGATTTGATTCAAACATAAGGGCATATAGAGTCTTTAACAAGTCCACTAGACTAGTTGAAGTTTCTTGTGACATTGTGTTTGATGAGACTAATGGCTCCCAAGTGGAGCAAGTTGATCTTGATGAATTAGATGATGAAGAGGCTACGTGCGTCGCGTTAAGAAACATGTCCATTGGGGATGTGTGTCCTAAGGAATCCGAAGAGCTTCCACAAGCACAAGATCAATCGTCATCTTCCATTCAAGCATCTCCACCAACTCAAGATAAGGAACAGGCTCAAGGTGATGAAGAAGAAGATCAAGAAGTTGAGCCACCTCAAGGGGAGGACAAGGATCAAGGAGGAGATGAAGTTGATCAAGACAAGGAAGATGATCAAGAAATTCAGTGTCAAAGACCGCCACACCCAAGAGTCCACCAGGCGATTCAAAGAGATCACCCTGTCAACTCCATCCTCGGTGACATTCATAAGGGGGTAACTACTCGATCTCGAGTTGCACAGTTTTATGAGCATTACTCTTTTGTTTCCTCTATTGAGCCTTACAGGATTGAGGATGCACTAAGAGATTCGGATTGGGTGATGGCAATGCAAGAAGAGCTCAACAACTTCACGAGGAATGAGGTATGGCATTTGGTTCCATGTCCTAATCAAAATGTTGTAGGTACCAAATGGGTATTTCGCAACAAGCAAGATGAGCATGGTGTGGTGATAAGGAACAAAGCCTGACTTGTGGCCAAGGGTTATTCACAAGTCGAAGGTTTGGATTTCGATAAGACTTATGCACCCATAGCTAGGCTTGAGTCAATTCGTATATTACTTGCCTATGCTACTTACCATGGCTTTAAGCTTTACCAAATGGACATGAAAAGTGCCTTCCTCAATACACCAATCAAGGAAGAGGTCTATGTTGAGCAACCTCCCGGCTTTGAAGATAGTGAGTACCCTGACTATGTTTTTAAGCTCTCAAAGGTGCTTTATGGGCTTAAGCAAGCCCCAAGAGCATGGTATGAATGCCTGAGAGACTTTCTTATCACTAATGGCTTCAAAGTCGGCAAAGCCGATCCTACTCTCTTTACTAAAACTGTTGCAAATGATTTGTTTGTATGCCAAATTTATGTTGATGATATTATATTTGGATCTACTAACAAATCTACTTGTGAAGAGTTTAGTAGGATCATGGTTCAAAAATTCGAGATGTCAATGATGCGGAGTTGAGATATTTCTTAGGATTTCAAATCAAGCAATTCCAAGAAGGCACCTTCATTTGCCAAACAAAGTACATTCAAGACATACTTAACAAGTTTGGAACCAATGGGCATCTCGACCTCTACACGTGAGGTAAATCCGTAGATCAAATGGTATAGCGGTCAATGATAGGATCTTTACTCTATTTATGTGCATCTCGACTGGATATTATGCTTTCTGTATGCATGTGTGCAAGATTTCAGGCCGATCCTAAGGAAGTTCACCTTAGGGACGTAAAGAGAATCATGAGGTATTTAGTTTACACTCCTAAGTTTGGGCTTTGGTACCCCAGGGGATCCACCTTTGATTTAATAGGTTATTCAGATGCCGATTAGGCAGGGTGTAAAATTGATAGGAAGAGCACATCAGGGACTTCTCAGTTTTTGGGGAGATCTCTGGTGTCTTGGGCTTCAAAGAAACAAAACTCAATAGCTCTTTCCACCGCCGAAGCCGAGTATATTGCCGCAGGCCATTGTTGTGCGCAATTACTTTGGATGAGGCAAACCCTTAGGGACTATGGCTACAAATTGAGAAAAGTCCCTCTCCTATGTGACAATGAGACTGCTATCCGCATGGCGGAGAACCCCGTTGAACACAGTCGCACTAAGCACATAGACATTCGGTATCACTTTTTGAGGGATCACCAACAAAGGGGGGATATTGAGATAGCCTATATTAACACCAAAGATCAATTAGCCGATATCTTTACCAAGCCATTAGATTAGAAAACCCTTAGCAAACTTAGGAATGAGCTCAATATACTTGATTCTCGAAATTTTAATTGAAACAATGCACACATCGCTCATTTATATACCTTTGATCATATCTCTTTCTTTTGGTACAATTCCACATCTCTTATTCTTCTTGTGCCAAAACTACGACTAATATGTTCTTCAAGTGTCTTTTTAATGCTAAGTCATAGATTGAAAGGGAAATGGAGTACTCGACGAAGACAAGGCTTCCACTCCACTCTACCGGTATCATTTACCCTTCGTCGTTACTCCACCACACTTCACATTGGTATAATTTTTTCACTCATATTTGCTTGTACCAATTGGGGAGAAAGTAAGAGGGCTCCAATGTTCTCCGTTTTTGGCGATTAATGCCAAAGGGGGAGAAAATATTTAGCCTAAAGCAAAAGGACCGCACCACCACCAGATTTTAAAAGAAGTTTTCAAATTGGTATCTTAATGAGTTTGATCTTGTTCAAATTAGTATTTTCAAAAATTGGTAAAACCCTCTTGAACACTAAGAGGAGAATTTCATTCAGGGGGAGTTTTGTTTAGTCAAAGGAAAAGCATTTGAAACAGCAGGAGAAAAATTCAAATCTTGAAAATGCTTCTTGCAGTCTTATTCATATGCCTTTGACTATTTGCAAAAAGACTTTGAAAAGATTTTCCAAACAAATTTGCAAAAACAAAACAAGTGGTGCAAACGTGGACCAAAATATTAAATAAAAGAAAGCAACCATGCATATCTATTGAAATTATTAAATTGGTTTAATTCTAAGGAACCTATGCACTTACATTATGCAAACTAGTTCAATTCTGCACTTACATATTTGCTTTGGTTTGTGTTGGCATCAATCACCAAAAAGTGGGAGATTGAAAGGGAAATAGGGTCAAGCCTTTTCCTATAAATATTTTGGTGGTTGAATTGCCCAACACAAATAATTGGACTAACTAGTTTTGCTCTAGATTATATGTTCTACAGGTGCATAAAGGTTCAACACAAACCAATAGAAGATAAAAGATAAGGTTCAAATTGAATGGAGCAAGAACCTTGAGAATGCCCTGGTCTGGTGCACTGGACTGTCCGGTGTGCCATCGGACAGTGTCTCGTGCACCAGGACCGTACAAGTCCAAACTCGCCACTCTCGGTTTTTTCCAGCGCCGCTCCAATATAATTCACCGGACTGTCCGGTGTGACAGCGGAGCAACGGCTCTTCGGCGCAACAGTTGACTGCACAGTGCCCCTGACAGCGCTACAGTTCGCGACAGAAGTCAGAGCAGAGGTCAGAGGCGCACCAGACAGTGAACAGTGCCTGTCCGGTGCGGCACCAGACTGTCTGGTGCCACCAGAAGTCAGTGCTCCAACGGTCGACTGCGTCAGAACCCTAACGGTTGGGTGACGTGGCTGGCGCACCGGACAGTGTCCGGTGCGCCCATCGACAGCAGCCTGCCCCAACGGTTGTTTTGGTGGGTGAGGGCTATAAATACCCCTCAACCACCACCACTCCAACCATCCAAGCATTCAACACTCCTCATTCAATAGAAGAGCAAAGTGCAACACTCCAAGACACAAAGCAAAGTCCCCGATCTAATCAAAGTCCCTAATTCAATTCTAGTGCTTTAGGACTTGTGAGAGGATCGTTCTTGTGTTTCTTTATTGCTCTTGTTGCTTGGTTGGCTTTCTTCTTTCTCTCTTTCTTGTTTCAAAGTGATTTGTAAGCAAGGCAAGAGACACCAAGTGTGTGGTGGTCCTTGTGGGGTCTAAGTGACCTAAGAGATTAAAGAAGAAGCCTCACTCGGTCTAGGTGACCGTTTGAGAGAGGGAAAGGGTTGAAAGAGACCCAGTCTTTGTGACCACCTCAACGGGGACTAGGTTCTCAGGAACCAAACCTCAGTAAAACAAATCACTGTGTCATCCACTTTATTTCTTGGTTGATTTGTTTTCCCCTCTCTCTCAGACTCGAATTTAATTCTAACGCTAACCTCAGCTTGTAGTTTATTGTTTTAAGTTGTAAATTTCAGATTATGCCTATTCACCCCCCTCTAGGCGACTTTCAGAGGGCGACGATGAGTCGGTCTTGTAGTAGATAACTTTATTCATCTTCTTCTTCTTGTCGCCTCTCCAATGGGACTTGACGGAGGAAGAGGATTCTTCCTTGTGCTTGTTGTCGGACTCCCTTGAGAGAGTCCTCCCCGAGCTTGCGGGCTTGTCGCCGGTCACGATCTCCCTCTTGGCGTGATCTCCCGACATCACTTCGAGTTGTTAGACTCTAATGAAGCACCGTGCTTTGATACCAATTGAAAGTCGCCTAGAGGGGGTGAATAGGCGAAACCTAAAAATTGTAAACTTAAGAACACACTACAAGCCGAGGTTAGCGTTAGAATTAAATTCTAGTCCGGGAGAGAGGGAAAAACAAATCAAATGGGAATCAAGCGAATGAACACGGTCATTTGTTTTACCGAGGTTTGGTTCCAAATAACCTAGTACCTGTTGAGGTGGTCACAAAGACCGGGTCTCTTTCAACCCTTTCCCTCTCTCAAACGGTCACTTAGACCGAGTGAGCCTTCTCCTTAATCAAATGGGTCACTTAGACCCCACAAGGACCACCACACACTTAGGTGTCTCTTGCTTTGATTACAAGTCACTTGGGAATAAGAATGAGAAAGGAAGAAAGGCAATCCAAGAAGCAAGAGCTCAAAAGAACACAAAATCTCTCTCTCACAAGTCACTAAGTGTTTGAGATGAATTTGGAACTTGGAGAGGCTTTGATCTTTTGAATTGTGTCTAGGAGTGAATGCTAGAGCTCTTGTATTGAATGTGATACTCAGAAATCTTGGATGTTTGGAGTTGTGGTGGTTGGGGGGTATTTGTAGCCCTCAACCACCATGGTAGCCGTTGGGGAGGCTACTGTCGATGGGCACACCGGACAGTCCGGTGCGCCACCGGACAGGTCCTGTTCACTATCTGGTGAGCCGCCACGTCAACCAACCGTTAGGGTTTGGAGCTCGGTCGACCGTTGGAGCTTTGTCTTCTTGCGGCACCGGACAGTCTGGTGCCCCTCTGACTTTCTGCTCTGACTTCTGTCGTGCACTATTCACGCACTGTAGCATTTTGCAGAGTTGACTGTTGCGCGAGTTAGCCATTGATCCGCTGGAAAACCGGTCCGGTGAATTATAGCGGAGCGCGCCTACGTTTTCCTGAGAGTGGCTGGTTTGCTGTTGTACGGTCCTGGTGCACCGGACACTGTCCGGTGACACACCGGACAGTCCGGTGTGCTAGTCCACAGCACACTCAAGTCTTTGCTCCTTTTAATTTTAGTCCCTAACTTGAATCTTTTATTGGTTTGTGTTGAACCTTATGCACCTGTAATACATGAGTTCTAGAGCAAACTAGTTAGTCCATATATTTGTGTTGGACATTCAACCACCAAAATTAATTGTAGAAAAAGGTTAACCCTATTTCCCTTTCAATAATCTACTTCATCGTCAGAAGATTCCTCATCACTAGAAGAAGTGTACTTAGGTGTATCTCGTGTACGTACCTTCTTCTCCTCAGCCATAAGGCATGTCTGGCATTCGTTGGGGAGGAGGAAGGACTTGTTGAAGGCTGAGGTAGCTAATCCTTCATCATCAGAGTCGGATGAAGAACAGTCGGAGTCCCATTCTTTTCCAATATGTGCCTCGCCCCTTGCCTTCCTGTAGTTCTTTTTCCTTTCCTTCCTCCCTTTCTTTTCTTGTGCCTGGTCATTATCATTATCGGGACATTGTGCTATAAAATGACCAGACTTACCTCACTTGAATCAAAAGTGCTTTCCCTTGGACTTGCTCTTGTTGGGATATTCTTTGCGTCCCTTCAAAGCTATCTTGAAGCGCTTGATTATAAGCGCCACGTCCTCGTTGAGCCCGACAACCTCCACTTGTGCTACCTTGCTCGGTAGCATCTCCTTGCTGCTCGTTTCTTTGAGAGCAACAGGCTACGGTTCGTAGAGAGGAAGCGGTCCGTTTGCAGTATCGTCCACATATCTCGCTTCTTTCACCATCATGCGCCCGCTCACAATTTTTTTGAGAATTTCCTCGGGCGTCATCTTGGTGTACTTGGGGTTCTCACGAATAAGATTTACAAGATGAGGATCAATAACGGTAAATGACCTTAGCATGAGTCAAACGACGTCATGATCCGTCCATCTTGTACTCCCATGGCTTCGAATCTTGTTGACCAAGGTCTTGAGCCTGTTGTAAGTTTGACTTGGCTGCTCTCCCCTTATCATGGCAAACCTCCCCAGCTCACCTTTCACCAGTTCCATCTTAGTAATCATGGTGGCGTCATTACCCTCGTGAGAGATCTTGAGGGTATCCCATATTTGCTTGGCATTGTCCAAGTCGCTCACTTTGTTGTAATCATCCCTGCATAGAGATGCTAGCAAAATAGTAGTAGCTTGTGCATTTTTATGTATTTGCTCATTAATAAATACAGGATTGTTAGTGCTATCGAAATGCATTCTATTTTTAACAATTTCCCAAATACTAGGATGGAGAGAAAAACAAGTGACTACGCATTTTATGACTCCAAAATGAATAGTCCTCTCCATCGAAGTGTGGAGGTTTTCCAAGTGGAATATATAGTAAATGGGCATTCGAGTTATAAGGGATGCGAGAATAATCAAAAGAATAGTTTTGGTTAACTGTTTTCTTTTTCGACGAAGAGTCTTCGTCGTCGTCATCCCTTGGTGAAGAGGAGGCATCGCTGTCGTAGTAGATGATCTTCTTTATGCGCCTCTTCTTCTTTCCATCCCTCTTCTTGTGACTTGAGCCTGAGTCTGTGGGCTTGTTGCCTTTTGGCTCGTCGACGTAGAGGGTCTCCTTCTCCTTGTCATTGTTCACCATCCCCTTACCTTTAGGATCCATCTCTTCGGGCGGTTAGTCCCTAAATGAAGAGTACGGCTCTGATACCAATTGAGAGCACCTAGAGGGGGTTAATAGGTGATCTTGATAAAAATCAACACTAAATAGCACAAACTTGGTTTATGAAATGTTAGTGGAATCAAAACCAAAGTGCTATGTCTAGAGAGATGACCTGTTCACTTATTTGCTCTTCACAAGGTGAGTATTAAACTTAGAGCAATTATCGAGTAGAAGCAGAAAGAATCACACACGAATAACAACAGATGACACAGCGATTTTTATCACGTGGTTCGGCCAAGTAGAACACTTGCCTACTTCCACGTTGTGGCATCCCAATGGACGAGGGTTGCACTCAACCCCTTTCAAGCGATCCAATGATCCACTTGAATACCACGATTTTCTTCCTTATATGCAGATGTTCCCTTTGTGAGGAATATCCACAAGTTGGAGCCTCTCACCCTTACAATATTGATCACAATGAAAACCACAAGAGTAAGGGAGGGAATAGAAACACACACAAGAGCTAGAGTCATAGCAGCGACACACACACAAGTCAAGAAACGAGCACACAAACACAGCGCAATGAGTTTACAACTCAATAAGTGCTCAAATCTCAAACACAATGATCCGAATGCGTGCTTGCGGAGTCTAGGCATCTTAGGATGTTCAATGGAGGCTTTTTTACTGCTCCATGCACCTAGGGGTCCCTTTTATAGCCCTAAGATAGCTAGGAGCCGTTGGAGCTCCATTTGGTAGGCAATTCTTGCCTTCTGTCCGTTGGCGCACCGGACAGTCCGGTGCACCACCGAACATGAATAGTGCATGATTTCTTTCCTTCTTTGGCAAAGCCAACCGTTGAACCATCGGTCGACTTGGCACACCGGACACTGTCCGGTGCACACCGGACAGTCCGGTGCGGCCTAGTGATCGTTGGCTCTAGACACGTGTCACCCGTTGATTGCACGTCGATCGCACTATCAACCGTTTGCGCGGATGCTGTTGGCTCAATGGACAATCCAGTGCACATCAAATAGTCCGATGAATTTTAGCCGCATCGTCCTCGGCGATTCCTGAGAGCAGCGAGTTTGTCGCTCACTGGACACTATCTGGTGCACCCACAGCTCGTACAATACTTGTTGTTTCAACTGAACTCCTTTTGATCCTTTTTGGACTTGACTTTATTGAGTTCCTGGCACTTAGACAAGCATGTTAGCACATGAAACAATTGACTAAGTGTCTAGAACTTACCTTCATACTTGATCCATCTAGATATACCTTTGCTCAACATTTGTTAGTTCTCACCTAGTGTGTTGTGCATCTAATCACCAAAACAATATAGGAATGGCCCAAGGGCACATTTCCCTTTCAAGATCGCCACTAGAAGGTTGTCAAAAATGGAGAGAACAATGTCGCATCTCTTTTATCTTTGCTTCAAACCCCCAACAGTCCGAGCCTTTATATGGAACTAGTTTTCCATCGTTTGAAACTAGTAACAGCATGTCTTTGTCTAATACATCGACAACGAACGGGGATTCGTAGCACCAGTCATTATATGGTTTGCCGATGAACTCATATCCAGGTCAAATACCACCACTGTCATCCCTGATTGGCAGATCAATGCCCCTGGACACGGTCGGACTATCTGAGCCTTTGCCCGAACAGTCCAACCCTTACATAGACCATCCGGCTTTCCCTATCGGACAGTCTGGGGCTGCACCAAGACCACTACGCGGCCTCGATAGTAGCCAACACAACTGGACCGTCCGGATTTACCATCATACAGTAGCCAACACAACTGGACAGCTTGGCCAAATGAGGCCCACAGCCCACAGCCTGATGGTCTGCCACTGAGCGCAATGGAGAAAATTAGGGAACAGATGGCCGAATTATTTCGAGATAGGTTCAGAGTTAGTGTAGCTAGAGTAGGGCAATCATATCAAAAGCCATATGATCACCAATTTGACATTGTCCCGTACCCACAAGGGACAAGGATACCAGATTTTTCCAAGTATTTCTGATGAAAGTGGTAGAAGCACACACGAACATGTAGGCTAGTTCCTAGCACACCTAGGCGAATTGGCCGACGGGGAAGACTTCCGTGTTCGTTTATTTTCTTTGTCCCTTACTGTTATCTCTTTTGCTTGGTACACTGACCTGCCTCCTAATTCCATTAGTTCCTGGGATGGTTTAGAAAGTAAATTTCATGAGCATTTCTTTTCTGAGGAATATGAATTAGGGTTGTTTGATTTAGCCTTAGTCCAACAGGGACACGAAGAATCGGTTAATGATTATATCCGAAGGTTCCGGTACACTAGAAATCGATGATTTCAGACCCATGTCGTGGACAAAGAGCTGGCAGGGCTGGCTTTTAATAGGTTGCGATTCTATTTAAGAGAGAAATTGGATGGCACCCAGTTCTTTCCGATAGCTCAGATACATCAATGGGATTTGGCCTATGAAAGCCAACGTAAAGATACATCGAAATCGGCTAGCCATAATGTGCATCTAGTGGAACGCGATAGTTCAGATGATGAATCCACAGATGTATATACCGCTGAGCTTGTTTGGCCGGTGAAGACCAAACCTTCTACATGTTCTTTTTGTAGCTAGTTCAAAAGAATCGGTAAGAAGAAGTTAAATTTACTTTTAATGTTGCCAAATGTGATAGAGTATTTGACGAGCTAGTAAAAAGTGGCAACATTAAATTAACACATACTATTCCTCCAATGGATGAATTAAAGAGAAGTGCTTATTGTAAGTGGAATAATTCTTTTTCCCATGCCACCAATGATTGTAATGTTTTTTGTCAACATATACAATCGGCCATAAATGAAGGCCGGTTGATCTTTCAGGAGATGCAAGTGGACACACAACCATTTCCTGTCAACACAATAAAACCAACAAGCAAAAAAGTCTTGGTTTGGCCAAAAGTATCTGATAAAGGCAAAGGCAAAAACATCATCATTGGTGATCCTCGCACATCAAATATATCACAAGGAGGGATTGCTCGAAAGGCTCCTGACAAGAAGACTAACAAGTCCGTAGGCGCCGGGGGCAGGCTCAATTGACCAGCCGAGCATGGCTCTCTGACTCGAGCATCACGAACTGTCCGGCACCTGCGCACGGACGGTCCTGTGCTCATGCAGACGGTCTGGCTAACTCAGGCGGACAGTCCACCCATGGCCAGAGGCGCCGGTCTCCATGCAAAGCGAAGAAGGGGATGCAAGGGCAAAGCACATGTAATGCACATGGTCGGTTGGTCAAAACTGACCCTACTTTTGATCAATTGCTCTCCAGATGTGCTAGCAAGAAGGTCGTTCTACGCGATCGACCAACAAAAAAATCCGGTCACCCGCTAAAACAAAACGGCCCGAAAGATGGCGCATCAACAGGGGCGGGCCTACATAGTAGCAAGGGTATTCAGTCGAATACCCATTATTTTTGGTAAAAAATAGATATACATATATATATATATGTTAGATATATACACTAAAATATTACAAAAAATATAAAATATGCAGTTTTGTTCTCAAATTCGCATTCTAGGTCTCGTTTTTCCCTAACGCACATCCCATTAAAGCATCAGGCTCATTGAACAAGCCAACCAGCACCATGTCTTTCATGGCTTGGTGGCTGCCCTTCGGTTCGTCGCTTCCTTCAAGGCTTCAAGGGCTCAACATCTGGTGGCGGCGCACCAGCGCGGGTTTGCAGGAGTGGAGGAGCCATGAAGCCGGACTACCATGCTGGGGCGGGAGCGTGAAGCGAGTGAGCAACCGATGGCCTGACCTCGACGCCTGCTGTGCCGCTCGCCGAGGCTCAAGGGAAGGAGCTGCTCGTCTGTGCATGTGAATCAATTATATATATCTAAAGGCTACTCTAATATGCTTTAGGCCATCAATTATATATGACTAAGGCTACTAGGATAGATTTTAGACTATCAAAACATTTTTTTGCTCTAGTAAAATTTTGAATACCCATTGTCCAAATCCTGGGCCCGCCCCTGCACATCAAGCATCACCTATTCATCTATCTCTAAAAGGGATGCCAGGATACTTTCCACCCACCTACTCATCGTCAATATATTATCATGTTCAAATATGGAATGGTACGAGAATCCATGTGTGATATCCTGGCCCCTAGGATGGTGATATCCTGGCCCAAGGCTTAATATAATTAATAGAGTATCCGTACCAATGAGGTGCATCTTCTTTTTCGGAAGCCTATCTCGTAAGAACCTCCAAGTTAAGCGTGCTTGGCTTGAAGAAATTTAGGATGGGTGACCGACCGGGAAGTTTTCTCAGGTACGTATGAATGAGGACAAAGTGCGGACAAAAGGCTCGTGTAGGTCTGTGGGGACAATATATGATCCTAGAGAGTTGCCAGGAGTAAGTACAGTCGGTCCGGAAGTATACAGAGTGTTACAAATGGTATCAGAGCCGACTCACATGGTTTCATGGGCGTGTGTGGGTTAGGGGTTCAGGTATATGGTGCATGGCGCATGTGGGCCCAGAGTGGTCACATGGCATGGTATATGACGACACTAGACATACAGACGTGGCCAAGAGGGTAGGTTCCTGAGTTGTGGTTGACCGATGAGGACGTCGGTCTTCTAAGGGGGTGAATTGTGATATCTTGGCCCCTGGGATGGTGATATCCTGGCCCAAGGCTTAATAAAATTAATAGAGTATCCATATCAACGAGGTGCATCTTTTTTCGGAAGTCTATCTCGTAAGAACCTACAAGTTAAGCGTGCTTGGCTTGGAGCAATTTGGATGGGTGACCGACCGGGAAGTTTTCTTGGGTGCACATGAGTAAGGATAAAGTACGAACAAAAGGCTCATGTTGCTCTGTGAGGACAATATATGATCCTAGATAGCTGCCAGGAGTAAGTATCGCCGGTCCGAAAGTGGACATGGTGTTACACTATGGTACATGCATAGTCCCTTTGCCTATTCAGGTTGGGGGACACCTCCATTCTATACCTTTTGATCCATTGATCAGATGGCCATGGCCGAGAAATATGCAATCTGAAAACGGTCTCTATGCATTAGAGCTCTATTGAATGATCACCCCATTAGATTAAAAATTCAGAGACTTGCATCAGACTTAGTTCTTACTTCGAGAACAAGATGACTTGTGAGATCTATTGTTTCCCGAAGGGTGCTGGCAGTGCATATGATTTTGGTTCACCAACCTACACAAAAGGCAGGGGCATATGTTAAGCACCGGTTTGGGTAGCCGGACTGTTCACCCCTGGGGTCGGACGGTCCTTGGTGGTGACGCGAACAGCCCGCGCGTGCATAGAATCAGTTAATTTTAGCGGGTATTGTTAGCAAAACCAACGGGATTAACTCGAGAATCGACTTGTAATGGATCTAGACCTCCACTCTTATATAGATGAAGGGGTACGGCCGATTAAATCTCCCACAATTGATCCAATCAACTCTACTTTACCTTATGCATTAGGAGTAGTCATAGTTTTGCCTTAGTTTATTCTTCCTCTGCCTTAAATCTTCAGCTCTCTTTGGCTCTACGTCGACTAGAGACGTCTTGGGTGGCCTGCCGACGTCAAGACACACCCTAGGATCTCTCCTCCCGAACAGGGTCTCTCCTTGGAGGCAGATCTAGATCTGTTGTGAAGAAAATGACTCTCTGCGTCATCGTGGACCGTCTGAGCCCCAGACACGAACTGTCTGATCGTACGCAGAGGAGAAACCGCTCCTGCGCCCAAGCCGCGGACCGTCCGTGTCTCCAGAGAGAGTATCGCCGGGTGGTTCGTTCTGGTGTTTGTGGCGTTTAGATTGGTGTGCCAAGTGCCAACAACTCTCTAAAAGGCAAGAACCATAATTGCATTGGGATGTAGGGAGTACTCCTATGTCCAGATTCCAGCAACATTGCAAGCCTCAGCAGGGTTCCTGGAGTCCTGAGACAGATGATGGCGTGCAGGGCGTTTGGATTCAAGTTCAGTTCAATTTTCGTGGCTCGCAAATTGCAGGGAACGGACGCTGAGGAAGCGTCAATTGAAGCACCACGGACGGGGGTGGTAGAGCGAGCCGGAACTAGAAGGAAGGATGAAGCTGAAGCAGAAGCAAGGCCGTGTCAGTCATGGTGTGTGCTCCGAGGCCGTCCGCCCGCGTTCGGTTCGCTGGGATTGTGGCAGCGCTCTCAGGGAACTGAAGGGGGTAGTTGTCTGAATCTTTCAGAGGAAAACTGAACAAGATGTGTCCGTGTCGGCATGGGGGTAGCTCGTGTCGTCCGTTGTGCTGCAACGACAAGACTGGCTTGGCTGGCTGCCGTCCTCAACTCGCCTCACAGTACCTAGGCATGCATGCCATCGTCCTCACGACGTGACCGTGCGTTGCGTTGCATGCAGCTGGGGTTCTGCAGTCTGCACTGGAAGGAGTCGGAGCAGGCCAGCCGGACGACAATAAAATTAAAATGGGTGGGGGGTTTTATTGGTACGGCGGCCTACGGGTATACGAGTTACTAGTACTAATAATTCTTCCATCATTATTTAAAACGTACGTACCGTACGGGCCCGGACGCGACACAATCAAGGCCGCCTTATAAATACGCAATCTGGGCGGGCTCAGGCCTAGGGCCACGGCCCTACGAGCAGCCTGAACAGGTTTTCAGTTTTGGTCCACGAAAAAGAACAGCCCCAGTACTAAAGACAAAAGCAGGGCAGACACTGCTCTCGTGGTCGTGGCCCTGGTCGCTCGTGCTCACAGCTCACCCCAAATATTTGGAACAGTGCATATGCCAATGGGTCAGAATCGGCTTCTAGCTGTCGAATTCTTCGCTTCTAAGCCTGCTTATGTGACAATCGTTTTTTTAGTGAAAAACACCAAACCAATATGGATGTAGAGCCGACACGGTAGGAGGTGTTAAGTAACCCTAGTTAGGGTTATGTGGGCAAATACCTGTTTTGTCCCTGAAAGGTCTCACATCTCTATATAAGAAACATGTACACCCCTCATAATATAGAGATCAGAAAGAGGCCCCTATATCCAGTGTCTCGTGTGTTTCCTCTGTCGTGCTTATGGGAAGGGAGACGAGTTCTCTACATCTTACGCCTCTACTGCTGACCGGAGGGAAGGGAGCGGATCTGGTGATCCATGGTAACGTAGTTCTCAACATGTTATCAGCACGCTCTACCTCGACGTTGCTGTGGATCAGATCTGCATCAACTCTTCGTCAAGCCGGCAGGTCTCCCGGCCTAGCCGAACTGTCGCGTCAGATCTGCATCAACTCTTCGTCAAGCCGGCAGGTCTCCCGGCCTAGCCGAACTGTCCTACGCGACATGCTTCGTTCGCTGAATCATGAAACCTGGTATGAAATTTCTAGATTCATTGTTCACGGTGAAGAAGAAATAAAGTAGTTGCACCGCGCGTTCGCACCGATGGCGATGGCGAGAGCCCGGCGTGTCTGCTGCGCGCCGCCAAGAGGTTCTTACCGTACTCGGATGGTTGATGCCTGCTGCATGCATGCATGCCTGAATGAAATGGCCGATGCTTTTTCTAGGATCTCACATGCAGCCACACCTGCAATCTATTGTGCACGATGAGAGAAGTGTGCCGAGGGATGGCGGAGGAATACCAGGTCAATACCTTATCAGATACGGGCTAGCGCGCGCATGCCACAAATTCTGCAGAATGAAGCGGATCGTGTGGGCAGTTACTGACCGCAAGGCCCAGGCGAACTCCACTAATTACTCCAATATTATGAGTGGGGCCCAGTGACTTGCATGCTTGCTTGCATGCTATCGTGATGGTGCGTGTGGCACATATCATGAGTGGGACCCACTGACTTGCATGCTTGCTTGCATTCTATCTTGATGGTGCGTGTGGCACATATCTCCACTGCATGCAAGTCACGAGCGAGTCATCCGGCTAGAAAAACAATGCGGTCCCATTTCTTTGACCAGGTGTGACGTGCGGCTAAGAAAAAAATCAAAAAAATGAAACATATGCTATTAACTCTATTTATTCTACGTTGCAAATAAAAATAGAATAAAAACTTGTTTTATATTGCAGTTTCATCCATAATCAATTATATCTCGCAGTAAATAATTAGTAGAAAAATGCATGTGAAGACTATGTTGAGTATTTTTATACGCTCTAAATATTTATGATGTGTTGAGCTTTTGGACTCACGTCGAGCGATTAAATTGTATAGTGGGTACTCAGACACGTCGATCAGACTACGTTATTAATCGACCGAGTTATGACATTAGCTGAGCACTGGCTGCGCCCTGGCAACACGACGCAATATTTGTGTCGTAAGAACTTGGTTGCGTCATGTGATTGCTATGTTGTACTCTCGCTTAATCAGACCACTCCTGTTGAGTTGGATCGACATCGTCGAGTCACGTATTTTTCGCATGCCCTATAGGCACTGTTCGTCTGTCGTTATCACCGAGCCACAATTGCGTCTGTTGCACACGTTGTGTGGACTTGTCACGTACCCTGATTACCGAGCCACAACTACGCCTGTTGTGCTTGTTATGGAGGCTTGTTGCGTTGTCGTAGCCCAGATGGCCACACACGCCTTGATGACAGATACGATAGAGCCTGTACTCGCGTGGATTGTGGTGGGTCGTTCAAGCCCTAAAGTCACATTATGCGCAACCTTTGTAAACAATTTTGTTTATCTCTATATTTTATTTGCTTGTGTTGTGTGGCATCATATATTTATTTATATTGCCAAGTGGCCATAACAGCTATATCAAGCTCTATAGTGCTTGAATAATCTGGGAAATTAAATGAAATAATATAGTACACACATAAGTTAATTCTCTGCTCTATCTTCATGCATATAGTTTTACCCGAAGTAACCCGAAGATATATAATATAATGCATGAAAGCCTTTTTGGCATAGAAGACATCACAACTTGGGATTCTATTAGTAAGCAAAAGACCTTACCAAATGAATAAAAGCTATAAATCTTAGTTATATATTGCTCAACCAGATGTTGGCACATTGCTATTTGTTGCTGAATGACATGAAGCGAACTTTAAGATAAATGACTAGTACCTTAGCAACACGAAGTTGCAAGTACATCGAAAGGTAATTCTGAGATTTTTTTCACAATGTTTGTGTGAAAAACCATTGTGTGTTCTCGTCGAACCACTTTACTCGTCCTATCTAGGACTTCTATGCTTGTGTTGCATACATCTCTCAGAATTGTAAATACTTCTAGTCGCTGAATTGACTCGGGATAGTCCTTTGACAAGTTTGGTATACACTGTAAGCTAAATGGTAAAGGTCGGTCCTGAATGGACACATACCTGGGGTTTATGTAGCCGAACTGCACTGAATTCCACCCTTTGGCATGCTTACCATTATCTACCTCTGATCTACCAGAAGTGAGAAGAGTAGACAAATAACTATGAAATCTCACATCACCACAGAGCTTGAAGCTAAATTAGACATTAATATGTCATTGGTTCTCGGAGCCAGAAGAGCCATATGTCTTGACCACTAGACTACTAGTGATGGTAATTTGTGACAGAAATATGAAGATCTTATCGAGACATGTTATATTCTCCCTAGTCATGATGACTTCTTCATATGAGAGCAGTATTATCTGTTGTTGAAGACTAGTCCCAGACGGATATTGGTATTTCTTTCCCTCTTGCCAAACAGTTATCACCATTTGTTTAGTCTTAGCAATCAGGTGGTTTTTCCCAGATAAAACAAATTCTTGGCTTTGTTTGTTCTATTCTAAAGCTTCTCTTTTTGCATAACAATGAAGAGACAAAATAATGCTTTATAGAACAAGTTGGTATATAATATGAGGAGAAAAGTTTGCCCTGCTGGCAACACCACAAATAATTAACTATTGTTATAAGTTCTCTCTCAAAATTATTATACCTAAAAATGTTGCATAAATCGATATCCAATTTTAGAATGGTATGAGTAATTAGGTAACCCATGGGCAATGATAAAAATGAGCTAGACTATACATCTCTGCAATAAAAATCTCTACTTGGCAGCATTGGCCTGATGCCATGCAATTTACCACCTTTATCTACGCACATATTGTCCTATGTGCTTAAAAGCACAATGCAACCAGCGAATGTCCTTGTGAGCGCTAGACCCTGATGGTCATTTTACTTGTTGATCGGAAGTCAACTACATGCTCCAAATGACGAATAGTATGCATGAGCCCCTGAAGGACCCTTATGGATAACATATTGTTGCGCGTATTAGTCTAAATCATGATGATTGACTATATATTTGGTGATAATAACAGTAAGTTTGCAGAATTGTAACCACAAAGCGACTTGTTGTTGTGTGTCTTGCTGGAAGATGAGACTAATCCTTTACGTTGAAGGACAAATATGTATTATTCATGCCACTACATTAATCTAAGTCCAAAGCTCACTGCATAAAACCAATATCTGTAACGTGCGTAAGATTTCCCAAATAAATCACCACAATAGCATACATTGGCCACAAACTAGATGATTGTGGTTGGGGATTTTATCTGTATGCTTTTAGAACTTCTCGGCATTAGGGGGAGGAATGCCCATATAGTGTAATGCCTCAATATTCTATTAAACGCACAAAAGCCAAACTGAACCTGTCGTTCGGTGTGTACTCCTGTGTATATGGAGTTTGCCAGAAATCGTTGAGGAGTAACCATATTGGTTTGCATGCTTCTACCTGATGTAGATGTGGATATACCCGGGATTAATATTATATCCACATTTGACTTATTGGCATTTGATCTATTCTCGGGGACGCCTGAGAATATGATCCATTGGTCTTAGTCAAAGCATATGTTCTGATTGCATATTCACGTGGTCTGTAATAACTCTCCTCCGATGAACTCGCCCTGCTGGTGAGTTGCCTCACGAAGAGGTTCATCATGATGATGAAATTCCTAGTAATGTGCGCAATATCATTGTGCTAGGAATACGGAACAATGAATCTTTTGTTTTTGGGAAATGACGAAGATCATTATTAAATGTGGGAGACAAATGTGTCGACACCTATCTTGCCTCTATAAATTGCAAAGGGATCCAAAACAAAGTCCTAGGCATGAGTGCTTTAAGCTCTCTTATCGGGTCATTGATAAATGCAATCGAGGCTGAACCAAAAATCGCAAAGTGAAAGTCGCAAGCTTGAAGTTCGAACATTATGGGCACTATTGAAATAATATGTGGTGAATGCGATAGTTTAAGTGGTCTTGTGAGAGACCCAACCCACATATGTGTTGAATAAACACTGTTCCGCTAAGTAATATATCTGGCAAATGGCATGAATTAAAATATGCAGTTAATAAGATTCTGAAGATCCGTCAGGAGAACTCATATTTTTGAATTATAAATATGCAACATATAAATCTCGTACCGAATAATACATTCCTGACGAATGAACACTCTCCTATGTAGAGAGAATATCTCCTAGATGAGATTATAGTTCCTTAATGGAACCTTTCTGTCGGCGTTCTGAGACCGGGAGGTCCCTGAGCCGACGAGTGAATGTCGCCACGTGCCCCAGCCCAGATGGGTCGAGCGCGAGGGCGAGCGCGAAGGGGGGAGAGTGAGGCGGCCGGAGACCGGCGTGAGAGAGGTGGGAATCCCGCGGCCTTCGTGTTCGTCCCGCGCCCAGGTCGGGTGCGCTTGCAGTAGGGGGTTACAAGCGTCCACGCGGGAGAGGGAGCGAGTGGCCTCCAGCGGGCGCCTGTCTCGTCCTCGTCCCCGCGCGGCCAACCTTCTCTAAGAGGGCCCTGGTCCTCCCTTTTATAGGCGCAAGGAGAGGATCCAGGTGTACAATGGGGGGTGTAGCAGAGTGCTACGTGTCTAGCGGAGGAGAGCTAGCGCCCTAAGTACATGCCGTTGTGGCAGCCGGAGAGATTTTGGCACCCAGCTGGTGTGATGTCGTGGCTGTCGGAGGAGCGATGGAGCCTGGCGGAGGGACAGCTGACGAAGCGGTTGAATCCTTGCTGACGTCCTCTTGCTTCCGTAAGGGGGCTAAGAGCCGCCGTCGTCACAGAGTATGCAGGGTGCCATCATTGCCTATCTGGCGGAGCGAGCCAGATGGGACACCGGTCTTGTTCCCTGCGGCCCGAGTCAGCTCGGGGTAGGGTGATGATGGCGCCTCCTGTTGACGTGGCTGGTCTGCGCCCTAGGTTGGGCGATGTGGAAGCTCCTCCGAAGCCGAGGTCGAGTCTGTCTTCCGTGGCCGAGGTCGGGTCCGAGCCCCAGGTTCGGGCGAGGCGGAGATCGCCGGCTGGTGCCGGGGCGGAGTCCGAGCCCTAGGGTCGGGCGAAGCGGAGTTCGTCGTCTTCTGGGGCCGAGCCCAAGTCCGAGCCCTGGGTCGGGCGAGGCGGAGATCGTCGTCCTCTGGGACTTAGCCCAAGTTCGAGCCCTGGGTCGGGCGAGGCGGAGATCGTCATCTTCTGGGACTTAGCCCGAGTCAGAGCCCTGGGTCGGGCGGAGTTCGCCGTCTTCTGAGACTTAGCCCGAGTCCGAGCCCTGGGTCGGGCGGAGCGGAGTTCACCGTCTTCCGGGACTTAGCCCGAGTCCGAGCCCTGGGGTCGGGCGAAGCGGAGCTTCCTATGGTGCCTTTGGCAGGGCCTGACTGCCTGTCAGTCTCACTCTGTCAAGTGGCACCGCAGTCGGAGTGGCGCAGGCGGCGCTGTCCTTCTGTCAGGCCGGTCAGTGGAGCGGCGAAGTGACGGCGATCACTTCGGCTCTGCTGGCTGGGGGGTGCGCGTCAGGATAAAGGTGTCAGGCCACCTTTGCATTAAATGCTCCTGCGATTTGGTCGGTCGGTGCGGCGATTTGGTCAGGGTTGCTTCTTGGCGAAGGCAGGGCCTCGGGCGAGCCGAAAATATGTTCGCCGCTGAAGGGGGGCCTCGGGCGAGACGGAAATCCTCCGGGGTCAGCTGCCCTTGTCCGAGGCTAGGCTCGGGCGAGGCGTGATCGAGTCCCTCGAATGGACTGATCCCTGACTTAATCGCACCCATCAGGCCTTTGCAGCTTTGTGCTGATGGGGGTTACCAGCTGAGAATTAGGAGCCTTGAGGGTACCCCTAATTATGGTCCCCGACAGTAGCCCCCGAGCCTCGAAGGGAGTGTTTGCACTCGCTTGGAGGCTTTCGTCGCACTTTTTTGCAAGGGGACCAGCCTTTCTCGGTTGCGTTTTGTTCCAGTGGGTGCGCGCGAGCGCACCCGCCGGGTGTAGCCCCCGAGGCCTCGGAGGAGTGGTTTCACTCCTTCGAGGTCTTAATGCCTCGCGTAATGCTTCGGCTGGTCTGGTCGTTCCCTCATGCGAGCTGGCCGTAGCCCAGGTGTACGGTCGGGTCCCAAGTTGTCGGGCTGGTATGTTGACGCTGTCAACGGTTCGGCCGGAGCCAGGTTTGCGAGAGCAGCCCTCGAGCCTCTGCATAGAGCGAGAGGGCGGTCAGGGACAGACTCGGCTTTTTTACATACGCCCCTGCGTCGCCTTTCCGCAAGGAGGAGGGGGGGAAGCGCCATGTTGCCCTCGATGGGCGCCGAACATGGTGTCTCCGATGAGCTGCAAGCGGGTAATCCGAGTGGACGTCCGTGCCCCGTTCGTTAGGGGTCGGCTAGGGGGCCAGAGGCACGCCCAAAAGTACCTGCGGGTGATCTGCCGGACCCGGTCCCCTGGCGACGGGGTCCGAGGGCTCGATGCCTCCCTCTGATGGGATTCCGTTACAAGATCGTTCCCGCTAGTCTCGGAAATGTCCTAGGGTACCTCGGGAGCGCAGCCCGAGCCTTGGTTATGTATCGAACGTACCCATGGTCATCCCTCGCTCGGCGTATGAGGCGGCTGTGAACCCTTTGGGGGCCAGCCTTCGAACCCCTGATCAGTAATGGGCGCAGAGCCCGAGTAGCCTGAGGCAGCCGTGGAACCCTTTCGAGGGGCCGGCCTTCGAACCTCTGACCAGTAGTGGGTGTAGGGCCCACGCAATCTGAGGCGGCTGTCGAACCCTTCCGGGGGGCCAGCCTTCGAACCCCTGATCAGTAGGGGGGCTCGGAGCCCGGTTCCTTCTCGGGGAAGGATCCTTTTCGGGGTATCCCCCTTTCCCGGTCCCTGTTGCAAGAGAGAGAAAGAGGAAAAAAGGAAAAGGATACGAAATTGAACGACGCGGCGTACCTTTTTTGACGCGGTCATTATGGCGAAGGCGAAGCGTCGCCCGCTTCTCCTGCCAGAGGCGCCGCCTGTCCCGCCACGGAGTTAATGCGACAGGGCGAGTGGTTGGCGGGGCGGCCGTTGTGCGTGCGTGAGCCGTTCGAGGGACGGATCACGGGCGCGTTGTCTTCACGCCGTGAGAGAGGGTTCTCTCGCTGCCCCCGGACTGGACGTAAGCTTGGTTGATGACGTGACCGCTGCTCCTGCCTGCCTGCCACCGCCATTACCGCCGGCCCATTCTTGGCCGCATTGACCATCGCGCCAGGCTGGCGCTGCTGGATCGTGCACTGGGCCACCTCGAGTCGCGGCATTGGTTCCTCAGTCGAGGAGGCGCGGTGGTGGCGCAAGTGGCGGTGCAGTTGCATGCACGAAGCATTCGGCGCGCCGGTTGCATGACGTGTGGGCCTGGGCCTCCATGCCGGGCGTGTTGGGAATCGAAGAAGTGCGCCCACTTGGCGCGGTTGCATGCCGCCTGCATGGCTGCCCACCCTTTCGCCCGCTGGTCTGGGCAAAAGTGGGGGTCGCTTGTAACCGTCGGGCGGTTGTACGCACCGCGCGCGGCGGTTTGGCTTCTTCTGCTCTGAGTCGGCATGCATGACGTGTGGGACCCAGCCCCCGCGCCGTAGGGGAGGACCTTGGAGTGTGTTGGAGAAGACTCAGCCCATGACGGCTGGGGACGCAAGTAGGGAGAGCCGCCTTTAAAAGGAGGGTGACCCCCTTGGAAGGCGACCATGTCTTCGCGCTCCCTTATGCATCGCGTCTTTCCGCCTTCCAAGCCCCCGGATGGGGGATATCCGCCGTCTTTCCGCCTCGTCGTTGGAAGAATCACAACTCCGCGGGAGTTGGTACCTTTCAGCCATCGTTCGGCTCCAAGGATTTTCATCACACAGCCCGGTTGCACCCCTCCACTGGTGGTCACCCAAGACGGTGACCTCCAGCCCCTGGATGGGGAGAGGCATGCCGGGCTGTGATCTTGGTCCCGCCCTCAGCCTCGAGGGTGTTCGTCATCCTCGCTGGGGCGGGGAGCGAGGCGAGCCAGGGCTCTACCTCCCGCGCGGGCCGGCGGGCCACCTCTTCTTCCAGCTTCTGGTGGTGGCAAACACCCTCCAGTTCTACGGAGGAGACGTCCTCCAGCCATGCTGGGGAAGGCGAACTGTTGCTGCCCAGCTAGGATGCAACATTCCGCCCTCTTCCTTGCATTCGCGGCGAGGACGGCAGCGAGGACCTGCCGATGCGCTTGGGAGCGGCCCGCTCTTTGGCTTTAATAGCTGGTTCGCGTCCCTTGAGCTGGAACGCGAACGAGAGCCCTCCGGCGGCCGCGTCCGTCCTGGGACCATGGCTGCCGCTGCAGAGGTTGCTGGCGGGTCCCCCGGTGTTTGTCGCCCCGCAGGCTCGAGGTTGTTCATACCCGCGGGGACGGAACCAGAGTTCCGTTTGTAATGGCACTTTGAATGCCAGTGTTTTTGTTCATTGTGGCTATCGAGGCCTGAACATGTATGTATTTTTGGCACGGAGCCGTGTTTTTTCCTCATTTTCGAGCGCTAAGACTCGCCTGTTGGTTGTCCGAACCTCTTCACCAAGCGTGAGTCGCCCCGTGTAAAGGTGACGAGTGAGGTATCCGTATCCCGGAGGCGTAGGAGTCCCTCGGCTCGGTCGACCTTGTTGTCCGAGGCTTTTCTAGCTTAGTTAAAGGAACCCCTCGGCCGCTCTCCGATGAGCCGAGGCCAGGGGTAGCGGCGTCAACATGAACAGAGGCAGAGTTGGCTCGAAAAGAAAACCTGGTTGGCCGGAGCCTGGCCGAGTCGTCCGTTAGCGGGACCGATGCCGGGATTGACTAGCCGAGGCCTCGGGTCGGGCTGACGTCCTTGGAGGACAGCTGGCCGAGGCCCCGGGGTGACCGGCCGAGCCGCCTGCTCGGGCCAGATTCCCGAGAAGACCCTGGCAGCGATGGCCCGGGCGTGGCGATGACGTCGTCCTTCAGAGTGGAGATCTTCGGACCGCGTCGCCGTCCGAGGCTAGGTCGGACCTCGCCGAAGGTGTTGTCGATGCCGAGGGTGCTGCTGCTCCCTTCCAGCGTTAAGACCCGAGCCTGCAGGATCGGATTGTCTTGTAGCGTGCGTTCCCTGCGGCCGCCGAGGCCAAAACACACCCTCGCCGTGTTGTACAGCCGCGTCTCTTTTCCTCTTGTTTTGAGTATCTGGACTTTTTTGTCGGTAACAGAATTGTTTTGTGCGAGCGAGAGTTGCTTCTCACGGAAGGTGATGAGTGAGGTATCCATATCCCGAAGGCGTAGGAGTCCCTCGGCTCGGTCGGCCTTGCCGCTTACGCGCACTCTTACCCGTCCATGGGGCTCTGTTCCCGACGTAGTCGAGAAGGCTCGAGAAATCGCTTCGGCAGAAGAGCTTCCGAACGTGAAGACTTGTTCGGTCCGCGGGATCACTTATCCGAACGTGAGTTACTTATCGCAGAAGGTGATGAGTGAGGTATCCGTATCCCGTAGGCGTAGGAGTCCCTCGGCTCGGTCAGCCTTGGCTGCTTACGTGTACTCCGTCGTTTTCAGGATCCACTTTCGAAGTAGTCAAACAGCCCGAAAGACCTTCTGGCAGAAAAGATCTTTTTTCGAGGAAAATTTCGATGCAGAGGGGGTTCCCCCCCTTTTAGCCCCCGAGGGAGGGTCGGGCTTTACCGAGGCGAGGCCGACCCTTCCTTGACGACTAAACTTTTGCTGGGCGCGAGGTATATGAACAACTTGAAAACATCTTAAGGGTAGAAGCGACGTAGTTGTTGGATGTTCCAAGCGTTGTCGTAGACCTCGCCTTGACTATTGGCCAGCTTGTACGTTCCGGGCTTCAGAACTTTGGCGATGACGAACGGCCCCTCCCAGGGGGGCATGAGCTTGTGCCGCCCTCGGGCGTCTTGTCGCAGCCGAAGCACCAGGTCTCCCACCTGGAGGTCTCAGGACCGGACCCCTCGGGCGTGGTAGCGTCGCAGGGACTGCTGGTACCGCGCCGAGTGTAGTAAGGCCTTGTCCCGAGCCTCCTCCAGCTGGTCCAGCGAGTCTTCTCGGCTAGCTTGGTTGCTTTGGTCGGTGTAGGCCCTCGTCCTCGAGGAACCGTATTCTAAGTCTGTGGGCAAGATGGCCTCGGCCCCGTGGACTAGGAAGAATGGCGTGAAGCCCGTGGCTCGGCTCGGCATTATCCTCAGACTCCAGACCACCGAGGGGAGTTCCTTCATCCATCGCTTGCCGAACTTGTTGAGGTCGTTGTAGATCCGAGGCTTGAGCCCTTGTAGAATCATGCCGTTGGCACGCTCTACTTGCCCATTTGACATGGGGTGAGCCACGGCGGCCCAGTCCACCCGGATGTGGTGGTCCTCGCAGAAGTCCAGGAACTTTCTGCCGGTGAACTGGGTGCCGTTGTCGGTGATGATGGAGTTCGGGACCCCAAAGCGATGGATGATGTTGGTGAAGAACGCCACCGCCTACTCGGACCTGATGCTGTTCAGGGGTCGGACCTCGATCCACTTGGAGAATTTGTCGATGGCGACCAGCAGGTGCGTGTAGCCCCCGGGTGCCTTCTGCAAGGGGCCGACGAGATCCAGACCCCACACAGCAAAAGGCCAGGTGATGGGTATCGTCTGCAGAGCCTGACCGGGCAGGTGGGTCTGCCTTGCGTAGAACTGACACCCTTCGCAGGTGCGGACAATTCTAGTGGCGTCGGTCACCACCGTCGGCCAGTAGAAGCCTTGCCGGAAAGCGTTCCCGACAAGGGCTCGAGGCGCTGCGTGATGGCCGCAAGCCCCCGAGTGTATCTCTCGCAGGAGTTCCTGACCTTCGGCGATGGAGATGCATCGCTGGAGGATGCCGGAGGGGCTGTGGTGGTAGAGCTCCTTCTCATCACCTAGCAAGACGAACGACTTGGCGCGCCACGCCAGCCGCCGAGCCTCGGCTCGGTCGAGGGGTAGCTCTCCTCGGTGGAGATATTGCAGGTACATGGTCTGCCAGTTTTGATCAGGCGTGACCCCGCTTTGCTCCCCCTCGACGTGCAGCGTCTCGCCCTCGGGGGCCGAGGGTACCTCGGGTTGAACCGAGGATACCTCGGGTCGAGCCGAGGGTGCCTCGGAATGATCCGAGGGTACCTTGGGCTGGGTCGAGGGTGCCTCGGGCTGGGCCGAGGGTGCCTCGGGCTCGGGCGTGTCGTCGATCTTGACGGAGGGTTGATGCAGATCCCGGGAGAAGACGTCCGGGGGAACCGTCGTTCGCCCCGAGGCTATTTTAGCCAGCTCGTCCGCAGTCTCGTTGTAGCGCCGAGCGATGTGGTTGAGCTCGAGCCCGTAGAACTTGTCTTCCAGGCGCCGAACCTCATCGCAGTAGGCCTCCATCTTCGGGTCGCGGCAGTGGGAGTTCTTCATGGCTTGGTCGATGACGAGCTGCGAGTCACCGCGAGCGTCGAGGCGTCGGACCCCTAGCTCGATGGCGATCCGCAACCCGTTGACCAGAGCTTCGTACTCAGCCACATTGTTGGATGCCGGGAAATGGAAGCGTAGCACGTAGCGTAGGTGCTTCCCGAGGGGCGAGATGAAGAGTAGGCCTGCGCCGGCTCCTGTCTTCATCAGCGACCCGTCGAAGAACATGGTCCAGAGCTCCGGTTGGATCGGAGCCGTCGATAGCTGGGTGTCGACCCATTCAGCTACGAAGTCCGCCAAGACCTGGGACTTGATGGCCTTCCGAGGAGCGAACGAGATTGTCTCGCCCATGATTTCCACCGCCCACTTTGCAATCCTACCCGAGGCCTCTCGGCACTGGATGATCTCCTCCAGGGGGAAGGATGACACCACAGTTACCGGATGAGACTCGAAGTAGTGTCGCAGCTTCCGCCGCGTTAGGATCACCGCGTACAGCAGCTTCTGAACTTGTGGGTAGCGGATCTTGGTTTCGGACAGTACCTCGCTGACGAAGTAGACTGGCCTCTGAACGGGCAATGCATGCCCCTCTTCTTGCCTCTCGACCACAATCGCGGCGCTAACCACCTGAGTGGTCGCGGCGACGTAGACCGGGAGGGCTTCTCCGGCAGCTGGGGGCACCAAGATAGGCGCCTTTGTGAGGAGCGCCTTCAGGTTCCCGAGGGCTTCCTCGGCCTCAGGGGTCCAAGTGAAGCACTCGGCCTTCCTTAAGAGGCGGTACAGAGGTAGACCTCTTTCGCCGAGGCGTGAGATGAAACGGCTCAGAGCCGCGAGGCATCCCATGACCCTCTGTACGCCTTTCAAGTCCTTGATGGGCCCCATGCTGGTGATGGCTGCGATCTTCTCCGGGTTGGCATCGATGCCCCGCTCGGAGACGATGAATCCCAAGAGCATGCCTCGGGGTACCCCGAAAACACACTTTTCGGGATTGAGCTTGACGCCTTTCGCCTTGAGACATCGGAATGTCGCTTCAAGGTCGGAAAGGAGGTCGGAGGCTTTCCTCGTCTTGACTACGATGTCATCGTCGTAGGCCTCGACCGTGCGGCCAATGTGTTCACCGAACACATGGTTCATGCACCGCTGGTACATCGTGCCCGCATTCCTCAAGCCGAACGGCATGGTGACATAGCAGTACATGCCGAAGGGTGTGATGAAAGAAGTCACGAGCTGGTCGGACTCTTTCATCCTGATTTGATGATACCCTGAGTAGGCATTGAGGAAAGACAGGGTTTCGCACCCAGCAGTGGAATCCACGATTTGGTCGATGCGAGGCAGAGGGTAGGGAACCTTCGGACATGCTTTGTTGAGACTAGTGTAGTCTACACACACTACACGACGGTTGATCTTTAGCGACCCTTATTAGGTACCAACTGTTGGTTGCTAAAGATTAGGGACCGATGGTCAGTCGCTAAATCCGTTTGTAGCAACGGTCGGTTGGTCGCTAAAAGTCCAGAAAATTAACAACTTATGGTTGGTCGCTATAGATATCGTCGGGGACTAGCGGTGGGTCGCTATAGAGCAACCTGAACGTACCTGTGTAAGGGAAAGCCCGTGTGAGGGTGTTTGGAAGCCCACGAGAGGGAAAGTGTCGCTCGCATCGAGGCCGGTTCTCACAGGCAGAGAAAACACGGCTCCAAGGCCAGACACACAGCACCCTCCAATCCCCATCTCGCCGCCTTCTATGGATTAAGTCACCGCCGCTGCCCTCACCCACCGCCGTCGCCACCTGCCTCGTCCACCCGATCTGAGGAAGAAGACGCAAATCTAAGACATGGATCCGAGGGTTGACTGCTTAGGATGAAGACACTACTCCCCGTCTAGATCCAGCCGTCGTCATCCTCTGATCTGGTGAGCACAGCCCTTTTTGGCTTCTATCCATCACCGGTATGCAGACCTCCCTCCTCCTCTCTTCGTTCGTCGCTTGCTCATCCCGCACGCACATCAGGTTGTTCCTCGGGCGGTCAAGCCTGTGACGAGAGGCACCAGGCCATACGCCATGTCAACCCTAGCTCATTGATGGCTTATCTAGCTAGTAGTAGCCCACTAGACCACATCAGTGTTGTTGCTGTCGTAGCGCCATGGCCAATGGTTGCGTGCTTGTGCAGAGAGAATAAAGAAATAATACTAGTATGAAGGATAATTTTATATGTTTTACTTAGCTTGTTGAGGTAATATACTATGGCATTAATTTGGTTGCAAATGAATAACAAGTCTAGTGTTGTGCTTGATTTATACAGTAGGTTCTTATTTGTCACGGTTCAAACTTCTTTGCTGCATGAACAACCTGATCGAGTGGCTGTGTCTAGCCTTTTAACTCCAAATTAGGATGACTTGTTGCTCGTACTAAACCTAGGCCTAGGTGATCTAAGTTATTAATCCTTGTCATATCATGTCTATTTTTTGTAATCAAAGCTTCCTTTCTCCTAAGTTGGTTTATTTACTTTAAAAGTAGTTATGAATTGTTTTTTCAGGACGTGTTAGGAAATAGGCAAGGAATCTTCACTATTCAGCTGGTAATCATCTATGATCCTCTAAAATTGATATTTCTTTCTCATGTGCATATGCTCTATACCTCTTTAGAAAATTTGCGTGGTGATTTATTTCTTTTTAATATTGCTTGTATGTTTATTTCATGGTTTGTTTATGTATGGACATGACTATAGTATGCAACTGTGTTCTTTGTGCTTATATGATATTAGATTCGAGTTGAAAGTCGTTTCAAATCCTACATAAAGAGTATGGATAAATCATGGATCACAAGTGAGGCTAGGTACAAAGCAACTTTTCATAGCAACTCTTATGTTATTCTATAGTTATATTGATATGTAACATAGGAACTGTATGTAGGGAGACAAAGGTTTATAAACAAGGGGTGAATGGTTTTCTAGCTTTTGCATTTAGACATTCGGCAATAGGAAACAAGATACTATGCCCTTGCAAGAAGTGTGTTAACTCATTTTGGAGAGAGGCCGGTGAAGTGCAAGAACACTTGATATGTGATGGTTTTCTAAAAGGGTACACAACATGGACCTTACATGGAGAAGCTTCGTCCTCTTTTGTGAATCATGGTAACAATGGTGATGAGTTTAGCGAGCATCCTACAGAAGATGATGCAATATCTGAGTTGTTAAAGGATTTAGCTTGTGGTTTAGATGATGGAGGGGATATGGAGGATGATGGGTCTTTTGAAGAACCTAATGAAGACACAGTAGCCATTCGTAAGCTAGCAGAAGACAATAGTCAAGAATTATATCCGGGTTGTCAAAACTACTCAAAGCTACGTTTCCTAGTTCGTTTGCTTCACATCAAACTTCTTGGAGGATGGACAGATAGAAGTTTTGATTTGTTGGTAGATTTACTTGTTGATGCACTACCTAAGGGTTCAGCACTTCCTAGAAACTTTCATGAAGCAAAGAAAGTGGTCAAATCTGTAGGAGTCGGGTACACTACAATTCATGCATGTGAAAATGATTGCATTCTATTTTGGAAGGAGCATAAAAAACTTGATTCATGCTCGGTATGTAGTGTCTCACATTGGAAATCAGAAAAGAAGAGTCTAGATGGGAAACGTGAGTACAAAGTTCCTAGGAAGGTGCTTCGTTATTTCCCTATTAAAAAAAGACTCCAAAGATTGTTTGTTTCTTCTAAATTTGCAAGTCTCACAAGGTGGCATGATGAAGATAGAGTAAAAGATGGTTTGCTTAGGCATCCTGCCGATTCACCCTTGTGGAAAGATATTGATCAAAAGTATCCAGAATTTGCTATGGATAGTCGTAATATCCGCCTAGCATTTACTACAGATGGTTTCAATCCATATAGGACAATGAATGTTAGTTATAGTATTTGGCCTGGCATATTGATTCCACTCAACTTTCCACCATCAATGTGCATGAAGGATTCAAATTTTATCTTGTCTGTCTTAATTCCTGGTCGATCTTCTGCGGGTAGTGATATGGACGTTTATTTTCAGCCCCTTGTCTATGATCTGCTTGATATGTTTGTTAATGGTGTGAAGACCTATGATGCCTCAAAGGGTGAATATTTTCAGTTGCGTGCTGCAATAATTTGGACCATCACTGATTTCCCTGGTCTAGGCAGTGTATCCGGATTTGTCACCTCTGGTGAAGCAGCGTGTCCTGATTGCCACTCATTGATTTGTTCTCTCAGACTTGGAAATGGTAGCAAGTCTTGCTACATGGGACATCGTAGGTTCTTACATCCAAACCACCCATTTAGGTCTGATGTTGATTCATTTGGTGAAAGTGAGTTGAGGCCAGCACCTACTCCTCTTTCAGGAGAGGAAATTTTAGATTGTACAAAAAAATTGAAAACAATTTATGGCAAGAAGTCATCAGGTAAGCCAATAAGGAATCAGAAACGCAAGGATGGGAAACCATTAGTCTTTTTGAAAAGGAGACCTATTTGGTTCACTCTTCCATATTGGAAGGACTTGAAAATTCGATATAATTTTGATGTCATGCACATAGAGAAGAATGTGTGTGAAAATATAATTAATACTTTGTTGGACATTGCTGGAAAATCTAAGGATAATCTGAATGCTCGCTTGGATCTTCAAGCTTTAGGTATTAGAAGCGACCTTCATCCTATTGAACTAGAAGCTAATCAATTTTATTTGCCTCCTGCACCCTACTCAATGAGCTCTGTTGAGAAGAAATTGTTTTGTCAAGTATTAAAAGGGGTCAAGTTTCCTGATGGATATGCCGCTGATATACGACATAATGTTCTTGTCAATGAAAAAAAGATAGTTAATCTTAATACTCATGGCAACCACATTCTTCTACAAGATTTACTGCCACTTGCTATCCGGAGAGTTCTCCCTCAAGAAGTTAGTGCTGTGCTGATTCGTTTAAGCACGTTCTTTAGAAAATTGTACTCTCCTGTTATTCGAATAAGTGACATGCAAAGGTTAGAATCTGAGATAGCAGAAATCTTGAGCCTTTTAGAGATTATTTTCCCTCCATCATTTTTTACCATTAATGTACATTTGATGGTACATCTTCCTACCCAAGCAAGAGTGGCAGGCCCAATCCATTTTCGAAGCATGTGGCCGGTGGAGAGGTAATTTTCTTTGGTATATTACATAGCAAACAAATAACGATATAATTTTTCAATAACATGATGAGTGATGTCGTTTACATGTATAGGTTTCTAAAAAAATGCAAGGGCTATGTGCGTACAAAAAGTCACCCGGAAGGATCAATTATGGAGGGTTCTTTGTTTGATGAGGCTCTCACGCTTTGTTCTCGGTATTTACAAGATGAGACCCACTTCAACCATAGAGTTAGAAATCGCTTACCAACACAAATTTGTGTTACAACTCCATTCTTTCACAAAATTGGTCGAGCATTGGCTGGAAAGTGTGTTGTCAATTTAGATCACAAGACATGGCTTCAAGCACATAGATATGTCCTTTTCAACTATTACAACATAGAAACATATTTAAAGTAAGCTATCTAACTCAACGAGTATCGTGTGATTATTTACTCTTCGTTTTGCTCAATACCATACTTCAAAGAAAATTCATGTTGGCCATTTCAGCAAACATGCTCAATACCTCTCCTCAATTGGTGTTCGAAATCAGCGTGAGATCAACCACATGCAACATAAAACCTTCCATGAGTGGTTCAGGTTACATGTAAGTATAAAAGGAGAATTGAATTTACAATCTCATAAAGTTTTTCACTTTAACAATAGTATTGGTACCACAGGTTGAGGAAACATGTGAGGAGGCCTCAGGAGAGATCAAAATTTTAGCTAAGGGACCAATGATGATTGCACATCAGTATAACAGCTACTCAATAAATGGATTCAACTTCCATACACAGTCATATGATGAGAATAGGTCTGTCCAAAGTAGTGGGGTAGTGTTAGCTGCTGAGACAACTCATTTCGAAAGAGGAAATGATGACAACCATACTATAGGGAAAAACATCTTTTATGGTATCATAAAAGAAATTCTTGAACTCAACTACCACCACAAAGGAAATATTGTGCTTTTCAAGTGTGATTGGGTTGATAACCGTGTAAACAACAAATGGGTTCGAACGGATCAATTTGGAATCACCACAGTGAATTTCAAACATTTATTCAATACTGGTGAAAAGATCTCGGATGAACCTTTCATATTAGCATCACAGGCAACGCAAGTTTACTATGTTGCTGATCCAATTGATACTGAATGGGTTGCTGTTGTTCAGCCAAAACCGCGAGATTTGTATGGAAGTGATGTTGATTATGGTATCATTGATGATGAAAATGATGTAGTTCCGCCAATCCTTGATCTGCAATCTAATGTATTCGAAAGTCTTATTGTTGGATGTGTCCCATGTGCTAGAACAGATATAGATGGTGTCATCGTTAGTGGAGTAAAACAAGGAAAAAAATCTAGAAAGTAAGTTTGATGATTCCATGTTTGATGATATTTTTTAATATATGCATGCACTTGTTGTTTGAGTATAAATAGCTAATCTCATCGTTTGAGTATAAATAGTTAATCTCATTGTTTGAATAAGTTTGATGATTCCATGTTTGATGATATTTCAGGAAAAAAAATGGCAAGCGCAAGAGAAAGCAATAAAGATGGTTCATGTAGTGAATACGAGCAGCTGAAGCAAGAAAATATTGAAAGAAATAAAAGGAGGTTGGCATCTCTTAACATCCCTGAAATCGTCAAGAGTATGGAGCACCAAGGTCCATCCAAAAAAATTTCAAAGGTTGGCATCTCTTAACTGAATTTCAGTTTATACAGTTTTGTTCTCACCGACTGCTGATTGTTGCTATTGCAAATAAATTCCGAAGTCTGAATAAGCTCAGTTAGTGTTGTCGCGTTTCAGAGTATGGACACTAACGATATTTATCTTCAATAAACACTGCTATTTGAATTAGCCATGCTATAATTTTACTGCCTTCCACCCGAGGTCCAGCCCAACCAAACCCTAGCCGTCGCACCCTAGCCGCCGCACCATACTAGCTGATCATACAGGCTGCGGAACACTAACAGAAACTAGATGGGAACTCAGTAACTTCCCAGAAACATACTAGCTGGGAACTCAGTAACTTCCCAGAAGTCTGGGAACAGCGACGAGTTTCTGACCTCAGTAATTTTCTAGTGTTCCCAGTTTCTGAACTCAGTAATTTCCTAATTTCCTAGTGACCTCAGTAGTTTCTGACCTCAGTAATTTTTTGACCTCAGTAATTTCCTAGTATTCCCAGAAGTCTGGGAACAGCGACACGTTGGATCCACAGCTGAGAAGGAGGCACTAGCTGGGAACTCAGTAACTTCCTAGTGTTCCCAGACTTCATACCATCGCCCAGTTCAAGAACTCAGTAACTTCCCAGAACTCAGTAACTTCCCAGTAACTTCCCAGAACTCAGTAACTTCCCAGAACTCAGCTGGGAGCACAAACACTAACAGAAATACTAACAGATTGGGAGCACAAATACTAGCTGGGAGCACAAACACTAACAGAAACAAATACACAGAACATACTGTCATTACAGTCAAGTCTGGGAGCACTAGGAGGAGCACAAATACTATTACAGACTGGGAGCACTACTACAAATACACAGTCACATACTAGGAGGAACACAAATACTATTACAGACTGGGAGCACTAGGAGGAGCACAAATACTATCACAAATGCTGTTTTCAGATGGCATATCAATTTGCTGTTTTCTGTAGATGGCTTAGCACTTGTAGATGGCATATCAATTTTCTGTAGATGGCTTAGCTGTTTTCAGATTGCTGTTAACATCCGAAGTCACTTCCTGAAAACAGCTTTGACAACTATAGCAGTTTCAGTGTGTATTTATATAGCAGTTTCAGTTTTATAGCAGTTTTAGTGTGTATTTATATAGCAGTTTTAGTTCTAGCACTTCATAGCAGTTAACTGCATAACATTCATGCCATTTGCTTGTAGAAAAAACAGAAGACAAGTGTTCCAACAACTAAACCTCCAAACTTGCGACCAAGGCCGCAAAGACAAAGTGTTCCAACAACTAAACCTCCAAACTTGCGACCAAGGCCACAAAGACAAAATGCTCAACCTCAAGACGAACAAGCGATTGCTGATTTGCAGACGGTGGGAGATTTTCTCACCGACAATGGTGATGACTCATAATCCTCATATTTATATATCATGTATATCATTTAGTACATGCAACTTCTTTTAACAGTTACCAATGTGTGCTTTTCATTTGCTTAAGTTGAAGTTACCGAGGATGATCCAATCAATGCTACAAAAAAGAGGCCTGCAAGGGGCATAACTAAGATGGAGGGAATATTCTCAAGGTTTGGTAAAAGTGCTAGACAACTTTCAAGTGCTATTGGGTGTCAAGTTAGAAAGAAATTGTCTATTGCTACCACGGACTGGAGGCTTGTTGATATTAACAAGAAGTATGAGCTGTGGGAGGATATAAAGACATATTATGATGTAGATGATGCTGCCTTAAACTGGGTGATGCGCACAGCTGGAAAGAAGTGGAAGCAATTTAAAGCATCCATAAAGCAACGATACTTCAATCCTGAATTGTCTATAAAAGAAATTCCAGAATGTCCTGATAAGAGGGTTAATGATGATGATTGGCACTCTATGTACAACTATTGGATGTCTTCTGAATTTCAGGTAAGCTCTACACTTTAGTTCTAATAAAGCAACCATACTTCAATCCTGTAACACATATTTTTTATTCTATTTTTAGGATCGCTCAGAAAAAGCTAAAATAAATCGACAAAAGCTAAAGATGCACCATACAGCCAGCAGTGTGAGCTATGCATGTTCAGAATATGATTTGGTAATGTTCTTTGTATTTTACTATCTCTATTCATGATTACATCCTGCTGCTCCACATTCGATGTATTTTACTACTAGTGCTGCTGTCTTGTGTTCCTTGTGCTGTTGTAGTCCAGCTTTCACCACTTGACTACTTGTGCTACTGTGCTGTTTTCCTCAGAACTCACTCCTAAACCACCTGTTGTAGTCCAGCTTTCACCAAAGATGATTCCTTGCTGTTTTCAATGAACTTGCATGTTACATTTTTTCGAAGGGTGAATATGGAGATAGAAGTCATACTACATTGTTACTCACTTGATAATCATTCATTGTTTACTAAAATGTGGGCACCAAATAACAAAGTATGTTTGCAGGCTGTGAAACTAGGACGTCCTCCACGAAGAGATGAAAACTTTATCCAAACCCATACAAGAAAAAATGGAGTTCCTACAGAACAGGCAAAACCAATAATTGTAAGGCTTTGTTGTTAATTTTTAGTACAATATGCATTTCTATCTGAATTACTTTTTATGATGTGAATCATCTTTAATTCTCTATAGGACCAACTTAATGATGTTGTTGGAGTATATCCAGAGTTAAAGGACCGGTCAATTCAAGAGGGTGATGTATTCTCTGTTGTTTGTGGAGCGAAAGAGCCAAAAGGATATGTTCGTGTTTTGGGTTTAGGCCCTACTCCTCAAGATATTGGCACTCCAGGGTTGAAGTCTTATACTGCAACAAGACTACAAATGGAGATTCTTGCTCGTACAAAGGTTCAAAGTGAGAAGGCTGCTTTAGAACAGCGTGTACTTGAGCTACAGACTCAAATTGAGCAAAGGGCTCAACCAGACCGGGCAAGTGAAGAGCCCACGTCACATCGCGGCTCTACTTCATTTCAACATAAGGTATTCAATATTTTCATTCATGCTGCTTTATCCTAATTTTCTAGATTTCTTGTACTATGCTATGAAATTGTGTTTCTTAAGGTGATGAGGAACAAGTTTGCTGCTGAGGATGAGGAAGACAATGAAGAATATTGTGCTTCTGAAGATGAGGAATTAGATGATGAGGATGATCAAATATTTCATCAGATGCAAGGTGCAAACTCACCAAGATCTACAAGGCACTTTGCTGAAGCTTCACACTCTAAACATGATGATCTTGTAATGCTCTCATTCATTTCATACATTTTCTAACCTTTATTTTCATAAACCCTCAAAAACATTGAAGTGAATTATTCTTAATCATTTGCACCAGGTTGGAAAAGATGTCATATTATATGCTATGTTGAGATCTGATTTGCCTGTGGCTAAAGGGACAATTGTTTCAACTAAACCAAGCACAACAGTTGGAGGCCAGATCCTTGGAAGGCAATATTGTGAAGTTATTGTAACTTGTGTGCTAAAACGAGATACAATTTTGCCTCGCCCTTGTGCCAATGTGGAAACTATGGCTGATGCTTACATGATGTCAGTTGCATGGCCGTACAAGAAAGTAAGTCTATATCTTATCTTTTTTATGTTTAGATTTATATGAGCCATCAACTTAATGATGATTAACCTTGATTGCACCAGCTGAAGTTGGTGCATAAGGCTGCAACACCGTCTACTGAAGGTAGACAAGGCATCAAAACTGTATTTTTATTTGCAAATGTAGCAACAATATACTAATTTGATGTATTTTTTCTAGGGTGTTCTGGACAAAGAAAGCTTGTACCTTAAAACAGGAGGATACAAGAAGCTGGAGTGGTTGTCTGAAGGTTTTTGAACTGCCTGAAGTATTAGTGTAGCTTTGGTGCTTTTGTGACTGATCAGCTTTGGAGCAGCTAGAGTGATGTAGTTGTGGGCTTTTGAACAATAGCTAGAGTGATATGAAACATTAGTGATGTAGTTGTGGGCTTTTGAACTGCTTCAAGCTGGAGTGATGTCGCTGCGGTGCTTTTGTGACTGATTATCTCTGGAGCTTTTGTGAATAATCTAGCTAGCTATCTGTAAATGATCTAGTTGTGAATGATATTATAATTGTTATGCTTTTGTCATATAATTGTGGTGCTTTTGTGTTTATGTGATGGATCTATGACTGTGGTATACTGTTGTGTATGTCTTTATGATTTGTGTATAAAAATCTGTGATTTGTGGTGCTTAATTAAATGCATATTATTATTAATAAAAACTGTAGAAACCGTGACTTTCTGTTGGTTGCTAAATGTATAGTATGACGATTGACGGTTGGTTGCTAAATCTACAGTACAGCCACTCACGGTCGGTCGCTAAATATACAATATTAGCAACGGACGGTCGGTCGCTAAAAAGATGTCGGTCGCTAAAGCCTTTAGCGACGGCACTTACAGCGACCATCCTTATGGGTCGCTAAAGGTTTTTAGCGACCAACCGTAGGTCGCTGAAGGCCGTTTTAGCAACCAACTGTAGGTCGCTGTAAGTGAACCGTCGTGTAGTGACACATCCGCCATTTCCCCCCTTTCTTTCTCACAAGCACAGGGTTGGCAAGCCATTCGGGATGGAATACCTCTTTGATGAACCCTGCCGCCATTAGCTTGTGGATCTCCTCGCCTATGGCTCTGCGCTTCTCCTCGTCGAATCGGCGCAGTGGCTGCTTGACGGGTCGGGCTCCGGCTCGGATGTCCAGCGAGTGCTCGGCGACATCCCTCGGTATGCCGGGCATGTCCGAGGGACTCCACGCGAAGACGTCGGCGTTTGCGCGGAGAAAGTCGGCGAGCACTACTTCCTATTTGGGATCGAGCCCGGAGCCGATTCGGATCTGCTTGGAGGCGTCGCCGCTGGGGTCGAGGGGGATAGACTTAACCGTCTCCGCTGGCTCAAAGTTGCCGGCATGACGCTTCACGTCTGGCACCTCCTTAGAGAGGCTCTCCAGGTCGGCGATGAGGGCCTCGGACTCGGCGAGGGCCTTGGCGTACTCCACGCACTCCACGTCGCATTCGAACGCGTGTTTGTACGTGGGGCCGACGGTGATGACCCCGTTGGGGCCCGGTATCTTGAGCTTCAGGTAGGTGTATTTGGGGACGGCCATGAACTTCGCGTAGCATGGCCTCCCCAGTACCGCGTGGTAGGTTCCTTAGAACCCAACCACCTCGAACGTCAGGGTCTCCCTTCGGAAGTTGGAGGGTGTTCCGAAGCAGACGGGAAGGTCAAGCCGTCCGAGGGGCTGGACACGCTTCCCGGGAATGATCCCATGGAAGGGCGCAGCGCCTGCCCGGATGGAGGACAGATCGACACGCAGGAGCCCGAGGGTGTCGGCGTAGATGATGTTGAGGCTGCTGCCTCCATCCATGAGGACCTTGGTGAGCCTGACGTCGCCGATGACGGGGTCGACGACGAGCGGGTATTTCCCCGGGCTCGGCACATGGTCGGGGTGATCGTCTCGGTCGAAGGTGATGGGCTTGTCGGACCAGTCTAGATAGACTGGCGCCGCCATTTTCACCGAGCAGACCTCCCGGCGCTCTTGCTTGCGGTGCCGAGCCGAGGCGTTTGCCGCTTGCCCACCATAGATCATGAAGTAGTCGCGGACCTCGGGGAACTCTCCTGCCTGGTGATATTCCTTCTTGTCGTCGTCGCGGGCCTTGCCACCCTCCGCGGGTGGCCCGGCCCTGTGGAAGTGGCGCCGAAGCATGACGCACTCCTCAAGGGTGTGCTTGATGGGCCCCTAGTGATAGGGGCACGGCTCCTTGAGCATCTTGTCGAAGAGGTTGGCACCTCCGGGGGGCTTCCGAGGTTTCTTGTACTCGGCGGCGGCGACAAGGTCCGCGTCGGCGGCGTCGCATTTCCCTTGCGACTTCTTCTTGCCCTTCTTCCTGGCGCCGCACTGAGTTGACGCCTCGGGAGTATCTTCCGATGGGCGGCCCTGGGGCTGCTTGTCCTTTCGGAAGATAGCCTCGACCGCCTCCTGGCCAGAGGCGAACTTGGTGGCGATGTCCATCAGCTCGCTCGCCCTGGTGGGGGTCTTGCGACCCAGCTTGCTCACCAGGTCGCGGCAGGTGGTGCCAGTGAGGAACGCGCCGATGACATCCGAGTCGGTGATGTTGGGCAGCTCGGTGCGCTGCTTCGAGAATCGCCGGATGTAGTCTCGGAGAGACTCTCCCGGCTGCTGTCGGCAGCTTCGGAGGTCCCAGGAATTCCCGGGGCGCACGTACGTGCCCTGGAAATTGCCGGCGAAAGCTTGGACTAGGTCGTCCCAGTTGGAGATCTGCCCCGGAGGCAGGTGCTCCAACAAGGCGCGAGCGGTGTCGGAGAGGAACAGGGGGAGGTTGCGGATGATGAGGTTGTCATCGTCCATTCCACCCAGTTGGCAGGCCAGATGGTAGTCCGCGAGCCACAGTTCCGGTCTCGTCTCCCCCGAGTACTTTGTGATAGTAGTCGGGGGTCGGAACCGGGTCGGGAACGACGCCCGTCGGATGGCTCGGCTGAAGGCTTGCGGACCGGGTGGTTCGGGCGAGGGACTCCGATCCTCCCCGCTGTCGTAGCGTCCCCCACGCCTGGGGTGGTAGCCTCGGTGCACCCTTTCATCGAGGTGGGCCCGACGGTCGTGGTGATGGTGCTCGTTGCCGAGGCGACCCGGGGCCGCAGGCGCGGTGTTGCGCGTGCGCCCGGTGTAGACCGAGGCTTCCCGCATGAATCGGGAAGTCGCGGCATGAGGTTCCGAGGGGTACCCCTGCCTTCGGGAGGCGGAGCTCTCGGCCCGTCGGACCGTGGCGCCTTCCAGGAGATTCTTGAGCTCTCCCTGGATTCACCGCCCCTCGGTGGTTGATGGCTCCGGCATCGCGCGAAGAAGCATTGCTGCTGCCGCCAGGTTCTGGCCGACCCCACTGGATGCGGGTGGTGGCCTGACCCTGACGTCGTCGGTGATGCGGTGCTGGAAGCCCTGGGGTAGATGACGTATTTCTCCGGCCGGAGGTTGGCCCGCCCATGCCTGCCCGACGTCCTGACGGATCGGCTCAAGCGCTCCTGCTCCCTCGTCGAGCCTGGCCTACACCCCACGGATTTGCTCGAGCTGTGGGTCATGGCCCCCCGCCTGAACGGGGACCACAGCTAGCTCCCGTGGGATGTCAACGCGAGGCACCGGCCTAGGGAGGTCACCGTCCTCCGGCATGCCGAGATGGTTGCCTTCGGAGGGACCCCCTAGATCGACGTGGAAGCATTCGCGACTTGGGCCGCAGTCCTCGTCGCCGAGGCTACGGCTACCGTCGGAACAGTCGGAAAGGCAGTAGTCGCATGCGGTCATGAAGTCCCGCATGGCACTGGGGTTGCCAAGTCCAGAGAAATCCCAACAGATGGTGGGCTCGTCGTCTTCCTCGGACCCAGAGGGCCCGTAGGTCGAGACGTCCGTCAGCCGGTCCCAAGGTGACCGCATACGAAACCCCAGAGGGTTTGGACTCGCCTCTACAAGAGCGCCCGCCAAAGCGGGGCCGCTAGGCGGGTCGAGGCTGAATCCGAAAGACGTGGGATGGGAATCGATCGGTACCTTTTGGTCGACGGGCGGCGATGAGGTCACGTCGGGGACTGACTGCGCCGTCGTCTCAGGTACGAGGGTGACATCCAGCAAGCTTTTCGCGGGCGTGCTGGCGTCGTCCGCTTGCTCAGGATTGGCGTGTCGCGGGGAGACGGCGCTCGCCTTCGTCTCAAACGCGAGGTCGACGCCCGGTGCGCCCCCCGTTGGGGCGCTGGGGCCATCGACTCGCTCGACAGCCGACAAGGCGCTGTCTCCTGCTTGGCCTTGGTTGCCCCGCCTCCTCCTCCGTCTGCGGGGGAGAGGACGGGGTGAGCTCGAAGGTTGTTCTTCCACCATGCGGGGAAGACGTCGCCGATTCCACCGCTAGCGGGCGGGTTGTCGGCCGCCACTGTCGTTGTCGCACGGCGGTGGAAGGAGTATCACGTCGTAGCTGCCGTCGAGGGACATGAACTCAAGACTCCCGAAACGGAGCACCGTCCCGGGTTGGAGAGGTTGCTGGAGACTGCCCATCTGGAGCTTGACGGGAAGCTGTTCGTCAACACACAGCAGGCCCCTACCTGGCGCGCCAACTGTCGATGTTCCGAGACCGGGGGGTCCCTGAGCCGACGAGTGAATGTCGCCGCGTGCCCCAGCCCAGATGGGTCGAGCGCGAGGGCGAGCGCGAAGGGGGGAGAGCGAGGCGGCCGGAGACCGGCGTGAGAGAGGTGGGAATCCCGCGGCCTTCGTGTTCGTCCCGCGCCCAGGTCGGGTGCGCTTGCAGTAGGGGGTTACAAGCGTCCACGTGGGAGAGGGAGCGAGCGGCCTCCAGCGGGCGCCTGTCTCGTCGTCGTCCCCGCGCGGCCAACCTTCTCTAAGAGGGCCCTGGTCCTCCCTTTTATAGGCGCAAGGAGAGGATCCAGGTGTACAATGGGGGGTGTAGCAGAGTGCTACGTGTCTAGCGGAGGAGAGCTAGCGCCCTAAGTACATGCCATTGTGGCAGCCGGAGAGATTTTGGCACCCAGCTGGTGTGATGTCGTGGCCGTTGGAGGAGCGATGGAGCCTGGCGGAGGGACAGCTGTCGGAGCGGTTGAATCCTTGCTGACGTCCTCTTGCTTCCGTAAGGGGGCTGAGAGCCGCCGTCGTCACAGAGTATGCAGGGCGCCATCATTGCCTATCTGGCGGAGCGAGCCAGATGGGATGCCGGTCTTGTTCCCTGTGGCCCGAGTCAGCTCGGGGTAGGGTGATGATGGCGCCTCCTGTTGACGTGGCTGATCTGCGCCCTAGGTTGGGCGATGTGGAAGCTCCTCCGAAGCCGAGGTCGAGTCTGTCTTCCATGGCCGAGGTCGGGTCCGAGCCCCAGGTTCGGGCGAGGCGGAGATCGCCGGCTGGTGCCGGGGCAGAGTCCGAGCCCTGGGGTCGGGCGAAGCGGAGTTCGTCGTCTTCTAGGGCCGAGCCCAAGTCCGAGCCCTGGGTCGGGCGAGGCGGAGATCGTCGTCTTCTGGGACTTAGCCCAAGTCCGAGCCCTGAGTCGGGCGAGGCGGAGATCGTCGTCTTCTGGGACTTAGCCCGAGTCCGAGCCCTGGGTCGGGCAGAGTTCGCCGTCTTCTGGGACTTAGCCCGAGTCCGAGCCCTGGGTCGGGCGGAGCGAAGTTCGCCGTCTTCCAGGACTTAGCCCGAGTCCGAGCCCTGGGGTCGGGCGAAGCGGAGCTTCCTATGGTGCCTTTGGCAGGGCCTGACTGCCTGTCAGTCTCACTCTGTCAAGTGGCACCGCAGTCGGAGTGGCGTAGGCGGCGCTGTCCTTCTGTCAGGCCGGTCAGTGGAGCGGCGAAGTGACGGCGATCACTTCGGCTCTGCCGGCTGGGGGGCGCGCGTCAGGATAAAGGTGTCAGGCCACCTTTGCATTAAATGCTCCTGCGATTTGGTCGGTCGGTGCGGCGATTTGGTCAGGGTTGCTTCTTGGCGAAGGCAGGGCCTCGGGCGAGCCGGAAATATGTTCGCCGCTGAAGGGGGGCCTCGGGCGAGACGGAAATCCTCCGGGGTCGGCTGCCCTTGTCCGAGGCTAGGCTCGGGCGAGGCGTGATCGAGTCCCTCGAATGGACTGATCCCTGACTTAATCGCACCCATCAGGCCTTTGCAGCTTTGTGCTGATGGGGGTTACCAGCTGAGAATTAGGAGCCTTGAGGGTACCCCTAATTATGGTCCCCGACACTTTCCAGAAGAAATAAAGTCTGTGTTAAACACCAAAGTTTGATAATCCCTATTAAGGGATAAAGACCCATAGAGACCCGAAAAGGAATAAGATGAGGTACCAAAGGACTTGAAGTTCACCGAATAAGCACATGTGCATTCCACGATCTTTACCCATGGTATTTTCCACTAGAAGTGGAATTACGATATCCTCTAAAGCCACGATGGCATAAACCTATAAGGTTTAGGTGTTACTGGCAAAATATCCCCATTGTGTCAGAATGACAAACTATAACGATATATCTGATCGATGAAAAATCCCTGATGGATTACGATCTTTGATGGACTTTTGTTACATCATTATAGGTGTTGCAATGGATGAACGCCTCGAGCGATGTGTCATATTTAGAATATGTACTATTGCAACTATATTATCCCCTAAGTCCTATTGAAGGACATGTTATTTGCTTTGCACAACTACATATAAAATTGTGGTGTAAGATAGAAAATGATAGCACCCCAACCTCATCCATTCTCATTATTCCAGATGAACAATGAAACATATATCTTGAAGAATATGCTTGAGTTATGAGGGATAACGACTTTGACAGATGTCATCGTCAGGGGGAGCGAATGCTTATATTGATCACAACCGTGAGACAATAAATGTCATATTCTATGCCCTGAAGGCGTGAGCTTGATGATCAATATGTGAACCTTTATGGAATTTTCTATCAAATATATAGATCCAGTCGATCGAACACCATCAGTCAAAGTGGCTTATTTATATTGATACGTGCACTTACCTCGTATATCCTAGAAGTGAGTAGAGGTAAAGTTCCTGAAATAGTCCTTGCAAGGATATGCAATCCGTTTGCTAAATCTTTATGTGTATATACTTCCAGAAGAAGATGTTTTGCCTTATTGATACGGTTTTGCAAGGATCAGGGGGAGCACATTTCTAAAGTTAGCCCTTGTAGAAGATTCGATAGAATCTAGATCCCAGAGGATCGAAATATATCCTGATGACAACTGTTGTACTCTTTTCCCTTGGTGAGTTTTCTTGAAGTTTCTCACATGGGGTTTTAACGAGGCAACAAAGTGCAAATGCAATTTGTATCACCATGCACTCTTTCTCCACATTTTTCCCACTGGATTTTTCGGAGTTTTAGCGAGACATGTGTTGGTTGCGGTATTCGCTCAAGGGGGAGTGTTAAGTAACCCTAGTTAGGGTTATGTGGGCAAATACCTGCTTTGCCCCTGAAGGGTCTCACATCTCTATATAAGGAACTTGTACACTCCCTCATAATATAGAGATCAGAAAGAGGCCAGAGGCCCAACCCTATATCCAGTGTCTCGTGTGTTTCCTCTGTCGTGCTTATGGGAAGGGAGACGGGTTCTCTACATCTTCTTACGCCTCTACTGCTGACCGGAGGGAAGGGAACGGATCTGGTGATCTATGGTAACGTAGTTCTCAACAGGAGTTATCAGCCGCTTCCTAAACCATACGAACTCCTTCGTCTTTCTCGGCACATGAGTCCCTAGTTATCGAAAAAAAGGTGTACCGAACAGATCAATAATATGGTTCATCGAACTTGTCAAATTGCTCACGACAACATAAATACGTTGCTATAATATTTTTTTAACATTGGTATAGATTAAAATATCCTTCCTACATAAAAGTATCTTACTCTACTTTATGTACCTTTTTGTTAAAAAAATTGACATATTATATATGTGGGAGATTTTAATATTAAGGGTTTGTTTGGTTGGGTTGTGGCTGTGAAAAAAATAATGTGAGTTGTGACATTGAAAAAAAAACTGTTGTGACTTGTGAGATGTGAAATGTTAAAAAGCTAAAAACCGTTTGGTAGAAACCACATTTTATCACGAAAACGAGATCGGATCAGAAATAGTCGAGAATAAAAATAGGAGTGAAATAAACTGGTGTATGAAAACAAAACAGATAGGAATATTAAGTGAAAACTCATAATTTAAAACAAAACACACATGGTAATTATGGCTAACTGGTGACTAATCGACAAAGAAACAACATGAAATAAATAGATACACAGAGGCAACATTTCATTCTTGTTTTCTTGCTAGTGGTGTGGATATAACTTTACGGCCGGTGGTGTTTGATTCTTTAGATCACTTGTCATTGAGGAGAGCCGGTGGCTAGAATGGTCTCTTGTGTTATAGTTTGTCACCTAAGGATATGAGGATTCAGCTAAAACACTATGCATATTGGGTTGATCATAAATTTCTCAAATACAGAATAAATACGGGTTCAAACTGGCTAAAAGTAGGACCTGTAAAAACGGGCGGAATGGATCCTCTCCCGTTTCTGAATTTTTCCGTAAATATAAAAATGGAGGGACCAAATATGAGAAACGGTACAGGTCGCAACGAGATTTTATATGCCCATTGCGGTCACTGTGCTCCATGGTGGCCCGGGGCACTAAGGCTAGTGCCAGTGGGAGTGACAGGGACATCACGGGACGAGAGACGAAGAGCGAGACGAGAGAGGGGCGAGAGAGCTGGAGCAAACGATGGTCGCGTCGCCCAACGATAGTGTGCCTATCGCCTCGCTCTAGCCCGCATTGGAGAGCGAGTTGAGGCGGTAGTGGTGCGAGAGGCAGGCGATAGCAGGGTGATACGTTGGAGTAGAGGGCGAGCGGGCGAGAGGGATGAGACGAGAGTGAATTGGCGATATCTAATTCATCCACATCAGTCACGTTAGTGCCACGTGTGCTAGCCCTTGGTGATTATTTGGAGTCCAAAAAATTCAAAAAAAAGCAAAAAATCATAAATTTCATTCTCAATCCATTTATGAATATTATCGCTTAGTTAGAGCTCATCTCACACACTATTTCATCTCATGATTTTTTTTCTAATTATTATGTAATTTTATGTTAAGTATTATGTAATACATAATTTTTAATAATAAAAAATGTTGTATAATTTTTAGGTGTCGAAATAAATCAGTATAGTTATTTGTAAAATAAAAGGCTGATGTGGCTGTGAACTAGGGCTATAGTCTGTTATAGTATATACACTAGAGAAGCGGAGACGAGAATGAAGTCAAGAGGTGAAGTGATAGGAGCGGAGAAGATGATGCACTGTCACTAGCCTAAGCCTGCACCAAGCATCGCCCCGGTCCGTCGGCCTTTACGTCATCGAGTTCCTGATAAGGATGCTCGAGTAGGGAAACTGTGAATGGTGATTGGTGAAGGTATTTCTTCTCTTTACTTCAAGAGTTCAAGTAAATAATATGTGCTTGTTTTGATTTCATCTAATTTTGAACTTTTGATTCTAAAACGATGAAGAGGACCATGAATTTAGTATCATATTTCTCTTGAATTCATGAAGAAGAAGGACAAATTATCCCCCCGTCGTCGGTCCAGAGCAAGAAAACATCCAGCCTCCATTGCCATCTCAAAGTGCAGAACAGGAGAAGGACCAGCGCTAGCGCTAGTGCAATAGAGTTGAGCCAACCTCTTTTAGCAGAACAAGAAAATGATCCAGCCTCCATTGCCATCTCAAAGTACAGAACAGGAGAAGGACCAGCGCTAGCGCTAGTGCAATAGAGTTGAGCCAACCTCTTGTAGCAGAACAAGAAAATGATATTTTTGTTGAGGAGGGTGATTCTTATCATGTGCTTGAACCCAAAGATATTATTGTAGATTCAGGGTTTTGAAAATCAATTGATAAAAGTGTCATGCCCTAGAATTTTCTGTTTTAGGTTCTAGATATAAACACTAAATAAAAACAATAATTTTGATATTTGTATAAAACTTATCAAGATCAGTTTAAATTGCACAAATTAAGTTACATAAAATTGTGTCTTTTAAAATGTTTCCAAAGTAATTTGATGGTTTTTTGATGATGTTATATTTGTTTGTTGCTTGGCTAAATGTTATGTGTGAACTTTTAAAACACATACAAAGCAACGATCTTCTCTCTTCGATGCGCTTGTCCTTTTTTTAATCTAATCCTGGATATCTCGATGTTAATCTTTTTCTTTTAATCTTCCTAAAATATTTCGTTGTACTCCAAATCACTCCTTTATATTGATCCTTCATCAACTTCTCCTTAAATCTTTTTGAGAATTGTTTAGTTTTCTTGGACCTTTTTCACTTATCATCTATAAGTGTATTCTATTGTTTAGATACACTCAAATATCATTTCATGATCTAAAGATACATTGTTCAGGTTTCTTATATTCCAAAATGTATCTAGGAATTTTTCCTAAAATTTTGGGTCTTTCGGAGTTTTTTTGGACCACAAAAACTGATTCTAAAAATTTTCTGAAATTAATCTAGTTCTAAAATTCAATAATTCAAAAAATAATAAAGTAATCCATGTTTGATCCAAATCGTATTATATATATGGTAGCGCTACTTATCACCTAGGGTGATAAACTAATAGTCCATCACTTGACCAACCATATCCAACCAAGTTAGCCACACACGTTTAAGTGAGGACTGCACCATTAGATGTGGGTGATTAGCCGTTGGCTCAGTCACCTAAGGTGACAAATGGTCGTCCTAGATGTACAACTCATTTCTGTAGTCGTCATCATTATTTCCATTCATCTAATATCAAAGTTTTCAAAACTATTCAACTACGGTCAGCAATTCCAGCCATCTCAGACATCTCTGGTGGGAGCCACCACAACCATAAGGTAGCTCTCATTGTTCTCTAAGTCGTAGTGTCCTTGTTTGCATCAATTGAACAACGTATAACCATTTTCCCCTTATTTTTTCCCTTTTCGATGGAACTTCTGGTGAATTTCACCATGGCTGACGCAAGTTGTTTCTTCATTTTTTTGTCCTTTTCCAGCCATTTTGTTGCTCCCTTTCACATTATTCCTTCTTGGTTGCTCGGTGCTGGCCCCTACTCTTTTTCCTCACCCCCCTCCATGCACCCCCTTCTTGTGCCCTATGAGGAGCTCACGCCCATGGTCGTCGATCATCTCCTACATTGTTGCTCATCCATCATCCCTCCCCTTTCCTCCCTATTGGCTCTTGCTACAAGAAGCTATGCCCATTCACCACCGCCGCCCAACACTGCCCCCTAGTTGTTCTCTCGTTGTTGTGTGCCTCCATCCCCTAACCAAGTGTGCAAACATGAAAAGAGAAAGAGAAGAACAAGAACAAGATGGATGAAGAAGATGACCTAAGGTTAAAGATGAAGTGTTTATAAAATTGTCATTGGTACGCTTTCGGACGTTGTTTCTTCATTTTAACTATGTTTCACTAGTTCAACTTATGTTAGATTCATTTCAATGTATTCTGCGTGTTAGATATGATATTTTTCATATAATATATTTTTGCAGATATTGTTATATATTAAATTAATTAATATGCATGTTGTTGTTTCTATAAATAAAAGCAATCTACGTTTGTATCTCAATGTTTTTTAAATAAAATATGAATGTGATTAATTGCCAATATTCATATGTTTTAAAATTAAAAGTTGTATAGTTTGAACATGTTGCACATAGTATAAACTTGTTTATAGGTGTTCACCTGTACTTTTATTTTATACAATTAAAGTTAACTTGATTAAAATGACATATGCATGTTTCCACTTTTAAGTTAAATATTTTGATGTAATCTTAGTTGATGAATTTTACATAGTTTAATTAAATTAAATTAAATCAAGAACATAGTCTTTTTCATTTTATATGCAATATAAAATATTTGGTAGTTGTTTGTCTCAACCATAGATCTATTTTTAGTGTTTCATGTGATGTTGTGTTGAGCCCACTAAAGCTATATGTTAGCAATGATGTTTAATATATATCTCATGCTTTGAAGTTTTATAACTTAAATATTAGTATGATTAATTGTCAATATTAACGTGCTTCTAAATTATAATTTGTTTATTTGAATATGAAACATATAATGATCCGATTAGTTGCTATCATATGATCTATTTTTTCTAAATCAAATATTTAAATAGCTTTAGATCTACAGAAACATTTGTAACTAAAATATGGTTTAGGCTTTACTCTAGATTTATAAAACTCAATTTAATTTGAATTAATTCAACCATAGGATGTTCACTTAGTATATCCTTCAGTTTGATTCATTATTAACTACGAGAAATCAAACATATAGTTTTGTTTTTCATGAGCTAATACCAATCTTATGTTAGTTATTTTAGTTATAGCTATGTTTTTAGTTGTTCTTGTGCTCTTGTGTTCGTAGCAACAAGTTTTCTTTTAAAATGTTGTTATGTTCTTATTGGTGTGTTGTTCGTAGTCAGGGGCAGAGATATGATTACGATATAAGAGGGGTCGACCAATTCATCAATACTATATGGTGAAAAAAATTGTATGACGTTATTAAGCTTAAGCATTCGAAATGGAATAAGAATTCTAGTTCTTTATAAATTATCGTAGTCCATGAGTTTATTTTCTAGCTAATTGATATATTGAACTAAAGTTGTGGTGCAGTAACAATACCAAAATAATAAAGACAATATAATGATGAATGTCTGATTGATGAGATTCAATTTTTATATAATGACTCTAGTATTCATGAGGCAGCTAACAAAGTTTTGAGATAATTCAAAAATCCAACTAACCTCGACGATCCATGAAATTTCGTCAACTTGTGCAGGTACATGTCAAATTCGTCGTGTACACATCAACTATCAGGATCGGAAGCACATAATGACTGGGACAACCTATGGTGAAATAATCTATCCCAAGAGAACTTTGTGCGCTAAGGAGATGGTCAACGATCTAGGTCCCTAGGATCCCTAGTGTTCTAGGGTGCTCTTGAGAGTGAGTCCCTGGTGCCCCTTGTGCCTCAGGGCACTCATCGGAGTAAGTCCATGGGCCCCTCGTGCCTCAAATCACTCCTAAGCCAAAATCTTCGGGGCCATTGTGCCTAGTGTATTATGACGGATACATGTTTTTAGGGTAGCTTGGCCCCTGTAGCTGCTGGTCTAGCAACCGAGTGAAGGGGGCGATCAAAGCTTTTGGACAAAATACAAAGCTAATGACAGTAGGAGAGAAGGCATAAATTATGTTGTAGTAATATAATATTGGTAATGAGTGTATTAGTATGTAGTAAAGCATTTTAATAGAATATACCAAAATACAAGCATGTCATTATACTAAACTATTGCTACAAACAAGAGAAATTACTCAGTATCTACACTAGTAAACTAGGTTTGAGGTTACACGTTAGGGATAGGGACTACCAGTACGGTTGAGCAAAATTGAATAAAAAATAAGAAGCAGAGAAGAGAAACTAGAGCATGCCAGCGTTGTAACACCCAAAATCTGATATTTAGAATTTATGAAAATTCTCTAGAGCTTTTGAATTAAAATATCCTTTAATGAGACTTTTCTTAACTTGAAGTTGCACCTTCTAAAATTCTTTCTTAATAAAATACTACTAGATGAATTAAGTTATCTCCTCATGAAATTATACATATAAGTAATCACTAAAGGATTTAAGATAAATCGTGTCCCAATAAAAGTTATACACTAGGAATTATTATTTTTTACAATAACTAGATTTTGTGTATGAATGTCATATTTGAAAACATTTGCTTAAATAAGTAAGATAATAAAGGAATAAATAAAAGCATGCTTTGCATTCATATTTGGGTTTTTTATTGTGCATTTAAATTGACTTAAAGCTTGAACTCTATTTGAATTGAATTTGAAACTTAGAAATTGAAATAGGAATAGAAAATATGAAATAGAAAACAAAATAGAAATAAGAAAATAAAAAGAAACAAAAAAACAAAAGAGAAAACTCACCTGCATGTGCCTCACGGTCGGCCCATTGTCCTGCAAAGCCAACCCACGTCCCTCTCTCATGCTCTTCTTTTGTTTATTCTTCAATCCAGTTGTCGAAGAGAAAGTAATAAAAAAATTACCCTATGTCATCCTGAGGTCAGCGATGACATCAGCTACCCTCAATGACATGTGGGCCGCAGGGGGACCTGATCCTGTGCCATGCACGCTGGGATGAACGATTCATGCGCTTGTGAGAGGGAAATAGTGTCAAACCTTTTCCTAAATGATTTTAGTGGTTGAATTGCCCAACACAAACAATTGCACTAACTAGTTTGCTCTAGATTATATGTTCTACAGGTGCCATAGGTTCAACACAAATCAATAAAAAGAACAAGTTAGGGATCAAAATGAAAGGAGCAAAAGAAACCAAAGGCTGCCCTGGTCTGGCGCACTGGACTGTCCGGTGTGCCACCGGACAGTGTCCGGTGCACCAGGGTGGATCAACTCGAAATCGTCACCTTCGGGTTTCTGAAAATGCCACTCCGCTATAATTCACCGGACTGTCCGGTGTGGCAGCGGAGCAACGGCTACAGTGCAACGGTCGACTCCAACGAAAACCTGAAAAGCACTACAGTGCGCGGACAGTTCACGCAGAGTCAGAGCAGGACAGTGAACAGTGACTGTCCGATGCACCACCGGACAGTGAACAGTGACTGTCCGATGCACCACCGGACTGTCCGGTGACCCAAGCTATCAGTGCTCCAACGGTCGAACCCTAACGTTTGGGTGACGTGGCTAACGCACCGAACAGTGTCCGGTGGCACACCGGACTGTCCGGTGCGTCCATCGACAGCAGCCCAACCCCAACAGTTGGTTTGGTGGTTGGGGCTATAAATACCCCTAACCACCACCATTCAAGGTATCCAAGTTTTTTCAAACATCTCACTCAATACAAGAGCTAGTGCATTCAATACAAGACACAATTAGATTGAATCAAAGCATCTCCAAGTCCCAATTCCACTCAAAGCAATTAGTGACTAGAAGAGAGAGTTTTGCTCGTGTTCTTTGAGCTCTTGCGCTTGGATCGCTTTTCTTCTTCCTCTTTCTTGTTCTCAAGACACTTGTAATCAAAGCAAGAGACACCAAGTTGTGGTGGTCCTTGTAGGGGTCTAAGTGACCCGTTTGATTAAGGAGAAAAGCTCACTCGATCTAGGTGACCGTTTGAGAGAGGGAAAGGGTTGAAAGAGACCTGGTCTTTGTGACCACCTCAACAGGGAGTAGGTTTGTAAGAATCGAACCTCAGTAAAACAAATCACCGGGTCATCCGATTCATTTGCTTTTGATTCATTTTCACCCTCTCTTTCGGACTCGATTTTAATTCTAACGCTATCCCCGGCTTGTAGTGTGTGCTTAAGTTTATAATTTTTAGATTCTGCCTATTCACCCTCCTCTAGGCGACTTTCAATTGGTATCGGAGCCTGGTACTTCATTAAAGTCTAACCACTCGAAGTGATGTCAGGAGCATCCGCTAAGAGGGAGATTGGGACCGGCGGCGACAAGTCCGCAAGCTCGGGGAGAACCCACTCAAGGGAGTCCAGCCGCAAGCACAAGGAGGAATCCTCTTCCTCCATCAAGACACAATGGAGAGGTGACAAGAAGAAGAAGATAAAGAAAGTGGTCTACTATAAGACCGACTCTTCGTCACCCTCCACCTCCGGCTCCGAATCGGCATTCGCCACTTCCAAGCGCCATGAGCACAAGAAGTATAGTAAGATGCCCCTCTGCTATCCTCACATTTCCAAATACACTCCATTACTTTCCGTTCCCTTAGGCAAACCATCGGTTTTTTACGGTGAAGATTATTCTATGTGGAGTGATAAAATGAGGCATCACCTAACCTCACTCCATAAAAGCATATGGGATATTATTGAGTATGGAGCGCAGGTACCAAAGGAAGGGGACAAGGACTTTGATTTGGAGGAGGTCGACCAAATCTTGCACTTCAACTCCCAAGCCACTACTATACTCCTCGCCTCTCTAAGTCGAGAGGAGTATAATAAGGTGCAAGGGTTGAAAAGTGCCAAAGAGATTTGGGACGTGCTCAAGACCGCGCACGAAGGAGATGAGGTGACCAAGATCACCAAGCGGGAAACGATCGAGGGGGAGCTCGGTCGATTCATGCTCAACCAAGGGAAGGAGCCACAAGCCATGTACAACCGGCTCAAGACCTTGGTGAACCAAGTGCGCAACCTCAGGAGCACAAAATGGGATGACCATGAAATGGTCAAGGTTATTCTAAGATCACTTGTTTTTCTTAATCCTACACAAGTTCAATTAATTCGTGGTGATCCTAGATACAAGCTAATGTCTCCCGAGGAGGTTATAGGAAAGTTTGTGAGCTTTGAGTTGATGATCAAAGGCTCCAAACAAATCATCGAGTGTGGCGGCACCTCCACACCCGAGGTGCAACCCGTCACATTCAAAGCGACGGAGGAGAAGAAAGAAGAGTCTACGTCAAATAGGCTCCCCATCGACGCCTCCAAGCTCGACAACGAGGAGATGGCACTAATCATCAAAAGCTTTCGCCAAATCCTCAAGCAAAGGAGGGGGAAGGATTACAAGCCCCGCTCCAAGAAAGTTTGCTACAAGTGTGGTAAGCCCAGTCATTTTATTGCAAAATGTCCTATGTCAAGTGATAGTGACAAGGGCGACGACAGGAAGGGAAAGAGGAAGGAGAAGAAGAGATACTACAAGAAGAAGGGCGGCGATGCCCATGTATGCCGAGAGTGGGACTCTGATGAGAGCTCCTCCGACTCCTCCGACGAGGACGCCACCAACATCGCCATCAACAAGGGCCTCCTTTTCCCCAACGTCGGCCACAAGTGCCTCATGGCAAGGGATGGCAAAAAGAAGGTAAAATCTAGAGCCTTCACTAAATATGCAACATCTAGTGAAGAGGATAACTCTAGTGATGATGAAGATATTTTGCTTGCTCTTTTTGCCAACCTAAACATGCAACAAAAAGAAAAAATAAATGAATTGATAGGTTCTATTTATGAGAAGGATGAACTCTTGGATAGCCAAGAGGACTTCCTTATTAAGAAAAATAAAAAAGCATGTTAAGGTAAAAAATGCTTATGCTCAGAAAGTAGAAAAATGTGAAAAATTAACTAGTGAGATTAGCATTTGCCATGACACTATCTCTAACCTTAGAATTGAAAATGACAAATTAATTGCTAAGATAGAGAAATTAAATGCTTGTGATGATTCTCTTGTCAACCTTAAAAATGATAATGCTAGTTTAATTGCTAAGATTGACAAGTTGAATGAATCACTCTCTAGTCTTAAGATTGAGAATGATAAATTAATTTCTAAGGCTAAAGATTTGAATGTTTGTAATGTTTCTATTTCCAATCTTAGGAATGAGAATGTCATGTTACATGCTAAGATTGATAAATTAAATGCTTGCAAACCATCTACATCTAGTGTTGATCATGTTACTATTTGTACTAGATGTAGAGACATTAATATTGATGTTATACATGATCACCTAGCTTTAATTAAACAACAAAATGATCACATAGCTCAACTTAGTGCTAAAATTAATGAGCATGAGATAGAAAATGAAAATTTTAAATTTGCTAGAAGCATGCTCTATAGTGGGAGGCGCCCTGGCATTAAGGATGGCATTGGCTTCCAACAGGGAGACAATGTCAAGCTTAATGCCCCTAAGAAATTGTCTAATTTTGTTAAGGGCAAAGCTCCCATAGTTCAGGATAACGAGGGCTATATTTTATATCCTGCTGGTTATCCCGAACATAAAATTAGGAGAATTCATGCTAGGAAACCTCAAAATGTTTCACATCATGATTTTATGTATAAAAATGAGGCTTCTAGCTCTATGCAATCAACCCATGTTAAATTGCCTAAAAAGAAATCTCCTATTGCATCAAATGAACCTAATGTTTCATTTAAAACTTTTGATGCTTCTTATGTGCTCACTAACAAATCAGGCAAAGTAGTTGCCAAATATGTTAGGGACAAACACAAGGGTTCAAAGACTTGTATTTGGGTATCCAAGGTGCTTGTTTCTAATGTCAAAGGACCCAAGACCGTTTGGGTACCTAAGAACAAGGCCTAAACTTGTTTTGTAGGTTTATGCATCCGGAGGCTCAAGTTGGATCATTGATAGTGGGTGCACAAACCACATGACTGGGGAGAAAAGGATGTTCTCCTCCTATGAGAAAAACCAAGATCCCCAAAGAGCTATCACATTCGGGGATGGAAATCAAGGTTTGGTCAAAGGACTTGGTAAAATTGCGATATCACCTGACCATTCTATTTCCAATGTTTTTCTTGTAGATTCATTAGATTACAATTTGCTTTCAGTTTCTCAATTATGCAAAATGGGTTACAACTGTCTTTTTACAGATTTAGGTGTTACTGTCTCTAGAAGAAGTGATGATTCAGTAGCATTTAAGGGAGTGTTAGAGGGTCAGCTATACTTAGTTGATTTCAATAGAGCTAAACTCGACACTTGCTTAATTGCTAAGACTAATATGGGTTGGCTCTAGCATCGTCGACTAGCCCATGTTGAGATGAAGAATCTTCACAAGCTTCTAAAGGGAGAGCACATTTTGGGACTAACCAATGTTCATTTTGAGAAAGACAGGATTTGTAGCGCATGTCAAGCAGGAAAGCAGGTTGGTGCCCACCATCCACACAAGAATATCATGACGACCGACAGGCCGCTTGAGCTACTCCACATGGATTTATTCGGCCCGATAGCTTACATAAGCATCGGCGGGAGTAACTATTGTCTTGTAATTGTGGATGACTATTCTCGCTTCATGTTGGGGGCCTTCGTCCTCCGAAGGTCCTCAAAAACAAGATTTGACAATATTTTCCAAGTGAATTATATGAACAGGTATTCCTGGACTCAGATTATGAACATGGAGTACGGACAGGACGAAGCTTAAGCCAGACGAAAGGAGGTTGATGAAGGACGGGCTGGTTACCATGTTGTACGAAGGATGGCACGCAGCCGAAGCTATACGCAGGAAAGCTTCGTCGCGATAGCAGAACGGGGAACCGACCTAAAGATGAAAAGACTACTTAGGCCTTGACAGACTCCCATAGATCATTAGCAAATGTAATGGACATGAATGTAATTTTACATGGGCTGCGTCTCACGCCTATAAATAGATGAACAGTATTCCCGTACTGTTCACGCTGACTTGGCATTTGCTTTTGCGTCATCCTTGTACTTTTGCCTTCCTGCAATCCGAAGGTACATTTGTAATTTGAAGTCATTTCTATTGTTACATAATAATAAAATAAAAATGACATTGTGATAAAATTTAAATGTTTACATTACTTTTTATGTTATGTATAAGTTCTTCGTCGTAGCTTATCATGCTTACGAAGATATATTGTTTATGACCTTCGTCCGGAGAACGTTATATCCCGAAGGGAAATAATATTTCAAAGGACGAAGGACCTTATCATTTAACACTTTTTATGTTGCCTTGTTCTTAATCCGAAGCATTTGAGAACAAGTCACCAACATTGGCGCCCACCGTGGGTGAACTCACTTCCACTTTGAGTTTTTTGAACACCTTCGGAAGCCACAGACCCTCGCTATGGCGCCAAAGAAAGTTTCAGCGACTGGGGCTGCAGCACTGCAACCGCTGGACCCCAACCAGGAGACCGTCTCTCTTCGGGAGGCCCGAAGCCAGAAGAGGAAGGCCGTCAGCCCGACGCTTCAGGAGGATGAACTGGACCAAGAGATTAGGGATATGGAGATGCTTCATCAACAGGTGCAGAGGAAGAAGGAAAAGATGGCCAGGCTAGCTGAGCTGCAGAGGCAGATAGACGAAGCTTCTGAAGAAGTTCGCCATCTTACTCACGATGAGCAGAACAGAAGGCCTCAACAAAAAGACCTTCATCAGGAGGGCTTCTTCAACGAAGATGACTGGTATGACAATTTCCATCATGGAAATTTTGTTTTCGATGATGCTTCTCCCCTGTCCGCTGAGCTGCAGGCTACACCTTGGCCTCCATCCTACAAGCCACCCCAGCTTCCCATGTTCGATGGCCATTCAGACCCGAAGCAGTTTTTGATGAGCTACGAGGCAACAGTGTCTTCGTATGGTGGCAATGCTGCAGTCATGGCAAAGTCTTTTGTTATGGCTGTCAGGAATGTTGCTCAGACCTGGTATTCCTCCCTTCGACCAGGAACGATTACTTCATGGCAAAAGCTGAAGGACATGTTGTTAACCAGCTTTCAAGGGTTTCAGACGAAGCCGGTTACTGCTCAAGCCTTGTTCCAGTGCACTCAGGATCATGAAGAATATCTTCAGGCGTATGTCAGAAGGTTCTTACGTTTGAGGGCGCAGGCACCAACGGTGCCCAATGAAATTGTCATCGAGGCCATGATCAAGGGACTTCGACCTGGACCTTCAGCTCAATACTTCGCTAGGAAGCCTCCTCAGACTTTGGAGAAGCTACTCCAGAAAATGGACGAGTACATTCGTGCCGACAATGATTTTCGCCAAAGAAGGGAGGAGGCTTTCAGATTTTCTGAAATGACCAGGGGCTTCGGAGGAAGATTTTATCCGAGGCATGTCAGGTCCATCCACAACTCTACTCAAAATGATGATAAGGGGAGTCAGCAGAATAGGCCGCAGTGCTCCTCACAGGCTTCGGGGCAACAGCAAAGTTTCTTCCGGCCACCAGCTCCAAGAGGCAGAAGTGCCAGGGGCTTCGGCGGAAGATTTGGAGATCAACCAAGGAAAATGTTTTGCTTGTTCTGTGGAGAAAACAAGGGCCATACCACCAGGATGTGCCATGTCACAACCCAGAAGCAAAAGGAAATAGCCGAAGCTGCAGCGCAACAAGCTCAGCCAAAGCAGGTCATGCATACTGCTTCGTACCATCCGCCTTACATTCCACAGTACATAGACAACCACCCTGCAGCTTCTGTAGCTTCGGCAAGTCAATCTCAAGCTTCCTGGCAACAGCCTCCGCCTCCACCCCCACTACAACAAGGCCAACAGCCAGAAGGGAGCCAATATGCCCCACACCAAAGGGACTTCAGAGAACAATCCGAAGCTCGCACAGTCAATAGCACTGTGCCAGAGTCGAAGCACATTTATTGACACATATCCTACCTTTGATAGCAGTCTTTTCTATTCAGTTCTATTTTCTGTGTAACAAAGAACATTGTTAGTTTTCATGTAATAATTTCGTTGTTTCCCACGAGGAAAACCTATTTTCTCCACAGGCTTAAGTTGCTGAAGCTTAAAAATTTGCGATAACAAGGAGGACCTTCGAATCATTAAAAGTCCTTCGAAGCAACAGAAAGTCGTTCTAAGGAACGCAGAGTAAGTTGCTGAAGTCACAAAAAGCCGTTCCAAAGGGAGCGCAGTGTAAGTTTTCTGCTCAAAAGTCGTTCCAAAGGGAATGCAGAGCTTACAGCGAAAAGTCAACGCTGATACCGCCTAAGTAAAAGGCGAAGAAGCTCCAAAGACGTTCCTAAGGGAATGCAGAGCTTACAGCGAAAAGTCAACGCTGATACCGTCTAAGTAAAAGGCGAAGAAGCTCCAAAGACGTTCCTGAGGGAATGCAGAGCTTACAGCGAAAAGTCAGCGCTGATATAAAAAGGTTGTGTGTTTCACGGGGATATGTGTGTATCTTCGGAGTCAAATTCATCTACATGACATAACATCATCACATCATTTTGCATAGCATAAGCATCATACATCATATTGCATATGGCAAAAGAAGGGAGGACAGTATCAACCTTCGGAAGAATGCTTTGAGAAAGTAAAAATCTTCGGAATATAGCTTCGGAAAATGTTCTCACGAAGTTTGGATATTTTTTCATCAGAGCGCTATGGGTTTTGTGATGAATAAAAGTTTTTCTATCTTCACGAAGCATGAAAAGAAGGGAAGGTGTTTTTTCGCCGAAGGCTTAAAAACGGTACGTATGTAAAGTTTCATGCATCGTAAAGAATTGAATAATGAAAAGAAACTTATATATTACATTCAAATGTACAAAATATTACATAGAACACATTTCAAATGTTTTTTCTAATACCATCTAGTCTTCTCTTAGTACTACTTCGGCAGCCTCATTTAGAAGTTGTTCAACAACTTTATCCATGATAGCTTCGGCCATTTGTTTAATTTCGTCATCCTCTTTCGTGTGAGGGTCAGCAGACGATCCAGTAGGTTCTGAGGGAAGGGAATATGTCTACATTACTATCACAAACCGTGAACAAAGTTTGAAATAAAAATTACAACACAACAAGAACGACTAATTAATACCTATTTGCCCTTCGGGCTCCGTACTTTTTTCGGCAACTTCTGTCACTTTCCTAGCATCATGGATGCCTTTTTCACTCCTTTGAATAATTTCTTGCGCCATTTCTCGGCCGCCGTTGTCCCAGATATCAGTAAAGAATTTACCGCCAACCATGCTTGCTTCGGTCGAGGGGTCTTTGATGTCTTCGGAGGACAAGGCAGCTTCGGACTAAGCTAAGGATTTTACATGCTCACAACCTTTCTTCTCCAAAACAGTAGCAACTCCTCTGGCGCCCGAAAAAGCGCAGATGTCACCGCGGCTACTCAGGATTTCCTCGAAGGCCTCTGCTTCGTGGCTGATCCAATCCAGTGGACCTTCGGGATTGCCTCTTGAGAAATTCTCTTCACTAGAAAATGCGCCAACGCTGGCGAAGCTGGATTTTATCTTTTTGACGCATTCAATAGATTTAACATAGCATTTCCTCTGGGATGCACGAAGCTCCTTGACACTTAACTCTAAATGATTGACCAACTGGTCACTAAGCTCTCGTTTTGTTTCTTCAAGCGCACGTTCCTCCTTAGCTCTAGCTAGCTGTTTCTGAAGATTTTTAATCTCGCGTTTTTGGGCTTCGGCCTGGACCTTTGAGGCAGCTTCGTCCTTTTTTACCTTGTCTACCAATGTAAGCAGAATTTTATCCTTTTCCAGAGCTTCGTTTCTCAGTTTAATAACTTCTGATCGTAGGTTGTTGAACGCAATTTCATAGCTCTCATCTTCGGCACTCTTTTGTGCTCTCAATGCGTTGCTTAGGATTAAACCCTATATGTAAAAAAGTTGGTATAAAAATAAAAGAATGAGTTACGAATTAAAAAAAAAATTCAAACGCTTAATTCCCATACCTTTAGGCTATTGTACGCAAGACTGTCCGCGAGATCCTCCTTCGTCATAGCACATAATCCAGCTTCGAGCTTCGGGAACCCCATACTTCTAGCCATCTCCCGGCAGACAGATAATTCTTTGTTATCAGGGAGGCAGTATAGGAAGTCATCTTCATTTGTCCCATTGAACACTACTGCCCCCTTCAGATATTTTAACTCTCTAGCATAGTGATTGGCTTCATAAGTCTCTTCTTCAGATAATTTCTTCCCCGAAGCATGTCGCACGATGTAATCGCATATGTTGGAAGGGGCTTCGGGGGCGGCAGTGTCAATTTCTCCAACCAAAACTGGTTCCGATATTTTTATTTTTTCGGTTTCCAAAGATTGTTCCTTGGTGGGCTCTGAAGGCCCAGCTTCAGCTTCAAGTTGTTGCTTCGAAGCTTCAGTAGACGCTTCAGCAAGTTCAACAGTCTTCTTTGGAGTTGTGCTTGAAGACTTAATTGTCTCCAAGACATCTAGCACGTTCACCATTCTTTTTCTTTTTGGGGTCACCGATGGGCCCTTTTGATTTTTTATTGTTTCAACATTTGCTGAAGGACTCAAGATTTCCAATATTTTTTGTCCTTCAATCTTCGGTTTTTCTGCCTTCTCTGCTGAAGGCGCTTCAGTTTTTTCTTCCATCTTTGGCACTGGAGCTGATTCTGTAGCTTCAGTGGCCAAAGAGACTTCACCAATAAATTCAGGCACTGTGGCTGGCTCAATAAAACGTGCCCGGTGGGTGAGCACCTTCATCTTTTTTCTTTGCGGCGCTGGCTCACTAGAAGCACTTGTGGCAACTTCTGTTGCAGGAGAAATATTTTTTCTTTTGCGGCCCGGCACCGGATAATGGTAGTCAGGGTAGACAAACCCGATTGCATCAAATACCCGGTTGAGCCTTTTCTTCTTTCGGCCTCCGAAGGCTGCCGATAACGCAGTGTTCTCGGCCTTCGAATACACCCCAAGCAGTTCGTCACTTAATGTTTCAATGCTTTTCAACCAGTCGTCATCAGGTTCAGCAAACTTATCCCCGTATTTGAATGTGTATTTCAGTCTGACCAGTCCGCCTTCGTCGGACTCTTTGATGGTCTCCTTCGGCATTTCCCACTTTCCTGCAAGTGGCCACACCCTGAAGGCAATATGCTCTTGGACCAAGTCCCTTGTCCCAATAAAAGAGCAGATTACGCTGAAGGCTCTTTGGCATTCCTCGGCTGCTTCATCCATTTCAACCTTCGGCCTTCGAAGTCTGAAGCGTTGCCAGATGGGGCGCATAATGATACTCTTAACATCTTCCTGCGCTGTTAAGTCATTGTTTACATAAAACCACTCTGTCATCCAGGCTCCGGGCCACCTCTTCCGAAAGGTTGGCACAGGGCGGCTTGACCCGGAGCGGGCACCGAAGCTGTAACACCCAAAGTTGTTGTGATATTGTTCTTTCCCCCCGGGCTTCGTCTCATATAACAACTCATGAATGTTGCAAAAGCTTTTGGCATTTGGTTCTAAACCTTGGCTTTTCGCAGCCCAGACAAACATCCCCATTCTTATGATAGCTTCGGGAGTAATTTGATGAAGGTAGACTTGAAATGTCTTCAGGACTTCGACAACAAAGCTGCTTAGGGGGAATCGAAGCCCAGCCTTGAGAAAGCTTCGGAAGATTACGACTTCATCTTCTTCGGGAGTGGGAGAAGTTTTTTCTCCAGCATCAGCTCTCACAATAGATATATCTCGAAAATATCTCCCCCTCATATTGTCAATATGACTCTGCTTAATAGTGGTTTTCCCGAAAACCGTGTGACTTGGCCGCCATGGTCGATCTTCGGACTCTTCCCCACCGCTTTCTACATCATAACTGTCGCTGTCACCAGTATCTTCAGACAAACCTTCCAGAATCTCCTTGGTGATTTTTTCCGTATTGGTCTCCGCCATCGCTATAAGGAACCCCAAGTTTTTCTCTTCGTCGAGACTCAGCTTCATCTCAGCAGGGACCTTCTTATCTTCAGACATCTTCGAGAACACTAAAAAACTGTTTTCAAGGCCGAAGCTTCAAAACCAAAAGATCAGCAAATCTTAGTGCGCAAGAGCTAAAAAATTTTAGTGGGCCGAAGCAGATGGCAAGTGAGAGTACCAAAATGAGTTTGCAGTATGACCATATTTATACGCCCAGTGCGTTGAAAATTGAAAGACCCCGCTTGTCAGTGAATGTTGCTATTCTAGCAAAGGGAAGGTGTTTTTTCGGACCTTCGGCTTAAGGCCTTCGTCCATATCGCAATCTGAATTTATCATTAACAAATTAATATTGCGAGGGGCTACTGTAGGTGTTTTTTCGGACCTTCGGCTTAAGGCCTTCGTCCATATCGCAATCTGAATTTATCATTAACAAATTAATATTGCGAGGGGCTACTGTTGGGGGCCTTCGTCCTCCGAAGGTCCTCAAAAACAAGATTTGACAATATTTTCCAAGTGAATTATATGAACAGGTATTCCTGGACTCAGATTATGAACATGGAGTACGGACAGGACGAAGCTTAAGCCAGACGAAAGGAGGTTGATGAAGGACGGGCTGGTTACCATGTTGTACGAAGGATGGCGCGCAGCCGAAGCTATACGCAGGAAAGCTTCGTCGCGATAGCAGAACGGGGAACCGACCTAAAGATGAAAAGACTACTTAGGCCTTGACAGACTCCCATAGATCATTAGCAAATGTAATGGACATGAATGTAATTTTACATGGGCTGCGTCTCACGCCTATAAATAGATGAACAGTATTCCCGTACTGTTCACGCTGACTTGGCATTTGCTTTTGCGTCATCCTTGTACTTTTGCCTTCCTGCAATCCGAAGGTACATTTGTAATTTGAAGTCATTTCTATTGTTACATAATAATAAAATAAAAATGACATTGTGATAAAATTTAAATGTTTACATTACTTTTTATGTTATGTATAAGTTCTTCGTCGTAGCTTATCATGCTTACGAAGATATATTGTTTATGACCTTCGTCCGGAGAACGTTATATCCCGAAGGGAAATAATATTTCAAAGGACGAAGGACCTTATCATTTAACACTTTTTATGTTGCCTTGTTCTTAATCCGAAGCATTTGAGAACAAGTCACCAACACTTCACTTGGGTATTCTTTTTGCAGGAAAAATCTCAAACCCAAGAAACATTAAAGGGATTCTTGAGACGGGCTCAAAATGAGTTCGGATTGAGGATCAAGAAAAAAAGAAGTGACAATGGGACGGAGTTCAAGAACTCTCAAATTGAAGGCTTCCTTGAGGAGGAGGGCATCAAGCATGAGTTCTCTTCTCCCTACACACCTCAACAAAATGGCGTAGTGGAGAGGAAGAATAGAACTCTACTTGACATGGCGAGGACCATGCTTGATGAGTACAAGACACCAGACCAGTTTTGGGTCGAGGTGATTAACACCGCCTGCTACTCCATCAACCGGCTCTACCTTCACCGAATCCTCAAGAAGACATCATATGAACTCCTCACCGGTAAAAAGCCCAATGTTTCATATTTTAGAGTCTTTGGTAGCAAATGTTTTATTCTTGTTAAAAGAGGTAGAAAATCAAATTTTGCTCCTAAGGCTGTAGAAGGCTTTTTACTTGGTTATGGCTCAAACACAAGGGTATATAGAGTCTTTAACAAGTCCACTAGACTAGTTGAAGTTTCTTGTGACATTGTGTTTGATGAGACTAATGGCTTTCAAGTAGAGCAAGTTGATCTTGATGAGCTAGATGATGAAGAGGCTTTATGCATCGCGCTAAGGAACATGTCCATTGGGGATGTGTGTCCTAAGGAATCCGAAGAGCCTCCACAAGCACAAGATCAACCATCATCTTCCATACAAGCATCTCCACCAACTCAAGATGAGGAACAGGCTCAAGATGATGAAGAAGAAAATCAAGAAGATGAGCCACCTCAAGGAGAAGGCAATGATCAAGGGGGAGATGAAGAAAATCAAGACAACGAAGATGATCAAGAAATACAAGGTCAAAGACCGCCACACCCAAGAGTCCACAAAGCGATTCAAAGAGATCACCCCGTGAACACCATCCTCGGCGATATTCATAAGGGGGTAACTACTCGATCTCGAGTCGCTCATTTCTGTGAACATTACTCTTTTGTTTCCTCTATTGAGCCATACAGGGTAGAGGATGCACTAAGAGATTCGGATTGGATGTTGGCAATGCAAGAGGAACTCAACAACTTCACGAGGAATGAGGTTTGACATTTAGTTCCACGTCCTAATCAAAATGTTGTAGGAACCAAGTGGGTGTTCCGCAACAAGCAAGATGAGCATGGTGTGGTGACAAGGAACAAAGCATGACTTGTGGCCAAGGGTTATTCACAAGTCAAAGGTTTGGATTTCGGTGAAACCTATGCACCCATAGCTAGGCTTGAGTCAATTCGTATATTACTTGCCTATGCTACTTACCATGGCTTTAAGCTTTATCAAATAGACGTGAAGAGTGCCTTCCTCAATGGACCAATCAAGGAAGAGGTCTATGTTGAGCAACCTCCTGGCTTTGAAGATAGTGAGTACCCTAACCATGTTTACAAACTCTCAAAGGCTCTTTATGGGCTCAAGCAAGCCCTAAGAGCATGGTATGAATGCCTAAGAGATTTTCTTATCACTAATGGTTTCAAAGTCGAAAAAGTCGATCCTACTCTCTTTACTAAAACTATTGCAAAAGATTTGTTTGTATGCCAAATTTATGTTGATGATATCATATTTGGGTCTACTAACAAAGCTACTTGTGAAGAGTTTAGTAGGATCATAGTCCAAAAATTCGAGATGTCTATGATGGGGGAGTTGAAGTATTTTCTAGGATTTCAAGTCAAGCAACTCCAAGAGGGCACCTTCATCAGCCAAACAAAGTACATTCAAGATATACTCACCAAGTTTGGAATGAAGGATGCCAAGCCCATCAAGACACCCATGGGAACCAATGGGCATCTCGACCTCGACACGGGAGGTAAATCCGTAGATCAAAAGGTATACCGATCGATGATAGGATCTCTACTCTACTTATGTGCATCTCGACCGGATATTATGCTTTCCGTATGCATGTGTGCAAGGTTCCAAGCCGATCCTAAGGAAGTTCACCTTAGGGCCGTAAAGAGAATCTTGAGATATTTGGTTTATACACCTAAGTTTGGTCTTTGGTACCCCAAGGGATCCTCTTTTGATTTATTAGGATATTCAGATGCTAATTGGGCAGGGTGTAAAATTGATAGTAAGAGCACATCAAGGACTTATCAGTTTCTAGAGGGATCCCTGGTGTCTTGGGCTTCAAAGAAACAAAAATTAGTAGCTCTTTCTACCACCGAAGCTGAGTATATTGCCGTAGGCCACTATTGCGCGCATTTGCTTTGGATGAGGCAAACCCTCAGGGACTATGGCTACAAATTTAGCAAAGTTCCTCTCCTATGTGATAATGAGAGTGCAATCCGCATGGCGGATAATCCCATTGAACACAGCCGCACTAAGCACATAGCCATTCGGTATCACTTTTTGAGAGATCACCAACAAAGGGGGATATCAAGATAGCCTATATTAACACCAAAGAACAACTAGTAGATATCTTCACCAAACCATTAGATGAGAAAACTTTGACCGAACTTAAGAATGAGCTAAACATTCTTGATTCTCGGAACTTTGATTGATACTTTGCACACATAGCTCATTTATATACCTTTGATCATATCTCTTTTATGTCTTTGACTAATGTGTTTTCAAGTGTATTCTCATGCTTAGTCATAGAATTGAAAGGGAAATGGAGTATTCGGCAAAGACGACGCTTCCTATCAACTCCATCGGTATTATTTACCCTTTGCCGGTATTCCGCCATCTCTCCACATTGGTATAATCTTCACTCATATATTGTTGGACAAAGGGGGACAGAATCTAAAAGGGCTCACAAAGTCTCCGTTTTTGGCGATTCATGCCAAAGGGGGAGAGAGTATTAGCCCAAAGCAAAAGGACCAACCGCACCACCACCTAAATTTTTAATTATGTTTTGAAAATTTTTATTGGTATTAGTATCTTTCAAATTGGTGTTCCCCTAATGAGAGTATCTCAATTAATATATCCCAAAACCCTCTTGAAAGCTAAGAGGAGAATTTCATTTAGGGGGAGCTTTGTTTAAAGTCAAAGGAAAAGCATTTGAAACAGGGGGAGAAAATCTCAAATCTTGAAAATGGTTCTTTCAAATTTTATTCATATATCTTTGACTATTTGCAAAAGGTTTTTGAAAAGAATTTTCCAAAGAATTTGCAAAAATAAAACTCATGGTGCAAGCGTGGTCCAAAATGTTAAATAAGAAGAAAGCAATCCATGCATATCTAGTAGAAATAATATATTGGTTCAATTCCAAGCAATCTATGCACTTACATTATGCAAACTAGTTCAATTCTGCACTTATATATTTTCTTTGGTTTGTGTTGGCATCAATCACCAAAAAGGGGGAGATTGAAAGGGAAATAGGGTCAAACCTTTTCCTAAATGATTTTGGTGGTTGAATTGCCCAACACAAACAATTGCACTAACTAGTTTGCTCTAGATTATATGTTATACAGGTGCCATAGGTTCAACACAAACCAATAAAAAGAACAAGTTAGGGTTCCAAAATGAAAGGAGCAAAAGAAACCGAAGGCTGCCCTGTTCTGGCGCACCGGACTGTCCGGTGTGCCACCGGACAGTGTCCGGTGCACCATGGTGGATCAACTCGAACTCGCCACCTTCAGGTTTCTAAAAATGCCACTCCACTATAATTCATCGGATTGTCTGGTGTGGCACCGGACTGTCTGGTATGGCACCGAACTGTCCGGTGTGCCAGTGTAGCACCGGCTACAGCGCAACGGTCGACTCCAACGGAAACCTGAAAAGCACTACAGTGCGCGGACAGTTCGCGCAGAGTCAGAGCAGGCGCCAGAAGGCGCTAGTCCGGTGCACCACCGGACTGTCTGGTGACCCAAGCCGTCAGCGCTCCAACGGTCGAACCCTAACAGTTGGGTGACGTGGCTGGCGCACCGGACAGTGTCCGGTGGCGCACCGGACTGTTCGGTGTGCCCATCGACAGCAGCCCAACCCCAACGGTTAGTTTGGTGGTTGGGGCTATAAATACCCCCAACCACCACCATTCAAGGTATCCAAGTTTTTCAGACATCTCACTCAATACAAGAGCTAGTGCATTCAATACAAGACACAATTAGATTGAATCAAAGCCTCTCCAAGTCCCAATTTCACTCAAAGCAATTAGTGACTAGAAGAGAGAATTTTGCTCGTGTTCTTTGAGCTCTTGCGCTTGGTTCGCTTTTCTTCTTCCTCTTTCTTATTCTCAAGACACTTGTAATCAAAGCAAGAGACACTAAGTTGTGGTGGTCCTTGTAGGGGTCTAAGTGACCCATTTGATTAAGGAGAAAAGCTCACTCGGTCTAGGTGACCATTTGAGAGAGGGAAAGGGTTGAAAGAGACCCGGTCTTTGTGACCACCTCAACGGAGAGTAGGTTTGCAAGAACCGAACCTTGGTAAAACAAATCACCGTGTCATCTGCTTCATTTGCTTTTGATTTGTTTTCACCCTCTCTTTCGGACTCGATTTTAATTCTAACGCTAACCCCGGCTTGTAGTGTGTGCTTAAGTTTATAATTTTCAGATTCCGCCTATTCACCCCCCTCTAGGCGACTTTCAGCTTGCTCTCCTCATTTCTCCACTAATGTGTGGGCCTCACTAGACTAGTTGTCGAGCATTGTAAAAAACAGTCGATGGCTTATGGGGTTAGCCTGTCGGACTCATCCCCTTTCCCAGCCAGTGCGTTCGATGTTCCATCCGCTGAAATCACGTCGGGTAGTTGTAACAATCGAATCAAAGAAGCATCGATCCGCTTGCCTTGTAACAAACATCCGACCGCAACCCAACAAACTCATGCCTGGATTTATCCTCCACCTGACTATATATGTGAGCAGAATAAGCCACATCGACTAGAGGACTTGGAGAGAGGTTGAGTGCCGCATCAAAGTAGGGAGGAGGCTGGTGCCGAGGGGGCCGGGGTCACCGGATCAGAATTCAGAACACCAGCGTCATTCATCAACAACGCAGGGCGCCTCGAGGTTAGTCGACACATGAATCAGGTTCTCGTGTGCGCGGCGGAGAGCTCGCCATGGCGGGTAGAACTTTTCCCTTCGTCTAGCTAAGCTCGTTTTGTTCCTCGCCATGTGCCAAACACCACCGTGGGATCCTCAAACGAAGAACACTACTGGGCTCGCCTGTGTTCGTCGATGGTGCTTTGTGGTGCCAGTGATCCATGCCACGCCGTGGTCGAGCCTGCCCCCTGAAAGGGAAACAGGGTTAACCTTTTCCACAATTAATTTTGGTGGTTGAATGTCCAACACAAATAAATGGACTAACTAGTTTGCTCTAGAATACATGTTCTACAGGTGCATAAAGGTTCAACACAAACCAATAAATAATCAAGTTAGGGATCAAATTCAAAGGAGCAAAGAAACCGAGTGTGCTCTGGTCTGGCGCACCGGACAGTGTCCGGTGCACCAGGGCCGTACAGAGCTGAACTCGTCACTCTCGGGTTTCTCCAGGCGTGCTCCGCTATAATTCACCAGACTGTCCGATGTGCCATCGGACTGTCCGGTGCACCAGCGGAGCAATGGCTCCTTCGTGCAACGGTCGACTGCAAAAGCTGAAGAATCAGATGAACAGTGAAGAACAGTGCGTGCAGAGTCAAAGCCGCAGGTCAGAGGCGCACCGGACAGTGAACAGTACCTGTCCGGTGCGACACTGGACTGTCCGGTGCGGCACCAGACTGTCCGGTGCCACTAGAAGACAATGCCTCCAATGGTCAAATGCTCCAGAACCCTAATGGTTGGGTGACATGGCTAGCGCACCGGACAGTGTCCGGTGGCGCACTAGACTGTCTGGTGCGCTCATCAACAGCAGCCTGCCCCAACGGTTGTTTGGTGGTTGAGGGCTATAAATACCACCACCACCACTCCAAGCATCCAAGTTTCCAGCACTTCACATTCAATACAAGAGCTAGTGCATTCACTCCAAGACACATTTCCAAAAGATCAAAGCCTCTCCAAGTCTAGAATTCATTCCAACCACCTAGTAACTTGAGAGAGTGTTTGTTCATGTTCTTTGCGCTCTTGTTGTTTGGATCACTTTCTCCCTTCCTCATTCTTGTTCCCAAGTGTTTTGTAAGCAAGGCAAGAGACACCAATTGTGTGGAGGTCGTTGCGGGGTCTAAGTGACCCATGAGAATTAAGGGGAAAGCTCACTCGGTCTAAGTGACCATTTGAGAGAGGGAAAGGGTTGAAAGAGACCCGGTCTTTGTGACCACCTCAACAGGGACTAGGTTCTTTAGAACCAAACCTCGGTAAAACAAATCACCATGTTCATCCTCTTTATTTCTTGGTTGATTTGTTTTCCCCCTCTCTCCCGGACTTGAATTTAATTCTAACGCTAACCCCGACTTGTAGTTTGTGTTTTAAGTTGTAAATTTCAGGTTTCGCCTATTCACCCTCCCCCTCTAGGAAACTTTCAATTGGTATCAAAGCCTGGTGCTTCATTAGAGTCTAACAACTCGAAGTGATGTCGGGAGACCACGCTAAGAGGGAGATCGTGATCGGCGACAAGCCCGCATGTAACACCCCTGTTGTTACTGTTACTAAAATTTGAGCATAACATCATAAGCATTGGCATTTCATGTGATTGTCACACCTAGAATACATTCACTAGGCAAAAATTTCAAACAAGTTGTATTGGTATGACATTTTGTGGATAAAACCCTAGAATAGGGTACTTAACCCTAAATGGGGATCATAAGGGTAAAACAAAGTCCAAATCAAGAAAACTCTAAAGTTTAAATGAAATAGTCATAAAATGTTACTGAGAATGGACATAAGTTACATCCAAACCCCTGAAATGTCAAAAACCCTAAAAAGGAACCTGGAAAGCCCAAACCTAAACCCTAGGGGGCTAAGTGCAAAATCAGTGCACTTTTGGACTAAAGTGCAAAAACCATGATAATAAGGTATCTTAAGTCATATGGTTCATAATTATGAAGATTTGCAACCTAAACCTTGAATTTTGGACTTATTTGCAAAAGAGCCACATTTGAACTCTTTTGACTAAGTCTGAATTTCAGTGTAATGGGTTCATCTTTGGGGCCTTGTAACTCCCAAACCATAAGAAGTTTGCCCTAGGTCACCACATCAAGTTTGTTGAGCAATAAAAGGAGAACAACTTTGCTAAAGGGAGTAAGCATTGTTGTTATGCAAAGTTAATAGCAAAATAGGCGCCAAGTTGGGCTGTTAGTCGATTTGTTGACTGAAATATGGCCACCAGTGGTATTGGCCGAACTTGGGGCTCGAATTTAAGTATGATCCCGTAAGCATTTGGTTAGAGATGCTATAACAAAGATAAAGACAGTTGATAAGGCTGCAACTTTTGTACAGACAGATGATCATGTTGTTACATGAAATCATGAGAAAATCGGACTCCAAGTTGCTCTGTCAAGTCAACTGAAGATGAATTCCATGGTATAGTGATCGGATCAGACTACCAGCGCAGTTCCTCGCCGCCGACGAGACGCGCGCAGATTCGTGCCTTCACCGCCGTGATTCGAATTCGGCTCGACTGGATAACACTCGGGGTTGAGTAAGTCTCATCGCCGTGGATAAACTCCGACCAATAAATTACTCCGGCCACCGTACCGAGCTCGCCATGGCCGCTCCGGATGAGCTCGCTGGTGACAGCCGCTTCACGGCCTTGCGCCACGTGCCTTAGCACATCCACCGCGTCGCCGTAACTCGCTATAACCCTCTGTCCATCGCCAGTGAGGGTTGCCACGGTAGATGCCATGAATTTCTTGCGCCAGTAACTCCTTGCTCCTCCGGCCGCCGCGCGTCGTCATCCAATTCACCGGCCACCGCTCGCGGGCTCTATAAATTAAGCGCGCCCTCGGCTCCGTCATGTAATCAAGCAACTAGCACACCCACCCGCACCTCAAATCCCCCACCAGAGAGCTCTAATTTTGGATTCTCCCCAAAACACTCAAGAACCCCGCTCGGTTAGCCTCACCGCGGCCAGCTAATTCCAGGTTAATTCAAGCTCCCCGATCATTTGTTCTAGCATCCTTAAGTTCTCCTCAAGCTCCTCAACCCCTCTGATTGAACTATATCGCCATGGATCATCGGGAACACGTTGTTCCTTTGATTGTTCACGCTGTCACTGTGGCCAGAGCGAATTAGGTAACCATTCATGAAATTAGTTTAGGGGAAACTCTGGTTAAGACTTGAATTTGATGTCTGCCACTCGGGAGCACCAGTCTTTGCGCCATCCGATTGGTCTACCCTCGCCGGTGTTCAAAGCTCCGTCGTGCGACGTCGTGGTCCTGGTGTGGTGAAGAATTAGAAGTGCAGGGGCTTTTCTGCGAATGTCAGTGAGACGTTGAATAATAGCTAAGGGTTCTTAACGGATATTCAAAGCAGCAGGGGCCTCGGTGCAAACCTACCAACGCGGGCGCGCGCGCGTGGGCGCGTCCCCGTTTCCTGCTCAGACTGGGCCGATTGGGCTAGATTAGGTCCAAGACTATTCATTGTTTTCCTTTTTCTTTTTCTACCAGAGCTAAAACAATTCTAGAAAATTGTAGAAAAATCCTAAAAATACCAAACCAATTTTGCTAGGTTTCTAATTTCCTATAGAATTTGATAAAAATAGTTTTATGATTTTTAGTCCAAAAGGGAAATTATAGAGTATTTAAAACAGCCTAAGACTATGCTTCTGGATTTTTAGAAAATAAATAATAAATCCAAAATTCACAAAATTTTTAGGATAATCTTTAAATAATATTTAGAAGCCTTGGGTAAAGTTTGGTATGATTTGGGCCATGTTTGATACTTAGAACCCAAAACCCTACCCTCTGCCCTGTGAACTTCACTATTGACTCCGGAAACCCTAAGTTCTCGGAGAACCGTGAAGGAAAATTATATTCAAGACTTTAGATAATAAACTTTTATTATCTTTGCACTCTCATGAGCATCACATGGGCATTCATCATTATGTCTGGTTATATTTAGAAAACGAAGAAGAAGTAGAAGTCAAAGAAGAGAAGACTCCACCACCACCACCTGAGGAACATGAGGCAGGCAATTGTTTTTATTTCGATATCTGCGGAACCGAGCCTGATTCACCAATAACACAAGGCAAGCCACGGTGCATTTGCCACCCCCTTGTTCCTTTTAAATCTTCTCACTTACTTGATGCATTAGGTGATATGAGTTGTGTGCTAAACTATTGCTGCATCTCCTTCCACGGATTATTTCCTAATCCCTGTTTTACAAAAGGTTTCCTTAAGCTTAGTTTTGCTTTAGAAAAACAAAATATTTTGTTTTTCTCAAAGATGATGTTGCAAAGTGGGTGGGTTGTTTTCAAAAATAAAACTTGATGGTGGATCCATCACGGCCATGATGGGTTCAACATCGGAAAAGATGTACCTCTGCCAGGTACCAAACTTTGGGAATTGAAATGATAAAGCTGAGACCGGGCGGGTGACTTGCACGAGAAGAGAGAGTCTCGGTGTAGTGTCTCTGTCTGAGTCGATTAAGGACCGTCTCGATGTAGGCTTGCTGATCGAGGACCCTTTAGCTGGTCACATGCCTCGTCATGGGTAAGCTTTGCCTCGGGCAGACTAATACCAGAATAAGATACCATGCAATGGGAGTGGAGAGATGGCGAGAGTAGCGTGTATCCTCCGTGGCAAGAGGTTGGACGGTGGTGTATCTGTACTCTCGATTGGCGTGAACCTGATCTGGTCTTAAGAACCCCGGGGGCGAGCTGACATATGCAAGGGTTAAGTGCTACATATGTCGTGTGATTGGAGATCCTCAACTGAGTATAATCGATTCAAATCGTCGTACCTTCGCGGTTATGAAGACTTGGTCACTGCCCTATACGTAGAAATCCAGTGAAGATGAAGGGTTGTTAAGAAATTGGCTAGTATAGGTCAAGTGATTGAACTAGGGTAGACAGAACCCTAGCTGTAGGTAATCTTACTTAACCTGACAAATAAAACTGGATTTTAAGGATCCACACTTAGTAAGCATTTCTGCAAATAGAGTCATTGACTATTGTTAAGCCTTACCTTGACTCCCTGAAAGCCAGCATACCCTTAAGAGTCTTTTCTTTAGTCGGGTAAGACTTGCTGAGTAATTCAATACTCAGGGCTTTGTCCCATGTTGTTTTTAGTTGAGGAAGCAACCAATTTTTGTTGCTTCTATTCTAAGGTGGTACCAAAGGAAGAGCACCAGGAGTGAAGCTGCGGGAGGAAAGGTTCCTCCATAAAACTTTTGTTTAATACTTATCGGGAGGGGGTTTTGCCTCCCATGGTTTGTAATAATAATACTCAGCACTCATATATATTATATTTCTGGTCTGTAATATTATAACTCTGCCTTACTTTTCAATAAAAGTAAGTTAATGTAACTGCTTCCGCATTTTCGTATCTCCGATGCTTGTAATGTCTGCGTGACGGGTAAAACGCTCTTGGGAAAGGTAAGAAAAGCATATACCGAACTTGTCAAGTAATTCAGGGGCACCTGCAGGGTTGTCTGAGGTCCGTTGGACAAGGACAACTGTAGGTGGGCCTAATGACTTGGTAGGTTCCATCACAGCTGGTATCGGAGCGAAGCCCATCTCTGCAGAAGTTATGAGGCATCTTCAAAAAGAATTTTCTAAGACTTACCTAGAAAATTTCTTTCTTTCTTATCTATCTTCCTTCTGGAGAACTTATTTGAAAGACCAGATATTGAGTGCAATGTATAGAAGGTGTGAATTGACTAAGGTTGATTCTGTAATTACACATGCATCATGCTAAAAACTATGCTAATAAGTTTTTTCCCCTTAAGAAATGCCGCCGCGCACAAGAAAGACCGCGCACAAGTCTACCGGGCCGATTGGCGTACCCTGTCATCAGCTTGCCCCACGGCATGAAGATAGCAGTAGTGGTAGCAACGATCCAATTGGGGATCTGGAAGCCCAAGTGGATCAGCTTCGAACAGAGCTCCGTCGCAGGAACGACATATGGGTCATGGATGGTGAAAGAATAAACGAATTAAGAGCAGACATCCGCTACCTGCAAGATCAGCTCGTGGAACGAGATCTAGCGCTTGACTGGGCGGTTAACTCTCGTTCGCTTGCCTGGGCTAAGGAGGCAAAAGCTCGAGCCCGCGTGGAGGAGCTTAGCTCAGCCGTAGATAACTTGCAGGTTTATTGTAATACTCTACATGAAGAAGTTCATGTTTTGTATTCCCAACTGTATCCCAATGTACCTGCGGATCCTGTCGGGGTGGAAGTGGGACCTTCTAGGGTAGCGGGAGAAGCACTCGGTGGTGAACTGGACTTGTTCAAGCCTCCTCCCTCTATGAAGTTGGTGAATGAATGGTCTCCTACTCCTGACAGCGAGGCTACTAAAAGTGACAAGAAGCAAGAATATTATAGTATAGAAGTAGTAGTAATGTATAATAGGTAGTGTAATCCTGTTGTAAAAATTCGAGTGTGTAACATTACCCTTTTCAGTAATGTATAATGGATGGTTTCCTTTGGCATATTATATTCTTCTCAATGTTTGTTGCCTCAGATGCCTTCCAAGACTCGTTCACAGGATGGAGCAGGGACTTCCCATGGGAGGGAAGCAACACCAAACCCACCTCCAGTACCTCCCACGTTAGCTGAGGCCATCGCTGCCTTGGTTAACGCTACAGCAGACAATACCCAATTTCTACGAGAAATGGCGAGTCAACAACTACAACAATAAGGCGGGCGAGCATATCCGCAAGGCCCCCGTGAAACACCCTATCTGGATTTCTGCGAGACCCGCCCTCCATTGTTTATCAAAGCAGAGGAACCTCTAGAAGCGGATGAATGGATCCACGTCATTGAACAGAAGTTCGGGCTCCTCCGGTGTTCAGAGGTTCAAAAGCCCCTATTCGCAGCCCAACAATTGTGTGGCCCTGCCAGCATGTGGTGGGGAAATTTTGTAGCCGTTCAACCGGCTGGTCATCAAATAACTTGGGATGAGTTCAAGTTGGCTTTCCGCGAGCACTATATACCTAAAGGAGTGCTCCACATGAAGTAGGAGGAGTTCATGAAGTTGAAACAAGGCGGGGATACTGTTACCCAGTATCTCAATTAATTTAATCACTTATCCCAATATGCAATCGATCAAGTCAACACAGATTTGAAGAAAAGGAATTGCTTAATGAGAGGCCTGAATGATCGAATGCAAAGAAAGATGGCCACCTGCATCGACCTTACTTATGGAAGGGCTGTCAGCACAGCACTGGCAGTTGAGGCTAAATATGCAGGATCCAGAAAATCCAAGGGTTATGGAGGCGACAGGCCCAATCAGGGCCCCGAGAAAAGACAAAGGTTGGTAATCCGACCTTTCAATTCGAATCGCTCTTTCCCACACCCACCCTCCTACCCTTTTAAGCAACCGGTCTTTATTCGCCCCGCCACTGCCCCCACTCCAATAAGTCAGCTGGGTGCCCCTGGCACTCGTTTCCCTGCCCTCCCCAGCTCTTCAATTGGCTGTTTCAACTGTGGAAAGTCCGGACACTTTATCAAGGACTGTCCATATCAGAAGCAGAATCACTCAAGTAATCAGCAAAGTTCTGGGAATTCCGCTCAAGGGAAGGGAAATGCGGCAAACAATACCACGGGCAAAAATACAAGGAAAACGGGACGAATTTATTGTACTCAAGTGGCCACAACACCGGACGGCGAACCGGTTATGATGGGTACATTTCTAGTGGCCAATCACCCTGCAATTATTCTTTTTGATTCTGGTGCTTCGCATACGTTCATAAGCAAGAAATTTGTGGAGCAACATTGCATTCCATACCATGAATCAAGGGAAGGGTTTAAAATTCATTCGCCTAGGGGACAAATATTTACTAAAGAAGTGGCTTTCCAAGTGCCCATAACATTGGCTGGACGGGACTTTCCTACTAATATGATTGTTCTGAAAGGCCAAGACATAGATGTAATTCTGGGCATGAATTGGTTGGCCCAACATAAAGCTATTCTCAATACTAAATTGAGAACTATCAAATTGAGTTATGGCCAAGAAGAGGTTCTCTTAACCATCCCCTTAGCCATTCCAGCTAAATCATTTGGCAGAGTATATGAAGCCATTATACCGGAGATCAAAGATATTCCGGTAGTATGTGAGTTCCCTGACGTATTTCCAGAGGATTTACCCAGATTACCTCCAGAAAGAGATGTTGAATTTGTGATTGAATTGAAGCCCGGTACGGCTCCCATTTCTAGAAGGTCGTACCAAATGCCTCCAAATGAACTTGCAGAGCTCAAGACCCAGTTACAAGATCTACTGGAGAAGGGATTCATCCGGCCAAGCTCGTCACCATGGGGCTGTCCAGCCATCTTTGTTAAGAAGAAGGATCAAACACTTCGAATGTGCGTGGATTATAGACCCCTTAATGAGGTTACCATAAAAAATAAGTACCCTCTTCCACGGATTGACATTCTATTTGATCAACTGACTGGAGCAAGGGTATTCTCCAAGATTGACCTCAGATCGGGCTATCATCAGATCCATATCCGGCCCAAAAATATACCGAAGACCGCATTCACTACGCGGTATGGTTTATTTGAATATTTGGTTATGTCTTTCGAACTGACAAATGCTCCTGCCCACTTCACTTATCTGATGAACTCAGTATTTATGCCTAAGTTGGACAAATTTTTGGTGGTATTCATTGAAGATATCTTAATATATTCCAAAAATGAAGAGGAGCATGCTCAGCATTTACGGGTCGTGTTGACACGCTTAAGAGAACACCAATTATATGCTAAGTTCAGTAAGTGCGCATTCTGGCTGGAAGAAATCCAATTCCTGGGACATGTATTATCTGCCAAGGGGATTGTGGTGGATCCCAGCAAAGTCAAGGATATTTTAGAGTGGAAACCCCCAACCACTTTACATCAAGTCTGAAGTTTCCTTGGACTAACTGGCTATTACCGCCGATTCATACTAGATTTTTCCAAGCTTGTGAAACCAATCACAAGCTTATTGAAGAATGATACTAAGTTTATTTGGTCTTCAAAGTGTAATGAAGCCTTTGAAAAATTGAAGGTATTATTAACCACTGCTCCGGTATTGGCTCAACCGGATATTGAAAAGCCCTTTGATGTGTATTGTGACGCATCAGGCAGTGGTCTCGGCTGTGTTTTAATGCAAGAAGTCTGAGTGATAGCTTATGCTTCAAGGCAGTTACGCCGGCATGAGGAACATTATCCAACTCATGATCTGGAGTTAGCTGCAGTGGTTCATGCCCTAAAAATCTGGCGTCATTATCTGTTGCGAAATATCTGTCACATTTAAACAGATCATAAAAGTTTGAAGTACATATTCACCCAGTCAGAATTGAACATGAGACAGAGGCGATGGCTCGAGCTTATTAAGGACTATGAATTGGAAATTCATTATCACCCAGGCAAGGCCAATGTGGTGACAGATGCACTCAGCCGTAAGGCTTCCTGTCACTGTCTTATGATGAAGACTTCTGACATTACAATATGTCAGGAGATGGAAAGGTTAAACCTGGGAATAATCCAATACGGAACCTTAAATCAACTAAAGCTTGAGTCAGTCCTTTTACCAAGGATAATGGATGCTCAAAAGAATGATGAGGGTATGAAGCACATCCATGAGAAGATAGAAGCCGGAAAAGCCAAGTGCTTTAGGAAAGACGATCAAGGCATTATATAGTTCAACAACCGCATAGTTGTGCCAAAGAATGAAGAGATCCGCCAGCAAATATTAGATGAAGCACATCTCAGTCGCTATTCTATTCATCCCGGAAGCACTAAGATGTATCATGATCTAAAACAGCATTATTGGTGGACAAAGATGAAGATTGAAATTGCATGCTATGTGGCAAGATGTGACACCTGCAGACGTGTCAAAGCCATACATATGAAGACTGCCGGTCCATTACAATCTTTACCTGTCCCTACATGGAAATGGGAGGATATTGGTATGGACTTTATTGTGGGATTGCCCAGGACTACCAAAGGGTATGATTCTATTTGGGTTATCATTGATCGACTTACAAAGATCGCCCACTTCCTTCCTATCAGGGTAAAGTATACAGTGGCCACATATGCAGAATTATACATTGCCCGTGTTCTCAGTTTGCATGGTGTTCCAAAGACGATAGTGTCAGATCGTGGACCACAATTTGTGTCCAAATTTTGGGAAGAACTTCATAAGGCTTTGGATACTAAGTTGCTCCATAGCTCGGCCTATCATCCTCAAACCAGTGGGCAGACTGAGAGGGTGAACCAAATACTTGAAGACATGCTACGAGCTTGTGCTTTGGAATTCCCACAGAAATGGGATGATTGTTTACCGTTAGCGGAGTTCTCATACAATAATAGCTATCAAGAAAGTATCAAGATGGCACCCTTTGAAGCTTTGTATGGGCGACGGTGTCGTACTCCGTTTAAACTGGTCTGAACCAGGGGAAAGGAGTTTCTTTAGGCCAGATATGGTAAAAGAGACCGAAGCAAAAGTTCAGCGAACAATTCATAACTTGAAGAAAGCCCAAGCCCGTCAGAAAAGTTATGCAGACAAACGACGACAACCCTTATACTTTTTGGTCGGGGATTATGTCTATCTGAAAGTTTCACCGATGAAGGGTGTATCACGTTTCGGGGTTAAAGGGAAGCTTGCCCCCCGATACATTGGTCCTTTTCCAATTCTTGAAAGGTATGGACCAGTGGCATACCGACTTCAGCTACCCGAAACGTTGTCTGTTGTACATAATGTGTTCCACGTGTCTTAGTTGAAGAAGTGTCTTTCGGTTCCCGATCAAACCATTGAAGTGACGGATGTAGTCCTAGAACCAGACTTAACATATTTGGAGCATCCTATTCAAGTCTTGGATCAAATGGACAGAATTACCCGAAGGAAAACTCTCAAATTTTACAAGATACAGTGGAACCAACATTCAGAAGATGAGGCTACATGGGAAACTCAAGACTTTTTAGAAAAGAATTTCCCAGGATTTTTGGCCTCATGTAATTTGTAAAGTATATACATTGTTGTAACAAAGGAGTGAGCCCCAAACCACCCCTGCCTTGTACCAAGAATAAGGAAATAAAAGAGTGAAGCATTTCCTTTTCCATTACCTACCCTAGAACTTTTAATCTCGGGACGAGATTCTTTTATGGGGGGAAGGATGTAACACCCCTGGTGTTACTGTTACTAAAATTTGAGCATAACATCATAAGCATTGGCATTTCATGTGATTGTCACACCTAGAATACATTCACTAGGCAAAAATTTCAAACAAGTTGTATTGGTATGACATTTTGTGGATAAAACCCTAGAATAGGGTACTTAACCCTAAATGGGGATCATAAGGGTAAAACAAAGTCCAAATCGAGAAAACTCTAAAGTTTAAATGAAATAGTCATAAAATGTTACTAAGAATGGACATAAGTTACATCCAAACCCCTGAAATGTCAAAAACCCTAAAAAGGACCCTGGAAAGCCCAAACCTAAACCCTAGGGGGCTAAGTGCAAAATCAGTGCACTTTTGGACTAAAGTGCAAAAACCATGATAATAAGGTATCTTAAGTCATATGGTTCATAATTATGAAGATTTGCAACCTAAACCTTAAATTTTGGACTTATTTGCAAAAGAGCCACATTTGAACTCTTTTGACTAAGTCTGAATTTCAGTGTAATGGGTTCATCTTTGGGGCCTTGTAACTCCCAAACCATAAGAAGTTTTCCCTAGGTCACCACATCAAGTTTGTTGAGCAATAAAAGGAGAACAACTTTGCTAAAGGGAGTAAGCATTGTTGTTATGCAAAGTTAAGAGCAAAATAGGTGCCAAGTTGTGCTGTCAGTCGGTTTGTTGACTGAAATATGGCCACCAGTGGTATTGGCCGAACTTGGGGCTCGAATTTAAGTATGATCCGGTAAGCATTTGGTTAGGGTTGCTATAACAAAGATAAAGACAGTTGATAAGGCTGCAACTTTTGTACAGACAGATGATCATGTTGTTACATGAAATCATGAGAAAATCGGACTCCAAGTTGCTCTGTCAGGTCAACTGAAGATGAATTCCATGGTACAGTGATCGGATCAGACTGCCAGCGCAGTTCCTCGCCGCCGACGAGCCGCGCGCAGATTCATGCCTTCACCGCCGTGATTAACGTTCGGCTCGACTGGATAACACTCGGGGTTGAGTAAGTCTCATCGACGTGGATAAACTCCAGCCAATAAATTACTCCGGCCACCGTACTGAGCTCGCCACGGCGCTCCAGATGAGCTCGCCAGTGACGGCCGCTTCACTGTCGTGCGCCAAGTGCCTTAGCACATCCAACGCGTTGCCGTAACTTGCGGTAACCCTCTGTCCATCACCGGTGAGGGTTGCCACGGTAGATGCCATGAATTTCTTGCACCAGTAACTCCTTGCTCCTCTGGTCGCCTCGCGTCGTCGTCCAATTCACCGGCCACCGCTCGCGGGCTCTATAAATTAAGCGCGCCCTCGGCTCCGTCATGTAATCAAGCAACTAGCGCACCCACCCGCACCTCAAATCCCCCACTCTAGAGCTCCAATTTTGGATTCTCCCCAAAACACTCAAGAACCCCGCTCGGTTAGCCTCACTGTGGCCAGCTAATTCCAGGTTAATTCAAGCTCCCCGATCGTTTGTTCTAGCATCCTTAAGTTCTCCTCAAGCTCCTCAACCCCTCTGATTGAACTATATCGCCATGGATCATCGGGAACATGTTGTTCCTTTGATTGTCCATGCTGTCACCGTGGCCAGAGCGAATTAGGTAACAATTCATGAAATTAGTTTAGGGGAAACTCCGGTTAAGACTTGAATTTGGTGTCTGCCGCTCGGGAGCACTAGTCTTTGCGCCATCCAGCCGGTCTAACCTCGCCGGTGTTCAAAGCTCCGTCGTGCGATGTCGTGGTCCTGGCGTGGTGAAGAATTAGAAGTGCAGGGGCTTTTCTGCGAATGTTAGTGAGACGTTGAATAGTAGCTAAGGGTTCTTAACGGATATTCAAAGCAGTAGGGGCCTCGGTGCAAACCTACCAACGCGGGCGCGTGCGCGTGGGCGCGTCCCTGTTTCCTGCTCAGACTGGGCCGATTGGGCTAGATTAGGTCCAAGACTATTCATTGTTTTCCTTTTTTCTTTTTCTACCAGAGCTAAAACAATTCTAGAAAATTGTAGAAAAATCCTAAAAATACCAAACCAATTTTGCTAGGTTTCTAATTTCTTATAGAATTTAATAAAAATAGTTTTATGATTTTTAGTCCAAAAGGGAAATTATAGAGTATTTAAAACAGCCTAAGACTATGCTTCTAGATTTTTAGAAAATAAATAATAAATCCAAAATTCACAAAATTTTTATGATAATCTTTAAATAATATTTAGAAGCCTTGGGTAAAGTTTGGTATGATTTGGGCCATGTTTGATACTTAGAACCCAAAACCCTACCCCCTGCCCTGTGAACTTCATTGTTGACTCCGGAAACCCTAAGTTCTCGGAGAACCGTGAAGGAAAATTGTATTCAAGACTTTAGATAATAAACTTTTATTATCTTTGCACTCTCATGAGCATCACATGGGCATTCATCATTATGTCTGGTTATATTTAGAAAACAAAGAAGAAGTAGAAGTCAAAGAAGAGAAGACTCCACCACCACCACCTAAGGAACATCAAGCAGGCAATTGTTTTTATTTCGATATATGCGGAACCGAGCCTGATTCACCAATAACACAAGGCAAGCCCCGGTGCATTTGCCACCCCCTTGTTCCTTTTAAATCTTTCTCACTTACTTGATGCATTAGGTGATAGGAGTTGTGTCCTAAACTATTGCTGCATCTCCTTCCTTGGATTATTTCCTAATCCCTATTTTACAAAAGGTTTCCTTAAGCTTAGTTTTGCTTTAGAAAAACAAAATATTTTGTTTTTCTCAAAGATGATGTTGCAAAGTGGGTGGGTTGTTTTCAAAAATAAAACTTGATGGTGGATCCATCATGCCCATGATGGGTTCAACATCAGAAAAGATGTACCTCTGCCAGGTACCAAACTTTGGGAATTGAAATGATAAAGCTGAGACTGGGTGGGTGACTTGCACGAGAAGAGAGAATCTCGGTGTAGTGTCTCCGTCTGAGTCGATTAAGGACCGTTTCGATGTAGGCTTGCTGACCGAGGACCCTTTAGCTGGTCACATGCCTCGTCATGGGTAAGCTTTGTCTCGGGTAGACTAAAACCAGAATAAGATACCACGCAATGGGAGTGGAGAGATGGCGAGAGTAGCGTGTACCCTCCGTGGCAAGAGGCTGGACGGTGGTGTATCTGTACTCTCGGTTGGTGTGAACCTGATCTGGTCTTAAGAACCCCGAGGGCGAGTTGACATATGCAAGGGTTAAGTGCTACATATGTCGTGTGATTGGAGATCCTCAGCTGAGTATAATCGATTCGAATCACCATACCTTCGCGGTTATGAAGACTTGGTCACTGCCCTATACGTAGAAATCCAATGAAGATGAGGGGTTATTAAGAAATTGGCTAGTACAGGTCAAGTGATTGAACTAGGGTAGACAGAACCCTAGCTGTAGGTAATCTTACTTAACCTGACAAATAAAAGTGGATTTTTAAGGATCCACACTTAGTAAGCATTTCTGCAAATAGAGTCATTGACTATTGTTAAGCCTTACCTTGACTCCCTGAAAGCCAGCATACCCTTGAGAGTCTTTTCTTTAGTCGGGTAAGACTTGCTGAGTAATTCAATACTCAGGGCTTTGTCCCATGTTGTTTTTAAGTGAAGAAGCAACCAATTTTTGTTGCTTCTGTTCTAAGGTGGTACCAAAGGAAGAGCACCAGGAGTGAAGCTGCGGGAGGAAAGGTTCCTCCATAAAACTTTTGTTTAATACTTATCGGGAGGGGTTTTTGCCTCCCATGGTTTGTAATAATAATACCCAGCACTCATATATATTATATTTCTGGTCTGTAATATTATAACTCTGCCTTACTTTTCAATAAAAGTAAGTTAATGTAACTGCTTCCGCATTTTCGTATCTCCGATGCTTGTAATGTCTGCGTGACGGGTAAAACGCTCTTGGGAAAGGTAAGAAAAACAGATACCGAACTTGTCAAGTAATTCAGGGGCACCTGCAGGGTTGTCTAAGGTCCGTTGGACAAGGACAACTGTAGGTGGGCCTAATGACTTGGTAGGTTCCGTCACACCGCAAGCCCAGGGAGAACCCACTCAAGGGAGTCCGGCCACAAGCATAAGGAGGAATCCTCTTCCTCCAACAAGACCCATCGGAGAGGTGACAAGAAGAAGATGATGAAGAAAGTGGTCTACTACAAGACCGACTCTTCGTCGCCCTCCACATCTGGCTCCGACTCGTCGTCCGTCACTTCTAAGCGCCATGAGCGCAAGAAGTATAGTAAGATGCCCCTTTGCTATCCTCGCATTTCTAAACGTGCTCCTCTACTTTCTGTTCCATTAGGCAAACCACCATATTTTGATGGCGAGGACTATTGTATGTGGAGTGATAAAATGAGGCATCACCTAACCTCACTCCACAAAAGCATATGGGATATTGTTGAGTATGGAGCGCAGGTACCGAAGGTAGGGGACAAGGACTACGATTGGGACGAGGCCGACCAAATTAGGCACTTTAACTCCCAAGCCACAACTATACTCCTCGCCTCCTTGTGTCGAGAGGAGTATAATAAGGTGCAAGGGTTAAAGATGGCCAAAGAAATTTGGGACATCCTCAAAACAGCGCACGAAGGGGACGAGGTGACAAAGATCACCAAGCAGGAGACAATCGAGGGGGAGCTCGGTCGCTTCGTCCTCAACAAAGGAGAAGAGCTGCAAGCAATGTATAACCGGCTCAAAACAATGGTGAACCAAGTGCGCAACCTCGGGAGCACCAAATGGGATGACCATGAGATGGTCAAGGTTATTCTAAGATCCCTTGTTTTTCGCAATCCTACTCAAGTTCAATTAATTCGTGGGGATCCTAGATACAAATTAATGTCTCCCGAGGAAGTGATAGACAAGTTTGTGAGCTTTGAACTAATGATCAAAGACTCCAAACACATCGTCAACTTGGAGCAAGGCGCCACCTCCACACCCAAGGTGCAACCCGTCGCATTCAAGGTGACGGAAGAAGAAAAGAAGGTGTCTACACCAAGTAGGCTTCCCATCGATGCCTCCAAGCTCGACAATGAGGAAATGGCGCTCATCATCAGGAGCTTCTGCCAAATCCTCAAGCAAAGGAGGGGGAAGGACTACAAACCCCGCTCCAAGAGGGTGTGCTACAAATGTGGTAAGCCCAGTCATTTTATTGCTAAATGTCCAAATTCTAGTGATAATGACAGGGGCGACAACAAGAAGGGGAAGAAGAAGGAGAATAAGAGGTACTACAAGAAGAAGGGCGGCGACGCCCACGTGTGTCGAGAATGGGACTCCGACGAGAGCTCCACCGACTCCTCCTCCGACGAGGATGCCGCCAACATCGCTGTCAACAAGGGCCTCCTCTTCCCCAACGTTGGCCACAAGTGCTTCATGGCAAAGGAGGGCAAAAACAAGAAGGTAAAATCTAGAACCACCCCCAAGTATACTACATCTAGTGATGAGGGTAGTTCTAGTGATGATGAAGATGATTTGCTTACTCTTTTTGCCAACCTTAACATGCAACAAAAGGAAAAATTGAATGAACTAATAGGAGCTATTCATGAGAAGGATGAACTTTTGGATAGCCAAGAGGAATCCCTTATTAAAGAAAATAAGAAGCATGTTAAAGTAAAAAATGCTTATGCTCAGGAGATAGAAAAATGTGAAAACTTGACTAAGGAGCTTAGCATTTGCCATGACACTGTTTCCAACCTTAGAACTGAGAATGCTAGTTTCATTGCTAAGGTTGAAAAGTTAAATGTTTGTAATGATTCAATTGTCAATCTTAGAAATGAAAATGCTAGTCTAAATGCTAAGATTGATAAATTGAACGATACAATTTCTAGCCTTAGAGATGAAAATGCTAGATTAATTTCTAAGGTTAAAGATTTAAATGTTTGCAATAATTCTATTTCCTGTCTTAGAGATGAGAATGCCATATTACATGCTAAGATAGAAGAATTAAATGTTTGCAAACCCTCTACATCTACCATCGAGCATGTTTCTATTTGCACTAGATGTAGAGATGTTAATGTAGAGGCTATAAATGATCACCTTGCTTTAATTAAACAACAAAATGATCATATAGCTCAACTAACTGCTAAAATTAATGAGCATGAAATTGAAAATGAAAAGTTTAAATTTGCTAGAAGCATGCTCTATAATGGGAGACGTCTTGCATTAAGGATGGCATTGGTTTCCAACAGGGAAGCAATGTCAAGCTAATGCCCCTAAGAAACTGTCTAATTTTGTTAAGGGCAATGTTGGGGACTTGTTCTCAAGTGCTATGAATCAAGAACAAGGTAACACAAAATGTTAAATGTTAATGCCCTTCGTCCTTCGAAGCATTATTTCCCTTGGGATATAATGATCTTCAAACGAAGGTCATGACGGACATACCATCATCATTGCGATATATATTAACAAAAGGAGAAACATATGAAATGCGAGAGTCAACATGAATAATTATATAACATTATCAATTCATTCTCATTATATTATCATGAAAGAATAGAAACAAAATTAGATTACATATGTACCTTCGGTTCGACAGAAGGTAAAAGTACAAGTGTGACGCACGAGCAAGTACCAGTCAGCGTGAACAGTACGGGGGAACTGTTCATCTATTTATAGGCACAGGACGCAGCCTATGAGAAATTACATTCATGCCCTTTACATTTATTGTTAACTAATAGACAATTCTATGAGGACTAGATAGCCTTTTCCCCTTTAAGTCAGTTCCTTTCTCCGCTATTTAGCCGAAGCTCCCCTGTACGTAGCTTCGGAGCAACTCCAATCTTCGTCATGATCATGCTTTTTACGTCGTACATGCTTTTAGCCGAGTCCGAAGGTACCTGTTCACATATCACACTTGAAGGTTTTGTTAAATCACGTTTTTTGAGGACCTTCGGAGGACAAAGGCCCCCAACAGTAGCCCCTCGCAGTATCAATTTGTTTAAGATAACGAATTCAGACTATGACATGGACGAAGGCCTTAAGCCGAAGGTCCGAAAAAACACCTTCCCTTTGCTAGAATAGCAACAGTCAATGATAGATGAGGCCCCCTGATTTGGAGCGTGCCGAGCGTATAAATAAGAACTCGTATCAACCTCATTTGGTACGCTGCTTGTGCCACTTGCTTTATTTTGTCAATTTTCATAGCTCTTGCTTGCTAACGCTTACTAGTTTTTCAAGCTTTCTGAGCTTCGGCTAGAAGACATATTTTTGTCATCTCTGAAGGAAAAGATGTCTCAAGACAAGAAGGTTGCTGCCGAGTCGAAGCCTACTGAAGAGGAGAAGCTTTTTGAAGAGAAGAAGGTTGTGAATCCTTACATTGCTGGATTTATCGAGTTAATGGCAAAATCAAATACAGAGAAGATTACTAAGGAGATATTGGAGGGCCTGTCTGAAGATACTGGTGACAGTGACAGTTATGATGCGGAAAGTGGGGGCGAAGATTCTGAGGATTGACCCTGGAGACCAAGCCATACAATTTTCGGAAAATCTACCATCAAGCAAAGTCACCTTGAAAACATGAGGGGAAGGTACTTTCGGGATATGTCTATTGTGAGGGCTGGTGGAGACAACAACGTCCCGGCCCCCGAGGGGAACGAAGTTGTGATTTTCCGAAGCTTCTTCAAAGCTGGGCTTCGGTTTCTGCTAAGCAAGTTTGTAGTTGAAGTGTTGAAAACCTACCAAGTTTTCCTTCACCAGTTGACCCCCGAAGCCATATTGAGGATGGGAGTCTTCGTCTGGGCAGCAAGAACCCAAGGCATAGAACCAAGTGCGAAGTGTTTCTGCAGCATGCATGAACTTTTGTATGAAACGAAGGCCATGGGGAAAGAACAGTATCATAACAACTTCGGTTGTTATGGGTTTATCGCCCGTCCCAACGCCAGTCACCCTGTGCCGACATTTCGGAAGAGATGGCCCGGAAATTGGATGGAAGAATGGTTTTATGTGAAGAACGACTTGTCAGCGAGGGAGGACATCAAAGATGTTATCATGCGCCCCATATGGTCCCGTTTCGGCCTCCAAAGGCCGAAGGTTGAAATTGATGAAGCCGCCGAAGCGTGCCAAAGGGTGTTTGGTACTGTCTGCTTCTTCATTGGCACCAGATATGGGGATGCCGAAGGATACTATTACCAAGTCTAGCGAAGGTGAACTGGTCCAGCTGAAATATACATTCAGATATGGGGATAAATTCGATGAACCAAACGATGATTGGTTCAAATGTATCGAAGTTACAAGTGATGAACTATTTGGATCATACTCCAAGGCAGAAGATAATGCACTATCTACAGCCTTCGGAGGTCAGGGAAAAAAAAGAATAAACAGAGTTTTTGACGCCATTGGCTTTATCTACCCCGACTACCACTACCCGGTGCGTGGGCAAAGGAAGAAGAGGAAAGCTGCTGCTCTAGCAACCCTGGCTGAACCTGTGCCGAAGGTTGCGGGCAAAAAGATGAAAGTACTTACACACCGGCCACTCTATATTGAACCGGCCGTGGTGCCTGAGTTTGTCGGGGAGGCATCTTTGGCTGCTGAATCAAGAGAATCTGCTCCGATGCAGAAGGCTGAAGAACCGGCTACAATGCCGAAGGCACCTTCGGATGAGCCAGTTGAAACGAAGGTTGACAAAGATAAGGCTGACAGGCCAACAACCGAAGAGGTGAAAAGATGCCAGGGATTTTAAGTCCTTCGACAGAAGCCACAGTGCTGAAGGCACAAAAGAGTTCTGTCGTAACTCTTAGGAGAAGGAGGATGGTAAATGTATTAGATGTTTTGGAAACAAACGATTCCATAGGCACTGCACCCACGGGGAAGGTTACTGAAGCTATCAGAATGCAATCCAAGGTTGATGCTAAGCAAATAGAAGTCGAGATTACACTAACCCAGGTTGAGGCCGAGGCAGAGCCCACAGTGCCTAGTAAGACGAAGCCTGCTGCCAATGAGCAGAAGGCCGAAGAAATAACTCTAGATATTAATATAACTTTTGAGAAGAGTGCGGCCAAAGAGGCTGAATCCCTTGCCCCCGAAGCACTCTCCAAAAACCTTGATTATATCATTCGACATGCTTCGGGAAAGAGATTATCCGAAGAAGAAATTTTTGAAGCTAAATACTATGCCCGAGAACTGAAGTATCCGAAGGGGGCCTTAGTGTTTAATGACACGGACAAAGATGATTTCCTGTACTGCCTCCCAGACAACAAAGAATTATCTGTCTGCCGGGAGATGGCCAGAAGTATGGGTTTTCCAAAGCTTGAGGCTAGCCTTTGTGCCCTGACGAAGGACGATCTAGCGGATAGTCTTGCGTACAACAGTATGAAGGTACTGAAGTTGTGAACTTTGAAGCTTATGGGCTCTGGAATGAAGTCTTTTTATTCTTATGTTAATCCTTTTAACCTTTCTTGCAGGGCTTAATACTTAGCAACGACCTAAGGGCGCAAAAGAATGCTGAAGACGAGAGCTGCACTATAGCTCTCAACAACCTTCGAACAGAGGTTATCAGACTGAGGAACGAAGCCACGGAAAAAGACAAGGTTCTACTTTCATTGGTGGAGAAGGTAAAAGAAGATGAAGCTAATTTCAAGGCCCAAGCTGAACTTTAAAAGAATGAGATTGAAGACCTTCGAAAACAGCTGGCCAAATCCAAAGAAAAGTGTGGTCTCGCAGAGGCCAACCGAGATATTAGCGAATATTGGAGAAATTATTTAGAAAAAATAGTCGAACAACTCCGCACGTCCAAAGAAAGATGCTTCGAAAAATCCCTGGGCTGCGTGGAGAAAATAAAGGCTAGCTTTGCCAACGTGGGCGCCTATTCAAATGAAGATAACTTTATACGAGGCGACCTCGAAGGTGTTATAGAATGGATAAGCAGAGAGGCCAAAGCCTTTGAAGAAATTTTGAATGATCGCGGGGATGTCTGTGCATTTTCTGGTGCGAGAGGAATTTCAGCCATCTTGGAAAAGGCGGGTTGCGAACATGTCAAAATCCTGGCTCAGGCCGAAGCTGCCTTCTCTGTGGATGTCACGAAGGATACCTCAGCCGAAGCAAGCTTAATAGGCGGAAAATTTTATACTGACATCTGGGCAAATGGCGGCCGAGAAATGGCTCACGAAATAATGAAGAAAAGTGAAAAAGATATTCATGACGCTCGAGAAGCGGCAAAAAAGCTGAAGAAGATGCAGAATGCGAGAGACAGATAGGTATTGTTTTTCGACCTTTAGCTTCATCGTTTGTTTTCGTGACTTCGAACTGATTAATTTTTCTTATTGCAGCTGAATTGTCTCCTCCGCCGGAACCGTTCGACCCCCTGGCCGACCCAAAAACGAAGAAAGCAATAGACATCATCAATATAGCGGAATCTATTGTTGATGGAGTTGTTAGCAAGTTGTTGAATGAAATTGTGGAAAAGGTCCTGAAAGAGGACTGATATTGTAAAAACATTTTTAGACGATCAATGTAGCTTCGCTGTATCAAGACCGTAATATCCGATGTGCATATTTTTGAATCTAATGTGTGAATTATTTGTAATTCAGTTCTTTGTAATGCATGAAACTTTATATACATACCGTTTTTGAGCCTTCAGCGAAAAACACCTTCCCTTCTCTTCATGCTTTACAAAGAAGAAAATCCGTGCTTCGTGAAAATATCCAAGCTTCGTAAAAACATCCCAGCTTTGTAAGCAATGGACCCCTTCTTTTGCAATAGAGCTGACGAAACTATATTTTCTCAGCTAACTTTGTGCCTTAGCACCTTTCCATTTTTTATAAAGCAGTCTCCAAAGGTCGACTTCATATTCAATTCGTGCCATCAGTGCAATATGATGTATGATGTGATGCTATGCAGTATGATGTAGCGATATGATGCGAATGATGCTAATGCCGAAGATGCACACCCACGCGCCCATACTGGAACACACCATCTCTGCGTCCCCTTAGGAACGATCGAAGTCTCTTTGCCGTTTATTTTTCGGCTTCACCGCTTATTTTTCGGTGTAAGTTCTGCATCCCCTTAGGAACATCTTTTGAACGTCTTCGCCTTCTATTTCGGTGGTATTTTTCGCGTTGACTTTTCACGCTTCACCTTATATTTCGGCGGTATTTTTCGCGTTGACTTTTCGCGCTTCGCCTTATATTTTGGTGGTATTTGGCTCTGCATTCCCTTAGGAATGACTTTTGAGTAGAAAACTTACACTGCGCTCCCTTGGGAACGACTTTTTGTGGCTTCGGCAAGACTTATGGTGCGCTCCCTTAGTAACGACTTTTTGAGCTTCGGTAATTTTGGAACTTCGTAAATCTGTGAAGAAGATATATTTCATTTTAATAGAAGCGAAACTATTACAAAGAATTAAAACTAGATTTGCATTACTTGTCCCTTATTAAAAAACAAACTGGCATAGAATAAAAAAGTGTTTCAGAAAGTAGGATATCTCTCAATAGATGTGCTTTGACTCTGCGAGCTTCAGATTCCTCCCTGAAATCTCGCTGCTGTTGGGTGTGTTGGTGCCCTTCTGGCTACTGACCCCGTGAATAGGTAGGTTGTAGTGGTGGCGGAGGTGGAAGCTATGGCCAAGAAATCTGTGGCTGACTAGCCGAAACAACAGAAGCTGCAGAATGATTACCCACATATTCTAGTATGTAGGGTGAATGGCACGAAGCAGTGTGCAAGACCTGCTTCGATTGATTCTGCCGAGCTTTGGCTTCTGCAATCTCTTTCTGCTTTTGGATGGTGATTTGGCACATTCTTGTACTATGGCCCTTGTCTTCACCACAAAATAAGCAGTAAATATTCCTGGGCTGGTCCCCATATCTTCCTCCGAAGCCCCTGGCGCCTCTGCCTCTTGGAGCTGGCAGCCGGAAAGAGCTTTGTTGCTGCACCGAAGATTGTGAGGTATACTGTGTCCACTGCAGCTGACTTCCTTTGTCATCATTCTGAGTGGAGTTATGAATTGACCTGACATGTCTCGGGTGGATTCTTCCTCTGAAGCCCCTGGTCATCTCAGAGAATCTGTAAGCTTCCTCCCTTCTTTGGAAGAAGTCATTGTCAGCCCGGATGTACTCATCCATCTTTTGAAGCAACTTCTCTAGAGTTTGTGGGGGCTTCCTGGCGAAATACTGGGCCGTAGGTCCTGGCCGAAGGCCCTTAATCATGGCTTCAATGACAATTTCATTGGGCACCGTGGGCGCTTGCGCCCTCAAACGCAAGAACCTTCGGACATACGCCTGGAGGTATTCCTCATGGTCTTGTGTGCATTGGAACAGGGCCTGAGCTGTGACTGGCTTCATCTGAAAACCTTGGAAACTGGTCACCAACATGTCCTTAAGATTCTACCACGATGTGATAGTTCCTGGCCGAAGAGAAGAATACCATGTTTGGGCTACATTTCGGACTGCCATGACGAAGGACTTTGCCATGACTGTAGTATTGCCCCCATCCGAAGATATAGTTGCCTCGTAGCTCATCAAAAAATGCTTTGGGTCTGAATGCCCATCATACATGGGAAGCTGAGGTGGCTTGTATGACGGGGGCCATGGGGTAGCTTGCAGTTCTGCTGCCAAGGGAGAAGCATCATCAAAAGTAAAGGTATCATGATTAAAATCATCATACCATCCATCTTCGTTGAATAGGCCTTCTTGACGAAGTTCCCTATGTTGGGGCCTTTGATCTTGTTCATCTTGAACAAGATGGCGCACTTCCTCAGTAGCTTCGTCGATCCTCCTTTGAAGATCAGCCAGCCGCGCCATCTTCTCCTTCTTCCTTTGTACTTGTTGATGAATAATTTCCATGTCCCTGATCTCTTGATCTAACTCCTCCTGGATTGTTGGACTGGTGGCTTTCCTCTTCTGGTTTCGTGCCTCTCGAAGAGAAAGAGTTTCTTGGTTTGGGTCCAGCGGCTGCAGTGCAGCAGTCCCTGGTGCTGAAGCTTTCTTCGGCGACATGACTAAGGTCAGTGCTTGCCGAAGGTGGTCGAAAGAGTTCACCGGAGGTGGGCGCCAATCTTGGGGACTTGTTCTCAAGTGCTATGAATCAAGAACAAGGTAGCACAAAATGTTAAATGTTAATGCCCTTCGTCCTTCGAAGCATTATTTCCCTTCGGATATAATGATCTTTAGAAGAAGGTCATGACGGACATACCTTCATCATTGCGGTATATATTAACAAAAGGAGAAACATATGAAATGCGAGAGTCAACATGAACAATTATATAACATTATCAATTTGTTCTCATTATATTATTATGAAAGAATAGAAACAAAATTAGATTACATATGTACCTTCGGTTCGACAGAAGGTAAAAGTACAAGTGTGACGCACGAGCAAGTACCAGTCAGCGTGAACAGTACGGAGGAACTGTTCATCTATTTATAGGCACAGGACGCAGCCTGTGAGAAATTACATTCATGCCCTTTACATTTATTGTTAACTAATAGACAATTCTATGAGGACTAGATAGCCTTTTCCCCTTTAAGTCGGTTCCTTTCTCCGCTATTTAGCCGAAGCTCCCCTGCACGTAGCTTTGGAGCAACTCCAATCTTCGTCACGATCATGCTTTTTACATCGTACATGCTTTTAGCCCGAGTCCAAAGGTACCTGTTCACATATCACACTTGAAGGTTTTGTTAAATCATGTTTTTTGAGGACCTTCGGAGGACGAAGGCCCTCAACAAGCAAGGCTCCGATGGTTTAGGATAATGAGGGCTATATTTTATATCCTGCTAATTATCTTGAGCATAAAATTAAGAGAATTCATGCTAGAAAACCTCACGTTGTTTCTCATCATGCATTCATGTATAAGAATGAGGCATCTAGCTCAAGGCATTCTATTCATGTTAAAATGCCTAAAAAGAAAACTCCTGCTGCATCAAATGTGCCTAACATTTCATTTAAGACTTTTGATGCTTCTTATGTTTTAACTAACAAATCAGGCAAAGTAGTTGCCAAATATGTTGGGGCAAACACAAGGGTTCAAAGACTTGTGTTTGGGTACCCAAGGTGCTTGTTTCTAACGTGAAAGGACCCAAGACTATTTGGGTACCTAAAAACAAGGCCTAAATTGTTTTGCAGGTTTATGCATATGGGGGCTCAAGCTCGATAATTGATAGCGGATGCACAAACCACATGACAGGGGAGAAAAGAATGTTTTCCTCCTATGAGAAAAAACGAAGATCCCCAATGAGTTATCATATTCGAGGATGGAAATCAAGGATTGGTCAAAGGTTTGGGTAAAATTGCTATATCTCCTGACCATTCTATTTCCAATATTTTTCTTGTAGATTCTTTAGATTACAATTTGCTTTCTGTTTCTCAATTATGCAAAATGGGTTACAACTGTCTTTTTACTGATATAGGTGTTACTATCTTTAGAAGAAGTGATGATTCAATAGCATTTAAGGGAGTGTTAGAGGGTCAGCTATATTTAGTTGATTTTAATGAAAACAAAGCTGAACTTGGCACTTGCTGACTAATATGGGTTGGCTCTGGCATCGCCGACTAGACCATATTGGGATGAAGAATCTTCACAAACTTCTAAAGGGAGAGCACATTTTAGGACTAACCAATGTTCATTTTGAGAAAGACTGTGTTTGTAGCGCATGTCAAGCAGGAAAGCAAGTTGGCGCTCATCATCCACACAAGAACATCATGATGACTGACAAGCCGCTTGAGCTACTCCACATGGATCTATTCGGCCCGATAGCTTACATAAGTATCGGCGGGAGTAAGTAATGTCTAGTTATTGTGGATGATTATTCTCGCTTCACTTGGGCATTCTTTTTTGCAGAAAAAATCTCAAACCCAAGAGACTTTAAAGGGATTCTTGAGACAGGCTCAAAATGAGTTCGGATTAAGGATCAAAAAGATAAGAAGCGATAATGGGATGGAGTTCAAAAATGCACAAACAGAAGGATTTCTTGAGGAGGGCATCAAGCATGAGTTCTCTTCTCCCTACACACCTCAACAAAATGGTGTAGTGTAGAGGAAGAATCGAACTCTACTGGACATGGCAAGAACCATGCTTGATGAGTACAAGACTCCGGACCGGTTTTGGGCAGAAGCAATCTACACTCTTTGCTACTCCATCAACTGGCTCTACCTTCACTGAATCCTCAAGAAAACATCATATGAACTCCTCACTGGTAAAAAGCCCAATGTTTCATATTTTAGAGTCTTTGGAAGCAAATGTTTTATTCTTGTTAAAAGACGTTGAAAATCTAAATTTGCTCCTAAAGCTGTAAAAGGCTTTTTACTTGGTTATGACTCAAACACAAGGGCATAGATTCTTCAACAAATCCACTGGATTAGTTGAGGTTCTTGTGACATTGTGTTTGATGAGACTAATGGCTCCCAAGTGGAGCAAGTTGATCTTGATGAACTAGATGATGAAGAGGCTCTGTGCATTGCGCTAAGGAACATGTCCATTGGGGATGTGTGTCCTAAGGAATCCGAAGAGCCTCCACAAGCACAAGATCAACCATCATCTTCCATACAAGCATCTCCATCAACTCAATATGAGGATCAGGCTCAAAATAATGAAGAAGAAGATCAAGAAGATGAGCCACCTCAAGAAGAAGTCAATGATCAAGGGAGAGATGAAGATAATCAAGACAAGTTAGATGAGCAAGAAGTTTAGGGTCAAAGACCGCCACACCCAAGAGTCCACCAATCAATTCAACGAGATCACCCTGTCAACTCCATCCTTGGTGACATTCATAAGGTGGTAACCACTAGATCTTTGAGTTGCTCATTTCTATGAACATTACTCTTTTGTTTCCTCTATTGAGCCATATAGGGTAGAGGATGCATTAAGAGATTCGGATTGGGTGGTGGCTATGCAAGAGTAACTCAACAACTTCACGAGGAATGAGGTATGGCATTTAGTTCCACGTCCTAATCAAAATGTTGTAGGTACCAAATGCGTATTCCGCAATAAGCAAGATGAGCATGGTGTGGTCATAAGGAACAAAGCCTGACTTGTGGCCAAAGGATATTCCCAAATTGAGGTTTGGATTTTGATGAAACTTATGCACCCGTAGCTAGGCTTGAGTCAATTCGTATATTACTTGCCTATGCTACTTACCATGGCTTCAAGCTTTATCAAATGGATGTGAAAAGTGCCTTCCTCAATGGACCAATCAAGGAAGAGGTCTATGTTGAGCGACCTCCCGGCTTTAAAGATAGTGAGTACCCTAACCATGTCTATAAACTCTCAAAGGCGCTTTATGGGCTCAAGCAAGCCCCAAGAGCATTGTATGAATGCCTGCGAGATTTCCTTATCACTAATGGCTTCAAAGTCGGTAAAGCCGATCCAACTCTCTTTACTAAAACTGTTGCAAATGATTTGTTTGTATGCCAAATTTATGTTGATGATATTATATTTGGGTCTACTAACAAATCTACTTGTGAAGAGTTTAGTAGGATCATGGTTCAAAAATTCAAGATGTCTATGATGGGGGAGTTGAGATATTTCTTAGGATTTCAAATCAAGCAACTCTAGGATGACACCTTCATCAGCCAAACCAAGTACATTCAAGACATTCTTAAGAAGTTTGGGATGAAGGATGGCAAACCCATCAAGACACCCATGGGAACCAATGGGCATCTCGACCTCGACACGGGAGGTAAATCCATAGATCAAAAGGTATATCGGTCGATGATAGGATCTTTACTCTATTTATGTGTATCTCGACCGGATATTATGCTTTTTGTATCCATGTGTGCAAGGTTCCAAGCCGATCCTAAGGAAGTTCACCTTAGGGCCGTGAAGAGAATCATGCGGTATTTAGTTTACACTCCTAAGTTTGGGCTTTGGTACCCTAGGGGATCCACCTTTCATTTAATAGGATATTCTGATGCCGATTGGGCAGGGTGTAAAATTGATAGGAAGAGCACATCAGGGACTTGTCAGTTTCTAGGGAGATCCCTGGTGTCTTGGGCTTCAAAAAAACAAAACCCAGTAGCTCTTTCCACCACCGAAGCCGAGTACATTGCCACAGGACATTGTTGTGCGCAATTGCTTTAGATGAGGCAAACCTTCAGGGACTATGGCTACAAATTGAGCAAAGTCCCTCTCCTATGTGACAATGAGAGTGCTATCCGCATAGCAGAGAATACCGTTGAACACAGCCGCACTAAGCACATAGACATTCGGTATCACTTTTTGAGAGATCAACAACAAAGGGAGGATATCGAAATAGCTTATATTAACATCAAAGATCAATTAGCCGATATCTTCACCAAGCCACTAGATGAGAAAACCTTTAGCAAACTTAGGAATGAACTAAACATTCTTGATTCTCGGAATTTTGATTGAAACATTGCACACATAGCTTATTTATATACCTTTGATCATGTCTCTTTCATTTGGTACATATACATATTTCTTATTCTTCTTGTGCCAAGGCTAAGACTAATATGTTTCCATGAGTATTTCTTGTGTTAGTCTTAGATTGAAAGGGAAATGGAGCATTCGGCAAAGGCAACGCTTCCACTCTACTCCATCTCGGTATTACTTACTCTTTGCCGGTATTCCGCCATCTCTCCACATTGGTATAATCCTTCACTTATGTTGGGGATTTGTTCTCAAATGCTTAGAGTTAAGAACAAGGCAACATAAAAGGTGTTAGGTGTAAAAGTCCTTCGTCCTTCGAGACATTATGCCCCTTCGGGAATAATGAGTTTCGGACGAAGGTCATAAAAAAAACATACCTTCGTAAATATAACAAGTAATGACGAAAGGTTCATATAAAGCATGAAATATGACATCATCATAGAATCATTTCTATTTTAATAACATGAGAAAATAGAAATGATTTCAAATTACAAATGTACCTTCGGTCCTGAGAGAAGGTAGAAAGTACAAGCGTGACGCAAAAGCGAATGCCCAGTCAGCGTGAACAGTACAGGAGTACTGTTCATCTATTTATAGACGCGGGACGCAGCCCACGTAAAATTACATCCATGTCCACTACATTTGTTAATGACTTATGGAAATCTGCCGAGGCCCACGTAGTCTTTTCATCTTTAAGTCGGTCCCCCTTTCTGCTATCGTGACGAAGCTTCTCCGCACACAGCTTCGGCTGCGCTCGTGCTTCGTCTGGTTCAGGCTTCGTCCTGGCCGTGCTTCGTATTCATAATTCAGAGTCCGAAAATACCTGTTCACATAATCCACTTGGAAAACATTGTCAAATCATGTTTTTGAGGACCTTCGGAGGACGAAGGCCCCCAACAGTAGCCCCTCGCAATATTAATTTGTTAATAATAAATTCAGATTGCGATATGGACGAAGGCCTTGAGCCGAAGGTCCGAAAAAACACCTTCCCTTTGCTAGAATAGCAACCTTCACTGACAAGCGGGACCTTTCAATTGCCAACGCCCTGGGCGTATAAATAATATCGCACCGCAAACTCATTTGGTACGCACACTTGCCATCTGCTTCGGCCCACTAAAATTTTTAGCTCTTGCACTAAGATTTGCTGGTCTTTTTGATTTTGAAGCTTCGGCCTCGGGAACATTTTTTTTAGCGTTTCCGAAGATGTCTGAAGGCAAGAAGATCCCTGCTGAGACGAAGCTGAGTCTTGAGGAGGAGAAGAATCTGGGGTTCCTGATAGCGATGGCAGAGACGAATACAGAGAAAATCACCAAGGAGATTCTCGAAGGTTTGTCCGAAGATACTGGTGACAGCGACAGCTATGATGTGGAGAGTGGTGGTGAAGAGGCCGAAGACCGTCCATGGCGGCCAAGCCACACGGTTTTCGGGAAAACCACTATCAAGCAGAGCCATATTGATAATATGAGAGGGCGGTACTTTCGAGATTTATCTATTGTGAGGGCTGACGCTGGAGAAAAGACTTCTCCCACCCCCGAAGAAGATGAAGTTGTGATTTTCCGAAGCTTTCTCAAGGCCGGGCTTCGATTCCCCCTGAGCAACTTTGTTGTCGAGGTACTGAAAATATTTCAAGTCTACCTTCATCAGCTTACTCCCGAAGCTATCATAAGAATGGGGATTTTTGTCTGGGCTGTGAGAAGCCAAGGTTTGGAACCAGACGCTAAAAGCTTCTGCAACATTCACGAGTTATTATACGAGACGAAACCCTGGGGAAAAGAGCAATATCACAACAATTTTGGGTGCTACAGCTTCGGCGCCCGCTCCGGGTCAAGCTGCCCTGTGCCGACCTTTCGGAAGAGGTGGCCCGGAGCCTGGATGACTGAATGGTTTTATGTGAAAAATGACCTAACAGCGCAAGATAATGTCAAAAGTATCATTATGCACCCAATCTGGCAACGCTTCGGACTTCGAAGGCCGAAGGTTGAAATGGATGAGGCAGCCGAAGAGTGCCAAAGAGCCTTCGGCGTAGTTTGCTCCTTTATTGGGACAAGGGACTTAGTCCAAGAGCACATTGCCTTCAGGGTATGGCCACTTGCAGAAAAGTGGGAAATGCCGAAGGAAACTATTAAAGAGTCCGACGAAGGCGGACTAGTTAGACTGAAATACACATTCAAATATGCAGATAAATTTGTTGAACCTGATGATGACTGGCTGAAAAGCATTGAAACTTTAAGTGGCGAACTACTTGGAGCATATTCGAAGGCCAAAAATACTGCGCTATCAGCAGCCTTCGGAGGCCGAAAGAAGAAAAGACTCAACCGTGTGTTTGACGCAGTCGGGTTTATGTACCCTGACTATCATTATCCGGTATTGGGTCGCAAAAGGAAAAATATTTCTCCTGCGACAGAAGCCACCACGAGTGCCCCTAGTGAGCCAGCGCCTCAAAGAAAAAAGTTGAAGGTGCTCACCCATCGGACACGCTTTATTGAGCCGGCCACAGTGCCAGAATTCGTTGGTGAAGTCTCTTTGGCCTCTGAAGCTACCGAACCAGCTTCAGTGCCGAAGGTGGAAGAAAAGATTGAAGCGCCTTCAGCGGAAAAATCAAAGAAACCGAAGGTTGACGAGCCAAAAATGTCTGAAATCTTAAGTCCTTCGGTAAATGTCGAAGCAATAAAAAACCAAAAGGGGCCATCGGTGACCCCAAAAAGGAAAAGAATGGTAAATGTACTAGATGTCTTGGAGACAATTAAGTCTTCAAGCACAACTCCAAAAAAGAGTGCTGAAGTTGCTGAAGCTTCTACTAAAGCTTCGACGCAGCAAGCTGAAGCTGAAGCTGGGCCTTCAGAGCCCTACAAAGAGCAACCTTTGGAGGCCGAAGCAATAAAAATATCAGAACCAGTCGTAGTTGAAGAAATTGACACTGCCATCCCCGAAGCTCCTGCCAGCATACGTGATTACATTATACGACACTCTTCGGGGAAGAAACTATCTGCAGAAGAAACTTATGAAGCCAACCATTATGCGAAAGAGCTAAAATATCCGAAGGGGGCAGTAATATTCAATGGGACAAATGAAGATGACTTCCTATACTGTCTACCTGATAATAAAGAACTATCTGTCTGCCGAGAGATGGCCAGGAGTATAGGCTTCCCGAAGCTCGAAGCTGGATTAAGCGCCATGACGAAAGAGGATCTCGCAGACAGTCTTGCATTCAATAGCCTAAAGGTTTGGTTATTAAACATTTGAAAAGACTTTTTTAATACATAATTCATTCCTATATTCTTATATAGACTCTCTTTTTTTTATAGGGTTTAATCCTGAGCAACGCATTGAGAGCACAAAAGAGTGCCGAAGATGAGAGTTACGAAATTGCATTCAACAATTTACGATCAGAAGTTATAAAGCTGAGGAACGAAGCTCTGGAAAAGGATAAAATTCTTCTTACACTGGTAGACAAAGTAAAGAAGGACGAAGCTGCTTCAAAAACCCAGGCCGAAGCCCAAAAGCGTGAAATTAAAGATCTTCAGAAACAGCTGGCTAGAGCTAGAGAGGAGCGCGTGCTTGAGGAAACGAAACGAGAACTCAGTGATCATATGGTCAACAAATTGGAATTAAGAGTTAAAGAGCTTCGTGCTTCTCAGGGAAAATGTTATGTTAAATCTATAGAATGCGTGAATAAAATTAAAACCAGCTTCGCCAGTGTGGGCGCCTTTTCCAGCGAAGAGAATTTTTCTCGAGGCAATCCCGAAGGTCCATTGGAATGGATTAGCCACGAAGCAGAGGCCTTCGAGGAGATCCTGAGCAGTCGCGGTGATATCTGCGCTTTTTCGGGCGCCAGAGGAATTGCTTCTGTCTTAGAGAAAAAGGGTTGCGAGCATGTAAAATTTCTAGCTCAGTCCGAAGCTACCTTATCTTCCGAAGACATCAAGGACCCCTCGGCCGAAGCAAGCGTGGTTGGTGGCAAATTTTTTACTGATATCTGGAACGACGGCGGCCGAGGAATGGCGCAAGAAATCATCCAAAGGAGCGAAAAAGGCATCCATGATGCTAGGAAAGTGGCAGAAACTGCCGAAAAAAGTACGGAGCCCGAAAGGCAATTAGGTATTAATTAGTCTTTCTTATTGTGTTGTAATTTTTGTTTCAAACTTTGCTCATAGTTTGCAATAGTAATGAAGAAATGTTCTCTTCCCTCAGAAGCTGCTGGGTCGACTGCCGACCCCCATACAAAAGGGGATGATGAAATTAAAGAAATGGCCGAAGCTATCATGGACAAAGTTGTTGATCAACTTCTAAATGAAGCCGCCGAAGCAGTATTAAAAGAAGACTAGATGCTATTAGAAAAAACATTTAAATTGTGATCTATGTAATATTTTGTACATTTGGATGTAATATACAAGTTTCTTTTCATTATTCAATTCTTTACGATGCATGAAACTCTACCTACATACCTTTTTGAGCCTTCGGCGAAAAAACACCTTCCCTTCTTTTCATGCTTCGTGAAGAAGACATTCTCCGTTAAAATTATTCTGATGAAACATGTTCATGCTTCATGAAAACATTCTCCGAAGCTATACAATTTCGATACTGCTCTGATGAAACTTGTCCATGCTTCGTAAAAACAGCCTCCGAAGCTATTTTCCGAAGATTATCATTGCATTCCCTCGTGACTTTGCACAACTTGCACTTTCTCAAATCATTCTTTCGAAGGTTAATACTGTGTACCCTTCTTTTGCCGCATGCAACATGATGTATGATGCTTATGCTATGCGAAATGATGTGATGATGTTATGTTATGCAAATGACGTCTGTTCCGAAGATACACACAAAATACATTCGTAAGCTCTGCATTCCCTTAGGAACGTCTTTGGAGCTTCTTCGTCTTTTACTTAGACGGTATAAGCTCTGCATTCCCTTAGGAACGTCTTTGGAGCTTCTTCGTCTTTTACTTAGACGGCATCAGCGTTGACTTTTCGCTGTAAGCTCTGCATTCCTTTAGGAACGACTTCTGAGCAGAAAACTTACACTGCGCTCCCTTTGGAACGGCTTTTTGTGACTTCATGAACTTACTCTGCGTTCCTTAGAACGACTTTCTGTTACTCCGAAGGATTTTTAATACTTCGAGGGTCCTCCTTGTTAATACAAAAACTTCATCAACTGATTTTCCTCGTGGAAAACAGCGAAATTATTACATGGAAACTATCAATGTTTTTTGCTACAGAGAATGGAACTGAATGGAAAAGACTACTATCAAAGGTAGGATATGTGTCAATAAATGTGCTTCGACTCCGGCACAGTGCTGTTGACTGTGCGAGCTTCGGATTGTTCTCTGAAGTCCCTTTGATGTGGAGCATATTGACTCCCTTCTGGCTGCTGGCCTTGCTGCAGCGGAGGTGGAGGCGGGGGCTGTTGCCATGAAGGTTGAGGTTGACTTGCCGAAGCTACGGAAGCTGCAGGATGGTTGCCCACATACTCCGGGATGTAAGGCTGATGGTACGAAGCAGTATGCATGACCTGCTTCGGCTGTCCCTGTTGCGCTGCAGCTTCTGCCAGCTCCTTTTGTTTCTGGATGGTAACATGGCACATCCTGGTGGTATGGCCCTTGTTCTCACCGCAGAATAAGCAAAATGTCCTCCTTGGTTGATCTCCAAATCTCCCGCCGAAGCCCCTGGCGCCTCTGCCTCTTGGAGCTGGTGGCCGAAAGAAAGTCTGCTGCTGCCCCGAAGCCTGTGAGGAGCACTGCGGCCTGTTCTGCTGACTGCCCTTATCATCATTTTGAGTATTGCGGATGGACCTGACATGCCTCAGATAGAAACGTCCCCCGAAGCCCCTGGTCATCTCAGAAAATCTGAAGGCTTCCTCCCTTCTTTGGCGAAAGTCATTATCAGCCCGAATGTACTCGTCCATTTTTTGGAGTAGCTTTTCCAGCGTCTGAGGAGGCTTCCTAGCAAAGTATTGGGCTGCAGGTCCAGGACGAAGCCCCTTGATCATGGCTTCGATAACAATTTCATTGGGCACCGTTGGTGCCTGTGCCCTCAAACGCAAGAACCTTCTGACATACGCCTGAAGGTATTCCTCATGATCCTGAGTGCACTGAAACAAAGCTTGTGCAGTGACCGGCTTCGTCTGAAATCCTTGAAAGCTGGTTAACAACATATCCTTCAGCTTCTGCCATGAGGTGATTGTCCCTGGTCGAAGAGAGGAATACCAGGTCTGAGCAACATTCCTGACGGCCATGACAAAAGACTTCGCCATGACTGCAGCATTGCCCCCATACGAAGACACTGTTGCTTCGTAGCTCATCAGGAACTGCTTCGGGTCTGAGTGGCCGTCGAACATGGGAAGCTGAGGTGGCTTATAGGATGGAGGCCAAGGTGTAGCCTGCAGCTCAGCGGACAAAGGAGAAGCATCATCGAAAACAAAATTTCCCTGATGGAAATTGTCATACCAGTCATCTTCGTTGACGAAGCCCTCCTGATGAAGGTCTTTCTGCTGAGGCCTTCTGTTTTGCTCATCATGGGTGAGGTGGCGGACTTCCTCAGAGGCTTCGTCTATCTGCCGTTGCAACTCAGCTAGCCGGGCCATCTTCTCCTTCTTCCTTTGCACTTGTTGATGTAGGATCTCCATATCCCTGATTTCTTGGTCTAGCTCTTCCTCCTGAAGCGTCGGGCTGACAGCCTTTCTCTTCTGGCTTCGGGCCTCCCGAAGAGAGACGGTCTCCTGGTTGTGGTCCAGCGGTTGCAGTGCTGAAGCCCCAGTCGCTGAAGCTTTCTTCGGCGCCATAGCGAAGGTCTATAGCTTCCGAAGGTGTTCAAAAAAGCTCGAAGTGGAAGTGAGTTCACCGGAGGTGGGCGCCAATGTTGGGGATTTGTTCTCAAATGCTTAGAGTTAAGAACAAGGCAACATAAAAGGTGTTAGGTGTAAAAGTCCTTCGTCCTTCGAGACATTATGCCCCTTCGGGAATAATGAGTTTCGGACGAAGGTCATAAAAAAAACATACCTTCGTAAATATAACAAGTAATGACGAAAGATTCATATAAAGCATGAAATATGACATCATCATAGAATCATTTCTATTTTAATAACATGAGAAAATAGAAATGATTTCAAATTACAAATGTACCTTCGGTCCTGAGAGAAGGTAGAAAGTACAAGCGTGACGCAAAAGCGAATGCCCAGTCAGCGTGAACAGTACAGGAGTACTGTTCATCTATTTATAGACGCGGGACGCAGCCCACGTAAAATTACATCCATGTCCACTACATTTGTTAATGACTTATGGAAATCTGCCGAGGCCCACGTAGTCTTTTCATCTTTAAGTCGGTCCCCCTTTCTGCTATCGTGACGAAGCTTCTCCGCACACAGCTTCGGCTGCGCTCGTGCTTCGTCTGGTTCAGGCTTCGTCCTGGCCGTGCTTCGTATTCATAATTCAGAGTCCGAAAATACCTGTTCACATAATCCACTTGGAAAACATTGTCAAATCATGTTTTTGAGGACCTTCGGAGGACGAAGGCCCCCAACAACTTATATTTCATATTATCAATGGGGGAGAAAATATAACAAGGGCTCCAATGTTCTCCGTTTTTGGCGCTTAATGCCAAAGGGGGAGAAAATATTAAGGCCAAAGCAAAAGGACCGCACCACCACCATTTCAAAAAATTTTGAAATAAAAAGATTTAATTGGTATTCACAAATGTTTGTTTTTCAATTGGTACTCAAGATAATTTCAAAGTGATATCTATGCTTATGAAAATAAGATTTCAAAATTGGTATTCATTTAAAAACCCTCTTGAAAGCTAAGGGGAGAATTTCATTCAGGGGGAGCTTTTGTTTAGTCAAATGAAAAGCATTTGAAACAGGGGAGAAATTTCAAATCTTGAAAATGCTTCTTGCAATCTTATGCATATACCTTTGACTATTTGCAAAAGAATTTTGAAAAGAATTTTGAAAATAATTTGAAAAAGATTTGCAAAAACAAAACTTGTGGTGCAAATGTGGTCCAAAATATTAAATGAAAGAAAGCAATCCATTCACTCTTATTCATTTGTAATAGGACTTTCATATTGGTTTTAATTCCATGTAACCTATGCACTTACCATATGCAAACTAGTTCATTTATGCACTCTATATATTTGCTTTGGTTTGTGTTGGCATCAATCACCAAAAAGGGGGAGATTGAAAGGGAAATAGGGTTAACCTTTTCCATAATTAATTTTGGTGGTTGAATGTCCAACACAAATAAATGGACTAACTAGTTTTCTCTAGAATACATGTTCTACAGGTGCATAAAGGTTCAACACAAACCAATAAATAATCAAGTTAGGGATCAAATTCAAAGGAGCAAAGAAACCGAGTGTGCTCTGGTCTGGCGCACCGGACTGTCCGGTGTGCCACCGGACAGTGTCCGCTGCACCAGGGCCGTACAGAGCTGAACTCGTCACTCTCAGGTTTCTTTAGGCGCGCTCCGGTATAATTCATCGGACTGTCCGATGTGCCACCGGACTGTCCGGTGCACCAGCGGAGCAATGACTCCTTCGTGCAACGGTCGACTGCAAAAGCTAAAGAATCAGATGAACAGTGAAGAACAGTGCATGCAGAGCCAGAGTCGCTGGTCAGAGGCGCGCCGGACAGTAAACAGTACCTATCCGGTGCGACACCGGACTGTCCGGTGCGACACCGGACTGTCCGGTGCGACACCGGACTGTCCGGTGCCACTAGAAGACAAAGCCTCCAACGGTCAAATGCTCCAGAACCCTAACGGTTGGGTGACGTGGCTGGCGCACCGGACAGTGTCCGGTGACGCACCGGACTGTGCAGTGCGCCCATCGACAACAGCCTGCCCCAACGGTTGTTTGGTGGTTGAGGGCTATAAATACCCTCAACCACCATCACTCCAAGCTTCCAAGTTTCCAGCACTTCACGTTCAATACAAGAGCTAGTGCATTCACTCCAAGACACATTTCCAAAAGATCAAAGCCTCTCCAAATCTAGAATTCATTCCAACCACCTAGTAACTTGAGAGAGTGTTTGTTCGTGTTCTTTGCGCTCTTGTTGCTTGGATCGCTTTCTCCCTTCCTCATTCTTGTTCCCAAGTGTTTTGTAAGCAAGGCAAGAGACACCAATTGTGTGGTGGTCCTTACGGGGTCTAAGTGACCTGTGAGAATTAAGAAAAAAGCTCACTCGGTCTAACTGACCGTTTGAGAGAGGGAAATGGTTGAAAGAGACCCAGTCTTTGTGACCACCTCAATGGGGACTAGGTTCTTTAGAACCGAACCTCGGTAAAACAAATCACCGTGTTCATTCGCTTTATTTTTTGGTTGATTTGTTTTCCCCCTCTCTCCTGGACTTGAATTTAATTCTAACGCTAACCTCAGCTTGTAGTTTGTGTTTTAAATTGTAAATTTCAGGTTTCACGTATTCACCCCCCCCTAGGCAACTTTCACCCCCGTCACAACCGCCAGTAAGTCATATCCAGTAGTCTTAGCCTTAACCTCTTGGTCATGTAGCATCTTCTAGACTCATGACTAGAGCTCGAAATTGGGTTGGGGCTGCTGCGGCTATGGCGCTGCCGTGCCGGGTCCTATTCGCCGCCACCTGGCTACGCGGTGGGAGGATTTGGTGCCCTGGCCGTCGATCCTGTGGATGGCTGAGATTAGAATGTGGTCGCGTAAAACCTTGGCCGTGGATCCATGCACCAATGGTCTAGATTGGCTTCTTTACCTGCTGCTTCTCTGATCGATCTGGGCCATCCAAATCTAATCTAGTGGCCGACATACAGTCATACCCCTTCGGCTGGAGATCTTGCATAAGAGACCATGTGTTCCTCCTAAATTAAACCACCGTCCACGTACCGTTGTAAAGTATATAAACCATATCCCCGTATTTTGCAAATTTGCCCTCTGACTTATATAAAATACAGAACACGAGAATCAGAGCATCACATATGTAAAATAAAATCTAAAATTAATTTCTAATATGAGAATAAACCAATAGAATTTGGAAATGCATATCTTCCACGTTTTAACTCCGATTTGACCCGTTCATGTTGTGTTAGCTTCGTAACAAATATCATTTTAGCAAATAACATGTTCCCAAAAATAAATATTCATTTAATCTATGCTTAGTACATTATTCCTACTAATCAAAGTTAGTTTGTCTATGGTTATAATGTAACTAAAATATTATTTCTACTCTAGGATGATATAGATTAAAGTCATTCCTTAAATATCTTTACCACATGATTTATAAAATCAACATAAAGACCTAGATCTAATTGGTTAATTACATAGATCTTCGGAAAACCATATGTCCTTAACCACAACTCCGATTTTAGTGATTCTCGAAACCACGACCTCGTAGCGGCACATAGAATATTCTTTTGTTGTTTGTTCTCATGTTTGGTGTACTGTTATTTTTATGTACTCCTTGTCTATTTGTATGTATTTCTATGAGTAGCAGCGAGGTTACGAGAAATCTGAAGACCAAGTTGAAGTACTTGGAATCTCGAGTTTAAGGCAAGTTGTGCCCTTGATCACTTCTTTTTACCCAATCATGTTCTTATTAATCATAATGATCTGTATAGGTTAATTTTGATGGGACCCAATAGGTTACCCTAGTTTGGCTATCTTTATACCTTGTTTACCACTGATTTTTTGGTAGTACCTGCTATTGCTTTATGTGGTTTTGGGTATGGAGATACACATTATTCATGATCCTACTTTTATTATCAGTTTGTTATTTACTGTTCATGATAAGATCATTCTGTTAATTGGAACATGGAGAACCATGATTCATCATATGTGTGAGACTTTGTCGGAGAGGAAATCTTTGGCCGGGTGGCGGAATGCACCCGCCCTAAATCCTAAGATGAGGAGGGGCCTAAGCGTTTTGCTTGTTACGAGATTGGGGGGATGAACACACAAGAACACGCAAGGGTTTAGAGTGGTTCGGGCCACCGAAGCATAATACCCTACTCCATTGTGTGTTGTATTGCTCGTGAGCTTGAGTCTGAATGAGTCTGAGAGAGTCCAAGTGAGTCTGTCCAAGTGAGTCTGTCCCCTATAACGCAGTGTGCCCTCCCTTTTATAGTCTAAGGGGGGCACGTACAAGGGTGCTGAGCCCCGACACGTGGGCCCAGGGACATAACGGATGTAATACTTGGAGCGACTAATGCCCGTCCCCAGTGCAATCTTCCTCGCGCCCTGATATTCGTGATCTGCGTAGCACTGGCGTGCAAGGGAAGCTTCCCTAGCAATGTACGAGTGATGATGGATGAGCACAGTGCACCTTGCAACACGGGCGTACTGTTTGGCAATGGATAGGCACGCCGCCTGTAGGATGGCCTGGACACCGCCTGCCAGCTGAGTGGACAGGACACAATAAATGCCGATGGGGCACATCACCTGTCAGCGGGATAGTCAGGCGGCGTGTCTTCTCCGCAATAAATGCAGAGACAGTGCGGCCTAGAGGCCTTACGTCAAGCTCCACCCGCTGGCTTACGTCACGTGCGGTAAGCCACATGTTAGCATCGGGTCTCCGCCTGGGCGGGAGCAGTAGCGTTATGCGGGCAGGTCTGCACCAGGCTAGGCCTGGACACATGGCAGCACTGGACCCCTGCCTGAGCAAGGCTTTGGTATTCCCTACCCCTGAGTCTTGGGACCCGACTGTGGGCAGTCTGAATCCCACGCAGGGGGGTCCGGGACCCGACCTGGAGCTCCGGGACGCACTCGCGGGGGTCCTGGATCTTGCTCCAGAGGTCTGGCCTACATGTACAGGGGTCTGACACTTTCCCATGGGGGTCCAGACCCACTGTTGGCATCTTGGAGTGTATCGCTTTCTCTGGCTACATGGTGACCCTGGAGCCATCCACGTGGTGGAGTCGGGTGTTGTTCCCCACGCGACTAGAGATAGTCGTGTGGGCACCGCGTCCTCATGCTATAGCAAGGGGTACCCCTGATCCAGGGTACTGACAGTGGCCCCTGGGCCCACCTTAGGGGAGGATACGAGCCTGCAGGTGGGGCCAAAGCTTGTACCTTGCGTCAACTTGGCATGACCGGTGACTGGGGCACCTCCTCTACGCGTGCCGCATTAACTCGGCGCGCTTGCGCTATCAGCCTACCATCGGTCGCATCAACTGTCGCGCCTGTTCCCGCGGCTGACTGACCCGTGGTCTTCACACTCGATGGCTTTACTGGGCCATGCGCGGGGTGCCTCGATGCTGCTGCATTTGGTTTCGAAAATTCACCTTATCTGTCTTCTGTGGCGGTCCCAAGGTGGCACGGTACTGGTGCGAGTGGTGGTTCAACTTCTCTGCACCCAGGAACCGGCGCCCAAGGAGGATGACTCGTGGGCCCGGCCCCGTGACAGAGCCTGGGCTGTTGCTCTCGGCAGAGATAAGGAGGCACGGTGATTCGCTCCCCGTGCGGCGGTCTATCTTCTACGCACTAGGAGACTATCGCGCCAGTCATATGACTTGTGGGGGTGGGCCCCCGCGTCATAGGCTGGGTGCTGCGGTGTGCCTCAGGGGAGACTTTCTCGTGATGCTTCGGGGTGCGAGTGGGGGAATCTGTCTTTAAAAAGGGGTTCAACCCTTGGGTAGCAGCCATGCCTTGTTTCTCTTCCTCTTGATGCGCCCATTTGCCTTCAAGGTCTTGCTTTGCGCCACCGCAGTTGCCATGGCCTTGTTGGTTCTCCCCGAGCGCTTTTAGACTGAGTGGATGCTTGACCTGGTGCGCCACTTGCCTGAATGGAGTGCGGTGATGTGCTCGCGCTCTTCGTTTCTTGCGCGATGGCACTGCAGATCTCGCCTTCTTCTTGCTGGTGCTGGAGGAGCACGACCTCGTGGGGGTTGGTGCCCTTCCGCCATCGCTCAGCTTCAAGGATTTTCATCACGCAGTCGGGCTGCGGTCTCCCACCAGTGGTCATTTACAAGGATGACCACCAGCCTTGTGGTGGAGAGAAGCGAGCCGGGCTGCGGCCTCCCCCCTGCCCTCAGCTTCAAGGATGTTCATCAGCCTTGCAGGGGTGGAGAGCGAGCCGAGTTGGGGTTCTGCCTTCCGCATGAGCTGGTGGCCCGCTTCTTCCTCCAGCATCTAGAGGAAAAGGATGTTCACCAGCCTTGCGAGGGAGGCGAACTTCGGCTACGCGATGCCGGCCGGACCGCAATCGCCGTCAGCCGCCGAGCTTCCTAACTCCTTGGCTTGGATGGTCTTGTCGTCACCCCTGTAGGAGGGTAGGGGCGAGGGCCTCATTGCCATGGCGCACGTGCTGAGGTGGTCGCCGCCGCTGGTGAGCCGCTGGTGCAGAGGTGGTCGCCGCCGCTGGCCAGACCACCAGCGCCACCTGCCACCGTACACCCAACTCTTTGGCTTTAATGGCCTCGTCGTCACCCCCCATAGGAAGACGGGGGGGCAAGGGCCTCTTCGCTATGGCGCACGCATTGAGGTGGCCACCGCCGCTGGCAAGTCGCCCGGGAGGATTCCGCGAGGACAATGCCCGCGAGCTTCCAGCGCGACCCTGCTGGCGTCGAGTAGTTTACACCTATAGAGATGGAGCTAGGACTTCGCTTGAAGGCAAATGTAATAACTTTTGCTTTTGTAAGGTACTTTTTGAGTACTATTTATCAAGCAGTATTAGCACTTATCTGTGTACCACTTGTCCCTGTTGTGTGTGATGTTGTCGACTCCTCCCTGGTACCTAGCCCCCCTGGGATACAGGCTCGATGTGTCGAGGATGGATACCAGTGTACCTGAAAGAGTTGGCAACAATCCCTAGGAGGCTGCCTCGACCGGGACCTAGACCTGTACACAGCTTCGGCTAGGGAGCGTTAGTAGCACACCCATAGGATCCCCCGTCTAACATTAGCCATCCTTTGATACATGCTCGGGACTTGCAGGATTTAGTCCAGGAGGCCAAGTTGTGTGTCCGGACCCCCTAGACCACGACTCTAGATACTAGGATACCCGTTGCAGAGTGGTGGAGCGTGCAGGCTTACGGTACGGGACTAGGCTAAGCGGCTACATGGCTCTGGACCACCCCAGGAGACAAGTGCCCATTCTCTGGAGCCGGACCCTAGGTTGTCGGACCCACTGTACTATAGTTCCAAATACTAAGGTACCCGTCACAAAGTGGTGGACTGTGCAGGCTTACGGTACGGGACCAGGCTAAGCGGCTACACTGACTTGGACCACCCCATGGAACGAGCTCCCGTTCTTTAGAACTGGCCCCCAGGCTGCTGGACCTCCTTGCTTTCGCAGAGGGGTCCTAAACTGCAAGCCTGGTTTATTCAATTTAGATGTCATCGTGTCCGACAGTCTGGACCGTACGGGTGGGGTAGATAAATAGTATTATATGGGAACTACAGGATAAATCCGTGAAACAGGAGGATAAAGTTATCATAGAAGCACATTTGAGGGGGTAAATCTCCTTTTTATAACTTGACATGCATGTGTGTAAACCAACAGGGCGGGTTTATGAGGTCGGACCTCACCGGGTTGGTGTACACATATGCGAAACCTAATTACAAAAGAAGAAAAACTTAACCCCGCAGACTTGCTCCTATGGATTGAACTTACAGAGATGCTCTAGGGGTTATGAAGAGATACTCCTTTGGTTATAGCAAGGCGGGCACCCCCGGGCTGGCATATTTCCGTCACCTTGAAGGGTTCCTCCCAGCTGGGGGAGAGATTGCGGACCCCTTCTTGGTTCGGTACTTGCCGTAGGACTAGGTCCTAACCCTGTGCTCCCTACTATGCACGAACTGTTGGCCGTAGTGCATGGGCGCCTGGTTACAAAGTGCGTTTCGTGTTGCCGCTTGACATCTGAGTTCGCCGATGGAGTCCTCGTCCTTGCGCTGTAATCGCCCCTGCATAGGCTCATCAAAAGACTGGACCCGTGGGGATTCCAAAAGGGTTTTCGCGGGGAAGGCAGGCTTCGGCCCCGTAAACCAGGGAATACGGGGCCCCCGGTGGCCCGTCTAGTTGTTGTCACCAGAGTCGGAGTCTCTGGTGAAAACATCCTTCAGGGCTCCCTCGGGTGACTGATACCCGAGGTCCGGTTCGGCCATGGCCACCTCATCGTCGTGGACCTTTTCCTTGCCAGGTCGGCGATGAGGTCGTCCTCGGAAGACTGCTCGCGCCACGCGCTGACGCGCTTCGCGAGGTCAATGATCTCGCGACACTCAGTGGCACTATGGCGAGCGTTGGGGTGCACAGGGCATGAGCCGCGGTTACCCCTCTACGGCCGTGGGCGTTTATTGCGGTCGCCCTGGCCCTCAGTCACAGCTGCAACGACCAGAGCGGTAGAATGCGGCTTTTCGTGACCGTGGTTCTTCTTTTTCTTCTTCTTACCGTCCTGGGCGACGGTACCGGAGCCACCCGTCTGGGCTTCCCCGGTCTGTGGCGCCGAGTGCCATGCATGTCCCTCGGCAGCTCTGGCGCACTTGTCAGCCAGAGCGAAGAGAGTGGAGATAGTTTCCACGTCATGCGTGGCCAACTTCTCCAACATCTTTTCGTCACGTACCCCCTAGCGGAAGGCCGTGATGATAGAAGCATCGGAGATGCGAGGTATAGTACCTCGCACCTTGGTGAAGCGGGAGATAAACGTCCAGAGAGTTTCTCCGGGCTCCTGCCTCACTGCGTGGAGGTGGGCCTCCACGCCGTGCTGTTGGTAAGCACTGGTGAAGTTCGTTGTGAACCGCACGCAGAGCTCTTCCCAGGAGTAGATTGATCCTAGGGCCAGGTTCATGAGCCAAGTCCGGGCGGGCCCAGACAAGGCGGCATGAAAATATGTTGTCATCACAGCAGTGTTTCCACCTGCTGCTGTGATAGCGGTGATGTAAACCTGCAGAAATTCCGACGGATTTGATGTACGGCAGGTGCGGCCAGAACTTGGATGGCCAGGACGCCGCGCGGAGATTATCCGCGAGCGCGGCGCAGCCCACGCCAGCCAACGGGACACCCGTCAAGATCTAGGCGCTCGTCGGGGTCTGCGGTGCTACCACAGCGAAGTCATAATCGAGGTTGAGGCCCTCGATGTTTTGTCGGCTCTCACGCGCCCTTTCCAGAGAGACACGGGCACCCTCGCCCGCATGCCTGTGATTGAGTTCTGCCCGTAGATCGTCTGGCACCTCCAGAGAGGTTGTGGCATCTTCTCCTGCCCGCCGACGGTTGAGCTCTGCCCGCAAGTCCTTGGTCGGCACAGCCCTTACAGAGGGCGAGCGCACTGACGCGGACGCCTCATGCTAACGTCGGGACGAGCGAGGCCTGGGCCTGCCTAAGCCAGAGTGCGCCATGCCGAGTAGCCGGTCGACGTCATCATGCCACTGTTTCATGGCCCCCGGCGAGGCCGTGGAGCTAGGAGGGTGGCGCAACAACTCCCTGGGTGCAAACAGCGCATTAGGGGCGGCTCTTGACGCCCTGGTCGACTGCGCAGGAGTATGCTGCCGCGTTGAGCGCTCAGCAGCAGCTGCACCGGGCACAGGTCGGCTAGAGGCCCGTGGTATGGAAGAGGCAGCCTCCTCCATGGGGAAATCCTCGGGGATGAAGTCATGGTGCTCGACGATGTGAACCATGGCGTCGAGCAGGAAAACAAGCAAAAACCTAATGCCAAGGCCCCTACCTGGCGCGCTAAATATCGGAGAGAAAATCTCCGGTCGGGTGGCGGAATGCACCCGCCCTAAATCCTAAGATGAGGAGGGGCCTAAGCATTTTGCTTGTTACGAGATTGGAGGGATGAACACACAAGAACACGCAAGGGTTTAGAGTGGTTCGGGCCACCGGAGCGTAATACCCTAGTCCACTGTGTGTTGTATTGCTCGTGAGCTTGAGGCTGAATGAGTCTGAGAGAGTCCAAGTGAGTCTGTCCCCTGTAACGCAGCGTGCCCTCCCTTTTATAGTCTAAGGGGGCATGTACAAGGATGCTGAGCCTCGACACGTGGGCCCAAGGACATAACGGATGTAATACTTGGAGCGACTAATGCCCGTCTCCAGTGCGATCTTCCTCGTGCCCTGATATCCGTGATCTACGTAGCACTGGCGTGTAGGGGAAGCTTCCCTGGCAATGTACGAGTGATGATGGATGAGCACAGTGCACCTTACAACACGGGCGTACTGTTTGGCAATGGACAGACACGCCGCCTGCAGGATGGCCTGGACGCCGCCTGCCAGCTGAGTGGACAGGACACAATAAATGCCTTTGGGGCACATCACCTGTCAGCGGGATAGTCAGGCGGCGCGTCTTCTCCGCAATAAATGCAGAGACAGTGCGGTCCAGAGGCTTACGTCAAGCTCCGCCCGTGGGCTTACGTCACGTGCGGTAGGCCACGTGTCAGCATCGGGTCTCCGCCTGGGCGGGGAGCAGTAGCGTTATGCGGGCAGGTCTGCACCAGGCTGGGCCTGGACACATGGCAGCACCGGACCCCTGCCTGAGCAAGGCCTGGGTATTCCCTGTCCCTGAGTCCTAGGACCCGGCTGTGGGCAGTACGGATCCCACGCAGGGGGGTCCGGGACCCGACCCGGAGCTCCGGGCCGCACTCGTGGGGGTCCTGGATCTTGCTCCGGAGGTCCGGCCTACATGTACAGGGGTCCGGCACTTTCCCATGGGGTCCGGACCCACTGTTGGCATCTTGGAGTGTATCGCTTTCTCTGACTACATGGTGACCCTGGAGCCATCCACGTGGTAGAGTCGGGTGTTGTTCTCCACGCGACTAGAGATAGTCGCGTGGGCACCGCGTCCTCATACTGTAGCAAGGGGTACCCCTGATCCAGGGTACTGACAGACTTAGTCCTAGCACACCTGGTGAATATGTTCACGCTCGGGTCTTGGTGCTCCGGAACGTGGGTGTGACAAGCGTCAGGGTGTTTGACATCATGCGCAAGGTGGCGAGGGCCTACTGTCGAGGGCGATGATTGACGTCGGTCGGCGGCATGGACGGATAAAGGCTTGGAGCTTGTCGAGAAGAGCGTGTGCGCCACTACTGGGACTTGGGACTGAAGCGGTCTGGCCATAAAGTACCTGGAGCACCTGATCGTGTATTGTATACCTTGGTATTTTTTATCCGGCAAGGGTTAGGCCGGGGGTAGAGCCCAGTTTGGTCTACACGTGGCTCCGCCCGTGTACCCTGTGTATCCTAGCTTACCATTGGTTGCCTCCTCTCGGGCCTTTGATTCTCCCATTCACGGAGTCTCTATTGCTGGATATATTAGGACTTATGAGGTCATTGTGCTCCAATGCATCAAATGATTGTATCCATTGTGTTGTCTGTTCATGTTGGTATTGCACATCCCAAGAGTTCATTTTTTTATGTGTTTAGGTCTTGTTTGTAGCATTACACTTTTTAGCTGAGCTTTAGTGCTTGGAAATCCAAACATGGAGGTTAAAAGTAAAGTACTAAACTTTAGCGCTTGAGATCTAAACACGGCCTTAGCCGACGTGCAAGGGTGCGCCCTAAATGGCAACGTGGAATGATCTGTGCCAAACCAAATGCAAGCAAACGGGCACGGTTCCAAGAATGGGAGAAAGGTGACCCGATCCAAGGTAGTAATAAATTTACACGGTGACATTTGCGTGTAACGAGCATAGCTCACTCACAGGCTTTGCGTGCCGCGCCCGCCTGCCTGACTGCCTCTCACAGTCACACAGCACGGGGTTTCCACCACCATGCTTGCTTGCGTCGTGTGCGGGGTGGAGCAGAACAGAATGATGAGCCTTGAATTGGGCGCACCTGATGGACGAATCCACGCTGCGCCATTGTCTTTCATGTGGCATTTCTTTCTCCTTCCCCCGCCGTCACCCACCAAAATCATCCGTGTCATCATAAGCGTAGCGAGGATGATAGAACACAGCGCAGCACAGCACCGCACCGGAAATGCGTGTGCAGCGAGCGCACAGGGGGGACGCCACTGACCAGTCCAGTCAGCCGCCCAGCATCCGTATCGGCGCGAATCTGACAAGCTGGTGCTATCGGATTCGCATTTACTACTACTACGTGGCCTGCCTGCCTGGTGCCTGCCACGGCGGCTACATCAGCTCGTACTACTACGTACAGTACCCCCTGCTAAGGCTAGCGGTAGCGCCTGCCATGCCACTTGTACCGTTCCAAAGCGACCATGCGCCAGAGTAGAGATGTATGATGATCTATTGCAAATCAAATCAAACCAGCCGCTGCGAGAAGGCCAGGTCCTCCCGTGACTCTGGACACCGTTAGTGAAAATGGCAGGCTATGTATGCATCGCACTCACCCTACTGACCTCGGATCTGTCGCGGAAACAGCCGCGCTAGCTAGTTTTCACGGGCGCTGGGCATCTTGTGCTCACGCTCCACAAGGCTGATGGATAGTACTACTCCCTACTATGCAGCTCAGATTCAGGCTTGTTGCCATGTGCAAACCAAGTCCCGCATCCATTCACCGGGGCAGCCCAGCAGTGAGTGTCACGCGGATACTTGCGTTCAACTCATCCCCGTACAACAGCGGAGGAAAACACGCACAACCATCCCAACCCAACCCAACCCAACCAGGCATTTACTCCAGAAATCACCAAATCTCAGCACATAAATTTACAGCTATAACTGTTTTGGGGATCAATCCCTGCAGGCTCCAGGACACACGATATCGGTACTAGTATGTACGTACTACATGTACCTCATCAAATGCTGCCTTGCATTTCAGCATATCAATCTGGGCCCGGCCTGGGGAACCTGCAAATAACTCTGCATTCACTTCACACAAAAAAGTTAGATAGTACACACACCACAGAGCATAATAACAAGACGCACAAGCATGCAAATTCACGGCGCAGATGTCACCCGCACGAAAACAAGGCGGGCAAGGAAATTAAACTGGAATTCGGTGCTGGGTGTTTGGCAATCCATAAATCTGGAGCTTTAGACACCATAAGGTTTATCAGAACAGTTTCGATCGATCGACTAGCACGGCAGTTAGATAGGCCTACGTAGGCAGTGGGGGAGGGAGGAAGGCTCCAGAGAAGGCCACAGGGCGATTCCTTCTTGCTAAAAGCTCCTAAGGCCCGCCAAGGTGGGCGCCGAGCTCGCCAAGGTCGCCATCATCGTCCTGGAGGCGGACGGCATCCAGCTTCTGCCTCAGGACCGTGATCGCGTTCATGATCAGCTCGTAGGCTGTGATGGCGCCGGTTGTTTCTACGGTGAAGACGAAGCTGTCCTCCTTGGCGGTGATCTCCACCAAGCCTGGCTTCCCGATGGCCTCGGCGTGCTTGATCACCTCGTCGTCGTAGGTGTATGCCTCCGCGTTTTTCACCACCACCTGATTATTTTATACAGAAAACAAAAATGCAGCTGCTCAACACCATGGATCTGTTAGGAAGGGCAAAAAAAATACGCCGGTGGAACAGACACAGGCAGCTCTGTCAGGTGTTGCGCCAAGTACCCAGCGCTGGTGATCTATTAAGGTTGGTTTCCACTAAAGCTGATTAACCATGGACAAGCTGAACAAGAAAACGAGGCGAGCATGAGCCAACTGTATTTGCGCAGTTGCCACGAGAAGCTGAACAACCAGAATTAAACAAAACTGACACGCATGGCTAACCTAAGTGATTTGCATGTCCCGTCATTTCAGAAAGCATAACAGCATAGCTGGTGTACTGCATTCGTTGCCTTTATAGGTAAGAACCTACATTTGCAAATAAAAATTGAAGCATAAAGGTTCAAATACATGTTAGAGTTGATTGGTTTTTACGATGATCAAGATCGGTTTTTGAAGAAATTTGGCAGAAAAATTATTGTTGATGTGATGCAACAAAGGGACACTACTGAACCATCCACAAGACACCCTGCCTATTGTGGGTTAACAAGAATGCATCTCAATCAAATGGATTCTCTTTCACCAATGGATGGTTTTAATATCATATGACAGGTTAATCATATTGTATGTTGCCTATCCCCAAAATTCATAATGTTTTCAAATGCTGCTAAGAAAGAATCACCAAAGAAGCATGAGAGTACCAACTATATATTTTATTAAGCTACATCAAATTCGCAAAAAGAAACTTAAATAGAAAATAGTGCACGCATAGGATAATTGAACAGTTCAATGCAGTATAAGGTGTGTTTGTTAGTTCTAGGGTGACCCACAGTGCAACTTTGTCTAAAGTTGTCACACCAAAGCAACACACAGCTAGAGACAGAGCCTAGGAATGAGCCTCTCGGTCTTTTAGAATATCAGAAATTGAATTCAACAATACAAGGTTTTTTTTCTCAAATGCGCAGGAGACTTGTGGTTTCTGCTGGGTTTCATCCCTAACCTACCTCAACTTGCTTGGGACTAAAAGGCTTTGTTGTTGTTGTACACAAGAGAGCTGATACATTCCTTTCTCAAAAAAAAAAATCAAGTGCAAAATAAGGCCCATTAATGGTAACAAGGTTTTCTGGTCGCTTCACTGTGGTGCCCTTACAAGTCAATAAACAATGTAAGTTACATTTGCAGTCACTTGCTAATTTCCCTCCGAAGAATGTACCTAGATGTTTAATTGACGTTTTCACGCTCTTGTAAGTCGTTCGAAGCCTTGGATCATCAACGTCGAGCTCTTGTAATTCGTTCGGGGTGTTGGTTCATCAGCGTCGAGATCTCCACCTCAATTGACTTACATTTCAAAAGATCGAGCCTAATCCTTCTATCAACTGGTGTCAGATATCAGGTTGTTCGTGACGTGTTTTTATATGCCCTTTAGATTGATTTTTGTGCTCGTAACAGTCCACAAAAAACCCACAATATGTTTATGTTTTACCTTCCTACAACCATTGATTAGCCTTTGTACAATTCAGTTTTGGAGTCCGTAATTCTAAGTTTGTATCCTAGGTCAAGTCCGGTTGCTGGTTTAGATCGTTTTTTGTTCATTTTTTGTGAACCCATGCGCTGCCATCCAGAAATTCCACCCACCAATCAGTTGCTGTCCAGAAATTTCACCCTCCAATTTCCAACGTTTTGTGCTTCCCAAAACCCTGATTCAGTGACAATTCTTAAAACAGCCATAACTTTCACATATGAATTCAAAATCAGAAACTTTTTAAAAATCACTAAGAAAAAAAACCATCTGTTTCTCCTCGATAACACCGGGTTCGTCGTTTTCAATTTTGCTAAATTCGGCCTAGATACTTCTTTAAAATCATTCAGATAAAATCTGCATTTGTTTCTCATCAACAACATCATGTTCGTCCTTTTCAATTTTGCTAAATTAGGCCTAGAATTTGAGTAATCGAGCTTCGAAGTTTCTGCACTATTTTTAAAGTTTTTGTAGATTTTTCACAGGACACAACTATGAACAGAAAAATCTAAAACATTTTCTTCTAAAACTTGTGTGGTTCCATATTATGTGTTGTTGATTAAGAGAAAATATAAAAAACAGAAAAACAAATGAAAAAAATGTGTCAAAAATCAGAAAAAGCAATTGTTGCATATAGGCACGAGCGCCATTCAATTGTGCTTTGTGATATTCTTGTCCTATTAATCGTTTGTTGTTATTGCTATCCCTTCGTACTTGTTAGCTTCCTTGATCTTGCATACAATCGTCCTAATATTGTATTGATGCCAATAACTAGGACACATACGGCGTTGTTTCCGTTTTTACATCCGATTCCGATCCGCTGTTGATTTATTCCATTCATTTTGATTCGTTTCCATCATCCCGCTAGTCCCGTTTTCGATCCCGCTTTCGATGGTACCGTTACCGATCCTGTTTCCGAAATAAAATATGAAAATGAAAACGGTAGAGGGGTTATCCCGACCAATCCCGTCTGTTTTCATCCCTACCCACACCCCATGCATGCACGCGTATATATATATCATCCCAAACTCCAGATTCTACTAAGCAAAACATGTACTCCTTTGACCACACTCCATGTGTTTCTTATGTCGACCATCATTTGCCACTGCAATGCTGGTGAGAACTTTGTAAGAGTTGGGTAAGACACTTCATCCTATTTCGTTTTCACCTTCTATTCCACTGAGTAGTCATAGGACATAGGAGTTATACCTATTGTTGTATCTTTTGTAACTAATCTAACCATGGAAGAGAACATGGAACAGCTAGCAGACAAGGAGTGTGTGTCCCATCTGAAGCTTTGTGACATGATCACATGATGCGAACGATGACTATTACTTTTTCGAAAGTACCAAGGTACATCAGAGGCATCTTTCAACAGAATGAATAGACGAGTTTCTAGCCTTGTTGATCGGATGGATAGGTTAGGCAACGACGACAAATTTGTTATTGCAGCAGTTGATGAGGTGAGAGATGATGAGTTTGACAAAGCAAAGCCACGAGCCACTCTTGAGGAACAGCTACATTGACACCTTGATCGTAATTACCAAGGTATGAGAGGTCCTCATCGACACCCCCATTCATCACCATTATAATGATGACCATGGTAATAATAATGATCGTTTTGCTAAGATCAAATTTTCTATTTCACCTTTCTATGGTGCTTATGGTGCAGAGGCTTTACATGGATTGGGAAATGACTATTGAATGAAAAAATAGTTCTCATCTTATTCCTCGCATCATAGGGTTAGATAAGCTACTAGTGAGTTCAAGGATTTTGCTATCATTTGGTGGAATGAACTTGTGAATACACGTGTTGTGTCGCAGACATGGGATACGTTAAAAAAAGATGAGAGCTAGTTTCGTTCCTCCTTTCCATCGTGATCTCCAAACAGCGAGTGTTCTCTTCTCTTCTCCCTCTATTCTCGCGAGCACGTGCTGATAACGTGTTATGAATGAATAAAAACGAGATTGGGAAGGATGATTGTTTCACTGTTATTTGCAGAGAGAATCTACATTTATATACAAGTGAAGGGGTGCATCCCAAGGGGTGTGTCCCTTGGCGGGATAACTGTCGCACCCCTTGGGATTGATCACACACGTCACATTTTTCTAACAGATCGGAAACCTATCAATCCCTCCATCATCAGCAGTCTAAACTATCGATCCCTCCATCATCAGCAGTCTAAACTAAACTAATCTATCATCAGAATAAACTACGTATGGACTACATGTATGCGTACGTACGGTACGTGTAACTTCAGCTCTACTCTAGTGCAGTAGTGGTAGTGGCCTGCAGGTGTATACGCACATCCATCACGTACGTGTTGATCATCATCCATCACGTATGCGTTGGTCATCGATCTCTGCATGCATGAGCCCATCAACGTACGGTACAGTGGAAATTAAACTGAACTACCCCTTCTGGGCACAAGGCTCCTGAGGGCTTATATTATTCCCTTATTGCGCTTTCTCGGGGCACTACATGTCCTAGGCCCTTAGGCCCTGTTTGAGCTTCTGAGTAACTTCTCAGCGTAAAAATCCAGAAGTCGAAACAAACTTCTAGAAAGCCAGAAGCTCCAAAAAGCTGAGTTTATATTGGCAACTGAAAAGCCTGATTTTATGGGCTTTTTGTAGCTTCCTGAGTTTAGGAAGCTAATAACATCATTGAAAAGCTATCATTGGCTTCTCAGAATCAAAAACTCTACAGAAACTTTTCATAAAAGCTCCAAAAGTTGCAGCTCAAACAAATAGGGCCTTAGATTGCCCTTGGGCGCAGGTGGGCTTGGTTCTTCGAGTGACTTTACAAATCTTGGTGCATAGTTATCCGTTTGGGGTGCCCTAATGTCAAGCCTCTGGGCATCAAGCTCCTCTAGCCGAGGCCAAGGGAAGTCGCCAAGCTTGGAGCTCCAGAGAGCGATGGTCCCAACATAGTGGGCCCCACAATAGCTTCCTATATTGAGATCCTTGAATGCATCTTGGTGGGTGTTGAGGGTGTGGCCTTCCCCAGGCGTTAACAAGAGGAATCCAAGAAAAATCCAAACAAGAAGAATCCACCTCCAGTACAGTTTAAAACATAGAAAATCCAATCCAATCCACCTGTTGAACATCCAAGGTCCATCCATAATCCAATTAACATCCAACCAACAAGAGACCCTTGGTCATGGCGTTGTTGCAATCCTTGCAGATACTGTTGATGAAGAGGATGCTGCGGATGCCATGGATGCCATACTTGTTGGCATTATCGATCTCCTTGGGGGCATCGCCCTTGGTGATAGCAAGGTTGGCCTAGCTGTAAGCGACGTAATCCAGGGCGGTGCTAGGCAGTTTGTGAGATTGTAGGGAGATCCAAAGAAGGAATAGAGCTAGATGGATGTCTACTTTAGTCATGGACAAGAGCGTCCGATACAGAATTCTGCTTGGAGGTGGCCTAGGAGTAGCACTCCACTCCATCTAGGCGATGTTGAACAGACAGAGGCAGCCTTTTACCTACTGCTGCAGTGGGAGACTAGAACGAAGATGATGCAACATGTTAGGGCAGATTGGCGCAGATGAATATCCAATTGATGTTTGGACACCATGTTCTGGATATCCATAATCAAAAATGTTTTACGAACTTTAGGTCCAAATATTATCCAACTCCAAACTAATCCAATCCAAATATTCTCGCCTAGACTCCTAGTCCTATGCATTGCCATTGTGTAGACAGGCGGTCACGCGAGAAAAAGCCTAGTTGGGCCAGGTTGATAGTCCCTCCCTCCCTCTCTCTCTCTAATCACCAATCCCTAAAGAGCATAGACCACAAGTCTTACAACTAGGCTCACGATCACGAAACTGATACGACAAATTTTGAAATACAGTACAACACAAACTGCATTAGTGAAAGCATACAGTTACCAATATAAGGAACTGGTTATTGAATAGTATCATAGTTGCAGCATGGAATTCTACGGATCACACCAATGATAGGTCAAGACAAGAAAATAATTCAGAATTACTAGAGAAAACAAGTTGACCTGATTGGCAGAATCAAGCTCAAATACTTTTGTAGGGCTGCTTTCGATCAAGCTTATTCTCTCTTCCACCGTCAATGTTTCCATTAGTTCTTCATTGATACGTATGTCAGGCTCATACATGAAAGTCACGGTAGCAGCTGGTGACCATTTGGCATGGTCCTTGCCAATTCCTTTCCTAGCTATGGCACGAAGCCTTAGTTCTTGCCCCCGACGCAGCTTTACAATAAGTATGCCCCTGAAATCAGCAACATACAGTAAGCTAACTACTCAATAGTTAGTACACTAACAAATTCCAGGCTTCCTAAATGCCAAATGTAGCATACAATAAGCTGACTACTCAATAGCTAGTACACTAAAAAATCAGGCTCCCCAAATGACAAATATGTCCATATTCAAAGAAAAAATACATTTTTGAGAGAAATAGAAATCATCCTTTTCCAAGCAAACAAATCTGGTTCAATTGTCTTTCCTCCAGATTCTAAAGTAAAACAAATTCCTAGCAAAAGCTTCCCAGTACAAAGTGCATTGACTTGATACCCATGAAAATATTTATACAGGCAAAACATGCATTGGTAGCAAGTGGTTACATTTTTTAGTAGATGAAACTTTGGAAAGGTTTTGACACTGAACACAAGAGTTGAAGACAGCTACTAAACAAAGGATATATCTACAACCATGCTTTTTTATACCTATCATACATCAAGTCACTACCAACTAGAATAGAGATTATTACAATATGTACAGGGATATTTCTGTTGCCCCTGCTATTTCAACATATATTAAATTGATCTAACCATAAACACTTATAAAGTAAAGGATTGGTTACGCATGGTTGAAAGACAGTTTAATAACAGTCATATATTATCCAATGTTTTGCTGATACAATGTGGTACAGCAGTGCACAGGCTGTTGCTGATACAATGAGGCACCACATGACACAAATTCAGCATTCTTGAACACCAAAAGGTCAGAGACAATTAACAGGGGTATAACCAACCAAATTAGTATAACAAATAAAAAAATACAGAAGGTGGGCCACGATTGATAGGAACACTAAAGGGACTAGAATATCTACACCACTCGAACAAATAAGTTCATCCACTAAAAAGAGTTTGATTGTCTGCCAGAGCAAGAAGACATGTTCAAATCCAACACATGCAGATAATAAAATGATAAATGGAGTATCTCAGGTTCAATTGATTACAAGCCTCGACAAACATTACACATTCTGATGGACACATCATTCAAATCAAAATTGTAAATTATTAAGCATGACTGGGGTGTTTGAATACACTAGAACTAATAGTTAGTTGGTTAAAAATTGTTAGTGGAATTAGCTAGCTAACAAATAGCTACCTAACTATTAACTAATTTACCAAAAATAGCTAATAGCTGAACTATTAGCTGAAGTGTTTGGATGTCTCAACTAATTTTAGTCACTAACTATTAGTTATAGGGAATTCAAACACCCCCTAATAGCAGAATGAATAAGCAACACACGATAAACCACAAGCAGGTTGGGCGACTAGCTAAATGATGGATGACTTGCCTGTTTTCGTTCGAGGCATTGGCTCCAAAGGGGTCGGTGCCTCCGAGCGCGTGCTGGTAGGCGCGTGCTTGGTCAACTGGGCAGACCTTGGGGTCCATGGATCTCAGGTCGTTGGATGTGACCTCGAGCGTCTGGTCGGAGTCGGTGGCGTGCACGGCGAGGTGAAACTCGACGGAGCAGTACTCGCAGGAGCCGTCGCCGTCGCAAGCGTCGCAGTCCCGAGAGAAGCGCATTTGCATGGCGGCAGCGGAGGTGAGCGGGATGAGCCCCAAACGGTGGGCGATGAACTCGTCGTTGAGGACGGAGGAGTTAACCTCGATCTCTACGAGATCGATGGCAACAGTTGGGACTTCGGCGATCATGACGCGGCGGAGGGCGTTGGCCATGCTGGCGTCGGTGTCGCGGAGTTCGAACTTGGCGTAGTCGTCCTTGAGCTCGCGGATCCGAACGCGGGGGAAGCGCTGGTACGATGTGCCGGAAGGGCGGTCCATCTCCCTCGCGCGCCGGCCGCCGCCGGCGAGGAAGGTCTGGGGTTGGGGGTTGATTGCTAGTGTGAGTGCGACGCCGCAAGGGTTTTTGGGCGGCGTTGGGTAAGAGTGTGTTCAGTTCACCTAAATTTCTCCCTCTATATCTCACTCACGTGTCGTCAGTGTTCTCTTTCCTCCTATATCTCCACGCTCTATAGCAGTTTCCCTATATCAAACCTTTATACCCCACCACACCAATATTATATACATTTATCTTCAACTAACTCAACTACCTTCCAATTTTTGTTTTATTTTTATTTGCTCTATGAACAGTGCGCGGCCGCAACTTAATACAAAATTAATTAGCAAACTTGGTAACTAGTATAAATACGTTAGTAACAAATCGTTGTAATTATATGTTTTTTCGAAATTTGATTTATTTGACGCAAATTATTGTAATACACATTTTTGCTTAATTAATATTTTGAGCTTAGACATCATTATTACTTTACGGTTTCCCCAAAACCTTCCATTTTCAATACGTTGTCGACCAAAACAAAATTTGAAATAATAAGAAATTCGCAATCTTCTAGTACACGAACGAGTGGCTTCCACCACACGACTGGCTTCCACGACACGCCACGACCACCTGGCTTCCTTCACACGCCCAAGCCATCTATTTTATAGGTACCATGCGCTCATGGTATACTCATCTCCACACTTCTCTCTTCTGTACCGGCAGGCATTCCATCTATTGTACCTAGTACCTACTGTTCATTGAGCTCGTCATGGACTCACTCAAAAGCCTAGTGTTGTCTTCGTCATCCGATGATTCAGACGAAGAGATCGATACCTTGTTGCTTTGTCAACATGTTGAGCAACTTGGTATAGGAGGCTCGAGCACGCGGCGTAGGCGCTCTTCATTGCCTCGCCGAGTTATCCATAGGGACCACGCTGCTGGAGAAAATCTCATCAAGCACCACTACTTCGGACCTAATCCAGTCTATCCACCACATGTTTTTGTCGAAGGTACATTTCGTAAGTAATGCTTTGACTTTGCTTTCGATGATCGTTTTGTTCTTATTTGCTTTGCTTTGGTTTTCAGGTTTCGGATGCATCGTCCTTTATTCCTACGTATCCTTCGGGCCGTTCAGCGAGAAGATGATTTTTTCACTATTCGATGTGATGCAATTGGTTTAGCGGGGCTCGGTCCATTGCAAAAAGTATGTGTTGCTTTGCGTATCCTAGCTTAAGGGTTACCAACCGATGCGGTCGATGAGTACATACAGATTGGGCAGACTACGGCTAGGGACTGTCTGATCCGTTTCTGTCGCGCAATCATGTCCTGCTTTAGCGAACGATACCTCCATATCCCTAACCACGAAGACATTGCTCGCATACTTAGTGTAAACGCCGACAGGGGGTTTCCGGATATGCTAGGCTCCATCGATTGTATGCATTGGGAATGGCGCAACTGTCCTACTGCATGGCGAGGACAGTTTTGTGGGCGCAATTCGAGGCCAACAATGATACTAGAGGCAGTCGCTGGGCATGACCTATGGATTTGGCATGCCTTTTTCGGAATGCCTGGTACTAACAATGATCTGAACGTGCTGCATCGCTCACCTGTGTTTGATCCGTTACGTAATGGTACCATGCCACCAGTGCACTTCACTATTAATGGTACCACGTACAATTTTGGATACTACTTAGCGGATGGCATATATCCAAATTGGCCAACCTTTGTTAAAGCAATTCGTCACGCATTTGAGGAAAAAAAAGGTTCACTTCACAACCAAGCAGGAGAGTTGTCGAAAGGATATAGAGCGAGCATTTGGAGTTTTGCAGGCGAGGTGGGCAGTTCTTCGTGGCCCAGCTTATGGTTGGGATCGAAATCACGTCGCAGAGATGATGACTGCTTGCATTATTATGCACAACATGATTGTCGAGGATGAAGGAGATGGTGCAGAAAATGTGGATTTCATTAGGCCCACTGGCCCCTGAAGTTTGTAATAATATTCCTGAGGTTCGGAACGAGTGGCTAAACAATCATATCCACTCTGAATTACCGAACGACCCCGAGCAGTACATCACTTGTCAGGCCACCTACTTGTCTTTGCAACACAACCTGATCGAACACCTGTGGGCACGACGAGGTTCAATGGGTTGAAGGGCACATGTTTCCAACTTAAGTTCTAAACTTATGTGTGTTCTTCTTGTTTAGTTAACTATTTGCTTAGTACCAGTTATGCAAGTGTTGCCATGTATCAAGGTCGACAGTAATGTAGTCATGGTTAGTTCTTCATGTAATGAATCTGCTAGAAATAAAGTGCACATGTTTGCAATCGAGTTGGCATGTATCAATGAACCTTATTCTGAAAATCAATAAAGTGCATGAAACAATGTTCAACAAGCAAGCTAATGGTCTCAAACAATCAAGCAAATGTTCAAAAAAACTGGAAATGATCGTTGTCCGAACACACCAGACCACATTACGCCGCCACTAGGTTCACAACAAATGTTGTAACAATACTACTCTTCAGATAGGATTATTGATGAAGAACTCGATTAAACCTTTTCTCCTCGCGATGTAGGCAGGTCTCACATCCTCTGGTAATACATCCATATCCATTGCTAGGAGTTCCTTCAGCTCTGCATCCTTTCGGATTCTGTCTTCAGTCATCATTTTCGTTTGCTGCATTTCTATTTCCTTGGATTGGACCTCCAACTTTTTCAGTTCAACTTCCTTCAAGAACTCAATATTCCGTTGTTTCTTATCTGATTTTTCTTCAATTTGCTTCAATCGTGCTATTTGAATCTCATGAATTCTTGATAGGTAGTCAGTAGACTGGGAGGAACTGGACATTGCCTTCTTCCTTGATGCTTTCGTGGAGTCCCGACCCAATGGCCTTTTACCTTTTATACCTGCTTCTTCATTTTCTATATCATTAACAGAACCTGAAGGTGTACCACTACCAACTGGCTCCATCCTCGCATTGCCTCTCTAGGGGCTTCCATGAACCATGGAATCCCATTTCGGTTCATTTTTCAGGCGCGTCCAGCAATGCATGAAATGAAAAGGTTTTTTGTGTGCGGTAGCATATAGAGTTGCAGCTTTTGAAGTCTACAAATGAATTAAAATACATGTCAGATCATCAATAAACGTAAGTACACATGAAACCATATTCATAGTTAAGTATTACAAAGGCAGTTATTTTACCTTGTCGTTGTCTGTTAGGCCACTCTGATTTTCCCTTAGGACTCTTGCGTAGAATCCAGCATATTTGCCTGTTTCAGCCCTTATTTTGTCCCATCTGCTGCTCAAAGCCCTATTTAGTCTCATTGGATACTCCCCTCTAAGTTCGTTGTACCTTTTCTCAATTCTAGCCCATAGACCCTCCTTCCTCTGCCCTATGCTAATTACTGGGTCACTACTAATATCTAGCCAAGTTTTGCAAAGCAAAAGGTCCTCATCAGGTTTGAAGTTCTGTTCCTTTGTCCTCCTACCTGTCCCAGGTGTGTCTGAAGGTTTGGTAGGGCTGTTTACTTCCTGGACACTGTGCTCTGCTTCTGATTCCAAATTTATATGCTCAGTCGTGTTTGTCACATGGGTATAAACCTGGGGAAATGGACTAGGTGGTACCATCTGGCCTTGACCCAAGGATGTTTGTGGTGGAGGACCACCTGGATTCATCATAGCAAAATATGGGTTCCATGGATTGCGGAAGGCAAATAAAGATGTGTCATTAGGTCCCTGGGACCAGGTAGGATTGCTCATGTGGCTTGTACTACCAGTCATAGTAGCAGGATGGGTTGGGTCTAATCCTTGGCCCTGCCAGAACTGAGGATCCCACATGGGTGGAGGGAAAATCTGGTTACCTGAACTGGGGCCGACACCAGGAGGTCGAATAGGTGAGTTTGGGTTTGTCGGTGACTTGTTCTCAAATGCTATGAGATAAGAACAAGGCAACATAAAGAATGTTAAATGTTAAGGTCCTTCGTCCTTCGAAGCATTATTTCCCTTAGGATATAACGACTCTCGGACGAAGGTTACAAAAAGCGTACCTTCATAAGTACGACGTATATAAAAATGAAGAAGGGTTTACACAAAACATGAACAATATGAACAATCAAATATGTTATCATTATCGTATTATTTTTGTGCTATTATCATGAACAAGTAAAGATAATGATTTATTACAAGTGTACCTTTGGCTTGAAGGATGTAAAAATACAGGCGTGACACAAAAGCAAATGTCCAGTCAGCGTGAACAGTACGGGAGTACTGTTCACCTATTTATAGGCACGGGTCGCAGCCCATGTAAAATTACATTCAGGCCCTTTGCATTTGATAATAACTCTATAGCAATTCACCGGGGTCTAGACAGCCTTTTCCTCTTTAAGTCGGTTTCCTTTTTCCTGTCATCATGCCGAAGCTCCCTTTCGTACAGCTTTTGCTCTGTTCCATCCTTCGTTCCCCCTTGTGTTTCTTCATGCAGCAATTTTGACTTAAGTCCGAAAGGTCCATGTCCGAAGGTGCCTGCTGAAAGCTCTCTTGTGAGTTTTGGTGTTTGGATGACAACTCAATTAAAGGACTAACAAGTGTACTAAGTGTTGAACAGGTGCTTAAGGTAAAGCTAACAAGGTTCAACAAGTGAACAAGTGTGATGGTCCAAGGACTAGATGATGATAGATAATGGGCATCACAAGTAAGATGGACATTGCAAAAGTGATACTCGGGTGCGTAGCTCGGAGACAACTGATCAAGCCAAGGACGGAGGCAAGAAAAGCTTCGAGGTACCAAGTGCACGGGAGAAGGTCAAGGAGGCTGAGGAACCCAAAGCCAAGGGTGAAGAAGAAGGCTTGCAAAGTCAAGGGTGATCGAGTTGAGAAGAGCTATAACACACCAAGGATCACTACATAAGGACGTGACTTACAACCAATGAGGTAACAGGTACAGTTATGTGGTGTAAGTCATAAGGCTCAAGACCAAGCTCTAAGAAAGAGATCAAGGTCACTAGAAGGAGAACAAGTGCCAAAACCAGAACTGGAAGCAGCCCAAAAGAGCTAAGTTCACCTTAATCTTTAGTTTGGGTTGTTCCTATGTTTGGAGATGTTCTATGTGACCTTTGCAGGATGTTGGAACTAAGAAATGTCAATCTAGATCAAGTCAAGTCGACTTGATGATTTATGAGTCCAACATCAAAGCTCAAGCATGTGAAATGCTATAGATCTAATGATTAAGTAAAGGTATGTTTCTAAGCCTTAGTACATTGGTTTTGTGTACTGATATATTTGTCTAAGTGTTAGAAACAGAAAGAAGAAGAAGAGAGAAGAGGAGAAAAGACTTGGCTGTGTGCTGCCAAGTCTCAGCTCGGACTGGAGCACCGGACTGTCCGGTGTGCACCGGACAGTGTCCGGTGCGCCAGGCTGCCTCGACTCGAACTGGCCGCTCTCGGGAATTCGCCGACGGCGTACGGCTAAAATTCACCGGACTGTCCGGTGTGCACCGGACTGTCCGGTGAGCCAACGGTCGGCCAGGGCCAACGATCGGCCGCGCAATCCGCGCGGGACACGTGGCCGAGCCAACGGTCGGAAGACGGCACCGGACTGTCCGGTGTGCACCGGACATGTCCGGTGCGCCAACGGCTCCGAGATCTCTGATGGTTTGCAACGGTCGGAAGTGCCAGATATGGAAACAGATCGGGCACCGGACAGTGTCCGGTGTGCACCGGACTGTCCGGTGCCCCCGACGACAGAAGGCAAGGATGGCCTTCCGGATTTGCTCTCAATGGCTCCTAGCTGCCTTGGGGCTATAAAAGGAGCCCCTAGGCGCATGGAGGAAATGTACAAGTGCAGCCAACAAGTCCATACACCATTTGGATCAATTCTTTCTCTCCCTCTCTTGTGTATCTCTCTAGTTTGTGTAGAGGCGAAGTTATAAGCCTTTAGAGAGAGGGGAAGTGCTGCTGAGAGCTAGAGCAAAATCTTGAGCGCATTGTTACTCTGTCGGAGTGCTGTTGAGAAGATTGTAAGCAGCCACGACATCGTTGTAACTGATATCAACATAGTGGAAGGCTCTATCTGTCGCCCGACAGATCTGAGCAAACGGAGGAAGGAGTTGAAATAGACTCCAAGCCAAGGTGTGGCTAACTCCAACGAGGACTAGGCAAGCATTTCAGGCTTGGCCGAACCTCGGGATAAATCCCTGTGTCTGTGTGCTCTGCTCTATGCTGTGTGCTGTTTCTCTGTCTTATTTGTTGTTTATACTTGCACTTCAATATTTATATGTGCTATAAGCTGTCTTCGAAGTGCAGGGTATTTTAAGACAGGGACTTCAATTCCGCTGCAACCTACTCGAAGGGTCCTTCATTCCACTGCGATCCAGCCTTCGAGTAGAGTAAGAATTTCCAGTTATAAAGTGATAATTTTTATTCGCCTATTCACCCCCCCTCTAGGCGACATCCAGATCCTGTTCCCGGGCAAAGGGAACTTTCAATTGGTATCAGAGCTAGGCCTCTCCAGTGTGGGCTTAGCCGTCCGGAGATAACGATGTCGTCACAAGAGGTAACTGTAGAACTTCTTTTAGGCGATGGTTCTAATTACAAATCTTGGTCTGTCTCTATTTACAAAGCTTTCATGAATGTTGATTCTGATTTGAGACAGATCTTTAGTAGAAGTATTTTTCCCTCTGATTTTAGTAAAAATCCTTCCAATGAAGAACTAAGATGTTTATCTCTCAATCACCATGCTTGCAACATCTTAGTTGACTCTCTTTCTAGAAGTGCTTATTTTTCCATCATGAGTAGTGATAGTGATTTATTTGTTGATGCTCATGATTTATGGAGTAGAATTAAAGAAAAATATTCTGTGGCAAATTGTGTTGCTCCTACTCCCTATATTACTTGTGTTACTAACCATTCAGAGGGAGAGGAACAAGAACGATGGCACCCAAACGATGAATCCACCTCATCGACAGGTTTGCTCTCCACTAGTGATAAATGTTTTATTGCTAACAATGATGGTGGAGACAAAAGCCATGATGAGGAGGAATATGAGGATGATAGCGAGGATGAATCTTCATCACCTCAAGGTACATTTTCCTATTTGGCTTCCACTGACATTAATGACAGGGAAAATGAGACCGATGATGTGGAAGAAGAGGAGATTCGCCGTTTCTACATCCATCTCAACAAAGAGGACAAGGCACTCTTGGTTAAGCTGTTGAAAAGGAACAAGGAACAAGGCGAAACGCTTCTCAGGCTAGAGGAGTCGCTCATCAAAACCAACGACAGCCTAGAGAAGATGACCAAAGAACATGAGGAACTAAAGTGCTCTCATGATAATTTGGTCCAACGGTATGAATCTATTTTATTTGAGCAAAGAAATAATCATGATGTATTATCTGATGTTGCTCAACTTAAAACTGAGAATTCTATGCTTAAGAGTCAAGTGGAAATGATAAATTTAGAAAAACTTGCTCTAAGTGAAAAATATGATATGCTATCTTATTCTCATAATGAATTAGTTGATAACCATATCATGCTTAATGTTGCTCATGAGGTTGTAATTTTAAACTTAAATTCATGTGAACCTCATTCTCGCACGTGTGCGCATTTGAATTGTATATCATCATGTGCTAACCCCTGTTGCTCAAAAGAAAGCCAATCATTGATTGAGCAACAAGTTTTAGGGTCACAAAAGAAATTCTGTGGGAATAAGAAGCAACGACAATTGAGGAGAAGACGCTTAGCTCAACTCTCTCAAGATATCCACGGGCGCGTGGTGAAGAAGCTTGAGAAAGGAAAAACTGCAGCAAGTGTTAAGCTCAATAAGAAGAATGTTCCCAAAGCTATAAATGAAGAAATCAATATGAACGAGGAAAAAGGTAAGAATTCAATTAGTCATGTTGTTTGTACTAATCATCTCTCCATGTCCTTCAAGCACAAAAAGGGAAGAGGAAAAAGGAGGTGTTTCAAGTGCAAGAAGTTAGGCCACCTCATCGCGTCTTGTCCGTACAAAGACAAGAATGAAGGGACAAGGAGTTGTTTTGGATGCTACAATCAGGACCACACGATCACTTCATGTCCGGTCATGAAGAATCAAGGATGTGCATCCTCCAAGGTGGCCCTCACCAAGGAAAATGACAAACAGCAAGCGTCATGTCAGATTGAGCGACGCTTCTGCTACAAGTGTGGTGAGCAGGGTCATCTATCCAAGGTATGTTATAAAGGTAAGATTCCTAAGCAAGTGAATTTGTGTCAATCTTATTCGGGTAGGAGACCCAAATCATACACTTGTGCTAGATCTATAACGAGATCACCTGGAACTAGCACAAAGGCAATTTGGGTACCAAAGGCACATTTAGATGATCATTATGGACCCATCCCGAGATGGGTACCAAACTGTGCTAACTAGACCATGCAGGTGCCTTGAGATGGACTGGAGACCATGGGAGAGCTTAAGACGGTTATCTAAAACTTTATGCTTAAGCTGTTAATTGTTTTGGTGTTTATTGACCCAAGGTTGAATTATTGTGAAACACTAATCCCATGTTCATCTCAAGTGAAACAAGGTGTATAGGTCCTGAATCATTATTGGTGAATCAAGTAAAGGACTTTGATGAGAATCTACAACTTGCTCTCCAAAGGATGGTACCCGTGTATTTTAAGTACATGATTTAGTATTGTTCTTAAGTTGGCTTGTTGTGCTACCTGTCTTTGGAGTAGTTATGCTTTATGATTGCCTGTGTTAAATGAATCATAATGATGTTTGCTTAATCATGACTGGTGCTATATAGGATATATCTTTTGAATCATTCATGGGTAGCTCTTTCATTTGTTATATCCACAACGATTAACTCTCTTGGTGTATATGGATAAACCTGTAACTTTTTGTAAGTCATGCTATGTGCAATTATGACATTTTGTTTAGTCCATGTTCACATGATTACCCTAGTTTGGTACTGTGTGAATTTCAAATCCATGTCGTGCCCTTTTGAGCTATGAGGTGCATGAGCAAAAGGAGCCCTGAATTGGTGATAACAAGTGCTCTCATAAAGGCAAAGGTATGGAACATGGAACTGTGCAATTTTATTGAATATCTTGAAGTTCCATTGATAGTGATCATAGCTGTGTTCTTGCATTTCATTGGTAGTATCGTGGCTTAAGAGACTTATGCCTTAAAATGTTGTTTCTTTTGGTGTACCTAAAGAACCTTTTTAACTATGATGTGTTTAGACATGATAATGTGTTTTTCAATTAGTATATGTGATGCAATGATAGTTAAGTATGAAGCATGTCTAAGTTGCGTGTAAATGTTATACTTCCTGTGAGTATTCAATTGGCTCAGGTGCCACTGAGGCATGCATTGTTGTATTTAGTCAACCTTTCATTTAGCCTTCAATTGGTGTTAAGTGGCTTTTCATTTGATATTCAAAATGGCATCTTTGTGTGATGAAAGTGGTAGAGTATGCCTTGACCAAGGTATGTTGTGATCCCCTCTAGTTCTAAGGAAGCTAGAATGTGCCAAGTGCAAGTCATTCAAATACTTGATGCACAACTTGAGGGGGAGCACACATAACTTGTGTCTTTTGAGACTAACTGTTTCTTGAGCAATCTTGTATGGTCTCTAGGTGGAAAAGAGAAGATAAGCAAGAAATGGAGCAATCAGGACTTGGGTACCTCTGTAAGTCAAGAAATTGGTATCTCAAGTCGTGAGTAAGTGCATATTTTTAGATTGCTCATGATCTATAATATCTGGTGATAATAGATGCTTATTCTTAATATCATGGAGCTATGATAATAAATGAACTTTTGCAATTGGTATCTTTCAATTAGTAGCCGTGATAGTTTGCTTCAATTGACATCTTTTGATAATCATTAGAATAGAAGTTTCTTCTTGTGCCCAATACTATAACTTGTTCTAAGGTTGGTGTCTTAGCAACAAGAAAAAGTTAGGATAAAGAATCAGGCACAAGTGTGGAGAAGCTCTCGAGAGATTAAATACTTTCAAGATGGGAAGTACACTACAACATGGTAAAGGTACAAAAGGAAGTATTAATCTTTTTGCATATATGTATCTTACCTAAATGTTGATAGTGCATATGTTCAATAAGTAAGGGGGAGTTTTGATAGTCGTTTTTCCTCCTTAAACACCCTGCTGTCCCTTGACATCATCTTATGTTCTTGCTTAAGTATGGTTTTTTGGTGTTTGATGTCAAAGGGGGAGAATTTGTGTATTAAAGCTTATCTCAACCTGAGAGGAAAGCTTATCCTAAGGGGTGATGTGTTAGTTTAAGCTTTGCTAGTGTGTTATTCATATGCTTCTTCTTGCAGTATTATATGTGTTGCATCATATGGACTAGTGCTTGTGCTGCTATGAATTAATTGGAATCTATTGTGTTCTTTCTGAAATAGATAGTCATGTGGTTAATGGTGCTTTAAGATTGTTTTAAATTAGTATCTTAGTTTAAATTGGTATTAGTTTGAATTGGTATCTTAATGGTGAATAGTGGTAGGTTGATATTCCTGTGATATATCCACTAAATTGAATGATGTTTAACTCTGATTACATGCATTTGTGTGTTATAGCATCATGGTTTGATTCTTGACACAAAGCATCCCAAAAAGTGCTAAGGTGTAGAAATGTTTCGAATTGCCTAAGTATGTGCAAATTGGCGTCTGAGGCCAAAATTATGTTTTTGAAGTAAGCACATATTTAGGGGGAGCATTCTATAAACTTAGAATTCAAAATTTGTGCTTCAAATCTTATTCTTATGTAAGCTTTAATTGTGTTGCCATCAATCACCAAAAAGGGGGAGATTGAAAGCTCTCTTGTGAGTTTTGGTGTTTGGATGACAACTCAATTAAAGGACTAACAAGTGTACTAAGTGTTGAACAGGTGCTTAAGGTAAAGCTAACAAGGTTCAACAAGTGAACAAGTGTGATGGTCCAAGGACTAGATGATGATAGATAATGGGCATCACAAGTAAGATGGACATTGCAAAAGTGATACTCGGGTGCGTAGCTCGGAGACAACTGATCAAGCCAAGGACGGAGGCAAGAAAAGCTTCGAGGTACCAAGTGCACGGGAGAAGGTCAAGGAGGCTGAGGAACCCAAAGCCAAGGGTGAAGAAGAAGGCTTGCAAAGTCAAGGGTGATCGAGTTGAGAAGAGCTATAACACACCAAGGATCACTACATAAGGACGTGACTTACAACCAATGAGGTAACAGGTACAGTTATGTGGTGTAAGTCATAAGGCTCAAGACCAAGCTCTAAGAAAGAGATCAAGGTCACTAGAAGGAGAACAAGTGCCAAAACCAGAACTGGAAGCAGCCCAAAAGAGCTAAGTTCACCTTAATCTTTAGTTTGGGTTGTTCCTATGTTTGGAGATGTTCTATGTGACCTTTGCAGGATGTTGGAACTAAGAAATGTCAATCTAGATCAAGTCAAGTCGACTTGATGATTTATGAGTCCAACATCAAAGCTCAAGCATGTGAAATGCTATAGATCTAATGATTAAGTAAAGGTATGTTTCTAAGCCTTAGTACATTGGTTTTGTGTACTGATATATTTGTCTAAGTGTTAGAAACAGAAAGAAGAAGAAGAGAGAAGAGGAGAAAAGACTTGGCTGTGTGCTGCCAAGTCTCAGCTCGGACTGGAGCACCGGACTGTCCGGTGTGCACCGGACAGTGTCCGGTGCGCCAGGCTGCCTCGACTCGAACTGGCCGCTCTCGGGAATTCGCCGACGGCGTACGGCTAAAATTCACCGGACTGTCCGGTGTGCACCGGACTGTCCGGTGAGCCAACGGTCGGCCAGGGCCAACGGTCGGCCGCGCAATCCGCGCGGGACACGTGGCCGAGCCAACGGTCGGAAGACGGCACCGGACATGTCCGGTGCGCCAACGGCTCCGAGATCTCCGATGGTTTGCAACGGTCGGAAGTGCCAGATATGGAAACAGATCGGGCACCGGACAGTGTCCGGTGTGCACCGGACTGTCCGGTGCCCCCGACGACAGAAGGCAAGGATGGCCTTCCGGATTTGCTCTCAACGGCTCCTAGCTGCCTTGGGGCTATAAAAGGAGCCCCTAGGCGCATGGAGGAAATGTACAAGTGCAGCCAACAAGTCCATACACCATTTGGATCAATTCTTTCTCTCCCTCTCTTGTGTATCTCTCTAGTTTGTGTAGAGGCGAAGTTATAAGCCTTTAGAGAGAGGGGAAGTGCTGCTGAGAGCTAGAGCAAAATCTTGAGCGCATTGTTACTCTGTCGGAGTGCTGTTGAGAAGATTGTAAGCAGCCACGACATCGTTGTAACTGATATCAACATAGTGGAAGGCTCTATCTGTCGCCCGACAGATCTGAGCAAACGGAGGAAGGAGTTGAAATAGACTCCAAGCCAAGGTGTGGCTAACTCCAACGAGGACTAGGCAAGCATTTCAGGCTTGGCCGAACCTCGGGATAAATCCCTGTGTCTGTGTGCTCTGCTCTATGCTGTGTGCTGTTTCTCTGTCTTATTTGTTGTTTATACTTGCACTTCAATATTTATATGTGCTATAAGCTGTCTTCGAAGTGCAGGGTATTTTAAGACAGGGACTTCAATTCCGCTGCAACCTACTCGAAGGGTCCTTCATTCCACTGCGATCCAGCCTTCGAGTAGAGTAAGAATTTCCAGTTATAAAGTGATAATTTTTATTCGCCTATTCACCCCCCCTCTAGGCGACATCCAGATCCTGTTCCCGGGCAAAGGGAACTTTCACCTGCTCATGTATTATACTCCAGAAACATTGTTAACTTACGTTTTTGAGGACCTTCGGAAGCCGAAGGCCCCCAACAGTAGCCCCTCACAATATTAATTTGTTAGAATGATAAATTTAGATTGCAACAAGGACGAAGGCTCTGAGCCGAAGGTCCAAAAAACACCTTCCCTTTGCTAGAATAACAACAGCCACTGACAAGCGGGCCCTCCAGCACGCAATGCACCAGGCGTATAAATAAGAGCGCACCACTAGCTCATTTGGCACGCTTTCTTGCCACCTGCCTTGCCTGCTCAAACAGCTCTTTGCTTACAAACGCTTGACCAAATTTTTAAATTTTTAAGCTTCGGCTTTGAGAGCACTTTTCTCAGCACTTTCGAAGATGTCTGAGGATAAGAAAGCTGCCGCTGAAACGAAGCTGAGCCTTTCTGAGGAGATGAATCTTGGCTTTATTGAATCGATAGCAAGGACAAATGCGGAGAAGATTGCTAGGGAAACTTTGGAGGGTTTGTCTGAAGATACTAGTGATAGTGACAACTATGATGTGGAGAGCGGCGGGGAAGACTTCGAAGATCGACCCTGGCGACCAAGCCATGCAGTTTTTGGAAAATCAACTATTAAACAAAGCCATCTTGACAACATGAGGGGGAAATACTTTCGGGATATGTCTGTTGTGAGGGCTGACGATGGAGAAAAAACTTGTCCTACTCCAGAGGAGAATGAAGTCGTGATCTTTCAGAGCTTTTTGAAGGCTGGGCTTCGGCTTCCTCTTAGCAGCTTCGTAGTTGAGGTTTTGCAGATATTTCAGATTTACCTTCACCAGGTTACCCCCGAAGCTATTATAAGAATGGGAATCTTTGTGTGGGCTTTAAGGAGTCAAGGCTTGGAACCAAATGCAAAAAGTTTCTACAGCATGCATGAATTGTTATATGAGACGAAGCCCTGGGGTAAAGAACAATATCATAACAATTTCGGCTGCTATCGTTTCATTGCTCGTTCTGGTTCAAGCTCCCCAGTACCGACTTTTCGGAAGAGATGGCCCGCAGACTGGACAAAAGAATGGTTTTATGTAAAGAATGATTTAAAGGCACAAGAAGACATCAAAGATATAATCATGCGCCCTATCTGGCAACGCTTCGGGCTCCGTAAACCGAAGGTAGAAATTGACGAAGCGGCTAAAGAATGCCGCAAGGCTTTCGGCTTAGTCTATTCTTTCATTAGGATAAGGGACTTAGTTCAAGAGCACGTGGCCTACAGGATATGGCCGCTGCTAGCCGACTGGGAGGTGCCAAAAGAGTCCATCAGCAATCCCCACGAAGGTGGTCTGGTTCGGCTAAAATATACCTTTAGATTCAGAGACCAGTTTATCGAGCCAGACGACGACTGGCTGAAAAGCGTCGAAGCTACAAGCGATGATCTGCTTGGGCTGTATTCCAGAGCAGAAGATAACGCATTATCTGCGGCCTTCGGGAACCGTAAAAAGAAGAGACTAAATAGAGTTTTCGATGCCATTGGGTTCATGTATCCCGACTATCGTTACCCGCCCCAGGGACAAAAAAGAAAAAGTGGAGATTCCGGGAGAGATGATGCTTCAGCTGCTCCGAGCGAGCCTGCACCGAAGAGGAAAAGAGTGAAAGTTCTTACTCATCGACCACGCTATATTGAACCGGTCGTAGTGCCTGATTTTGGCGGTGAGACCTCTTCGGCGTCCGAAGGCAAAAAACCTGCGATTTCGCAAAAAAGTGAACCGTCTGCAGCGCCGAAGACATCATTAGCCAAATCGGATGAGCCGAAGGCTATTAACATTGAAGAGATGAAGGTTGGGAAAACGAGAATATTGGAAGCAATAAGTCCTTCAGCGGAGGTGGCAATGCCGAAGGCACAAAAGAATATCTCGACAACCCCCAAGAGAAAGAGAATGGTGAATGTATTAGATGTGCTAGAAATAATAAAAACTTCAAGCTCTACTCCGAAGAAAGCTGTCGAAGCTTCGGAAACACATATTGAGGCTGAAGCTTTCAAGGTCCAAGTCGATACCGAAGCTAGGCCCTCCGAGTCTGCCAAGGAGAAATCCTTGGAAATCGGAGTCAAGATTGAGAAAGAAACTGCAGAAGCCAGCAAAACTGAAAAAAACGCCATTCCTATTCCCGGAACATTATCTGTAGCTACTGATTATATTATACGACATGCTTCGGGAAAAAGATTATCTGAAAAGGAAAAGCAAGAGGCTCAGTTTTATGCTCAAAGATTGAAATATCCAAAGGGAGCCCTGGTATTCAACGGCAGCGGGGAAGAAGACTTCTTGTATTGCCTCTGTTGGTGACTTGTTCTCAAATGCTATGAGATAAGAACAAGGCAACATAAAGAATGTTAAATGTTAAAGTCCTTCGTCCTTCGAAGCATTATTTCCCTTAGGATATAACGACTCTCGAACGAAGGTTACAGAGAGCGTACCTTCGTAAGTACGTTATATAAAAATGAAGAATTTACACAAAACATGAATAATATGAACAATCAAATATGTTATCATTATTGTATTATTTTCATGCTATTATCATGAACAAGTAATGATAATGATTTATTACAAGTGTACCTTCGGCTTGAAGGAAGTAAAAATACAGGCGTGACACGAAAGCAAATGTCCAGTCAGCGTGAACAGTACGGGAGTACTGTTCACCTATTTATAGGCACGGGTCGCAGCCCATGTAAAATTACATTCAGGCCCTTTGCATTTGGAAATAACTCTATAGCAATTCACCGGGGTCTAAACAGCGTTTTCCTCTTTAAGTCGGTTTCCTTTTCCCTGTCATCATGCCGAAGCTCCCTTTCGTACAGCTTCGGCTCTGTTCCATCCTTCGTTCCCCCCTTGTGTTTCTTCATGCAGCGATTTTGACTTAAGTCCGAAAGGTCCACGTCTGAAGGTATCAGTGTTTTGGGTCCGACCGCACACCCGGGGTTGCCCCTCAAGGTGTTTTAGGAGTAGGACGGTGTCGCCGACTGTAGCTAAATGGTTCGTGCCAGATGCACGAGGAACAATGGACAGTGTTTACAGGTTCGGGCCACTTTGAGATGCGTAACACCATACGTCCTGGCGAGTATGCTTTGTGTAACGGGTTACAAGGTAGCTCTTTGAAGTTAGAGCGTAGAGAGATGAGGTGGATGACTGAGTAATAATGGGATCGATCGTTCTGAAGGGATGCCTCCTAGGCCTTATATATTCGACCGTGGGGCAATACAAGCTGATATGATAACAATGTGCACCTAAAAGATAGTGAACTGTTTGAGCCTATCTTCCTATGATTTTGCCGACTTATCCTCGCCTGGTTCCGTTGTACGGGGCTCCAGCGCGGGAAAGTCGGATCTTCTATTGTGGTCACTTGCTCGACGTCGTGGAGCCATTCGGGCTTGCACCGACCCGGCCTTGCGTCGATCTGCTTTACTGATTGTTCCTCCCCAGGCCCATGAAGGAGTGACCTTACGATTTATTGGGCTCTCAGGCCTTTCGTGAGGTCTTTTATCCTTCTAGTGGACCCGGGGGATATCTGTCCCCCACAAGCCCCCGATCTTCGGGCTGATTTTGAGATAATCAGCCCAAAGATCTTAGGTCCAGCTTGCGGTCTTTGTTTATGATAAGAAATGCTTTCCAAGCAGTCTGGTAAAAATGATTTTTTACTGTCTCCTTCTGCTTTGATCACTCGTAAACTGGAGCCTTGTTTCATGCTTGTGCCTTAGAGGTCAGCATTTTATATTGTAGGACCCTGAACTTCATTGGGTGCACCGGCCCCCGAGCTTCGAGTGGATTTTGGAAAATAATCCACTCGAAGGTCTTCATCAGAAATTATTTTTATTTTCCACTTGCACTTTGGTTGGGGGTCAATCTTGCCTTCAATCTTGCCTTATGCCTTAGAAGTTGGCGTTGTCTTCTCTTGAAATGGTGATTCATTAGGTGCACCGGAGGTGCACCCAATGGGTGTAGCCCCCGAACTTCGAGTGGATTTTTGAAGATAATCCACCCGAAGGTCTTCAATTCGTGCCTTTTTGCTGAGGGTCATCTTTTCTTTTTCGAATGCCTTAGAAGTCGGCATTATGCCACCCATATTATGCTTTAGAGGTCAGCATTATGTCATCAATATTATGCTTCAGAGGTCAGCATGTATTTTGTCTTTTGCAGCCGAGTTCGTGATCCACCCATATCTTGCTAGGTGGTGCAATTTATTTGCTCTGCGACTGATTGGACATTTGATGGACGTTCCCTGGCTAGTCTTCACGTCGCTTCTGTCGGTCAGATTTTGTACTTCACCGGCTATATTTGGCTTTCCTTTGATCCTTACTGATATCTCATTTTTGTCTTGAGGTATTCATTGCATGCCCTGCACGGATGTGACAGTTTTGAAAAATATACTGATAATTCCTGGGCGTCCCCCCCAATGGGTGTGGGCAAGGGACGGCTTGGTACGCTGAGTGTTTTAGCCGGCTGCTTCTGAGTAGTAATGTGATGTGACGGCGGGCGTAATCATATCATCCGCGCTGTTGACTGGAGTTCCAATGGGTGCTGCGTTGCGTGAAACGGCGTCAGCCGCCTAACGTGTCTTCAGACGGGTTGAAGTGTGTATTGAATGCTTCGCGACTGTTCAGTGACCGTGGTTGGAGGTGAGCGGTTGCCTTCTTCTTCTATAAATAGTGCCTTTGCCTCTTTGGTTTTTTCACATCTCTTGCTGTTCTCCGCTGCTTGCTTTCTTCCTCTCCTTGCATTTCCACCATGGGCAAGAACAACAAACGCAAGTACGAGCCGACTCCTCCATCGGAGGACTTTGGCGACTCGGAATACTCGAAGGAGGAGTTCTCCTCTGAGTCCGAGGGGTCTCCGGCTCCCGTCTCTCCCCCAGCGTCGTCCGATGACTCGGACAACTCTCAGGGGATTGCCGCGGAGGTCTGGACTTACATCCGGGCCATCGAGCGCTCCGGGCTCGAGGGCTCGGATGAGTCGGAGTACTCCTCGGATGAGGAGGACTCGCCCGAGGAGGACGGCGATGACGGCGACGACGACGACGACGACGATGGAGGCGATGGCAGCGGTGACGATGACGGCGGCGGCAGGGGCGGCAACGGCGACGACAGGGGCGGCAACGGCGACGGCAAGGGTGGCAACGGCGGCAGCAGCAGGGGCGGCAGCGGCGGCGGCAGCAACAAGGCCAGTGGCTAGATGCCACTGGTCTTTGGATGTTAGTATAGTATAATGTAATAATGTAGTAGTATTAGTAGTGTAGAGTAGTATAGTGTAGCGTAGTAGTAGTAGTAGTAGTAGCAGTAGGGAAGTATCAACTCATAATGAGTTGATTTGTAAGTACAGTTACTTCCCTTAATGAAGAATGACTTCGTCTCCTCCGGTGTCAATTATTTTGCTTCGTAGTAAGCTGATCTCTTAGTTGTGAAGTTGATTCCTTCGGAATAGAAACTAAATAACTCGGGCATCATATCGCCGCTTTGGGGGTGACGGCCGAGCTATTATTGTCGATATTTACGCATTTGAAATAGAGTCCGAGTGATGACGAAACCGTGTCAGCGTCGGAATAACTGTTGACCATGTCGGCGCTCTTAGAGGTGACAGCCGAGTGTCTTGTGACAACGCCAGCGTTTTTTAGAGATAACCGCCGAGCGACTGAGGACATTGTCGGCGCTTTAGAGATAGCCGCCGAGTGACTGAAGACATCGTTGGCGCTTTAGAGATAGCCGCCGAGCGACTGGAGACATCGTTGGCGCTTTAGAGATAGCCGCCGAGCGACTGGTGATAACGTCAGCGTTTTAGAAATAACAGCCGAGTTAGAATGGGCAGTGTCGGCCACTTTGAGGATAATAGCCGAGTGACGATGTGGCACACCGGGGTTTTTAGAAGTAGCTGCCGGGTGACGATGTGGCACGCCAGTGTTTTTAGAAGTAACTGTCGGGTGCTGACTGGGCGCTTTTGGAGACGATATCTGACTCGAGAATATCCCGCATATACTGCGCTTTCAGCCGCCTCTGCTTTCCGTGCCCTAGTTCTTGCTTTCCTGCCTCCAGATCCTCTCTGCGATTCGGCTCCCGCTCTGTTCGCCAGTAGAGTTGAGATGGCGCCCAAGAGAAAGGCCTCGAGTTCATCCGCTGCGGTGATTCCCCCCATCGACCCCAACAGCCAGTTGCCTTTTGCAGGTAACCATATGTCTGTTGTCTCTGAGCCTGACCTTCTCCACCTCGTGTCCATCGGGGTCCTTCCCCCGAGGGAGCTTTGTTCTTGGCGGATTTGCCACGGGGTCACTGTCCCAACAGAGGATACCCATGAATCTGTGATTTACGTTCCTTTTCTTCTCCGCGGTCTCGCTCTTCCTAATTCTCCCTTTTTCCGCGGCCTCCTTGATTTCTATCGTCTTAACTTGACCCATCTGAATCCCAATTCCATTCTGCAAATTTCCATTTACGTTCATTTGTGCGAAGCTTTTCTTGGCGTCCTGCCACATTTTGGATTGTGGAAGTATCTGTATCACTGTCGCCCTAGAATGGCCGGGGGGCAGCATCAGCTGGTTGGGGGTGCTAGTTTAGAGATGCGCCATGGGAGGAAGTCTGATTATCTTGAAATCCCTCTCAAGGACAGTATTAAGGGATGGCGCTTGGAGTGGTTTATTGTTGAGAACCATGGAAATTCTCTCCCCCCACGGTCGGGGAGACAGCCGGACGTTCGTACCCCAAGTTGGACCGAGTCCTCCACAGATCAGGAGGTGGCTGAGGCAGGGGCTTTGCTAGCTGAAGTTGGACTGCTGAAGGAGAGGGGTCTGACTGCTGAGGCTGTGGTTGCTGATTTTGTCTTTAAGAACATTCAACCATCGAAGGATAGGGCATACCCGGCTTATCTGTACCGAGGTCTAGCTGACTCGACCCGGGTTACCAACAGAAGGATTCCCGCTGCAGATTTGGTGAACCGACTTGAAATGATTCTTAGAGGCAAGGTGTCCAATGTTGGTGCCCCTATCGCATACTCGGCCTGGAACTTGCCTCCTTCCAAGGCTTTTACCCATTTTGTGTCGAATCCTCCAGTTACTGACAGTGGTTTGGGCCTTAGAGTATGACCCTCTGCCGAAGAAGTTAGTGCTTTGGTTGCTTCGATTGGAGAAATTCCTGATGATGAACGGCAAGTCCACTTCGAGATGCCTTTGGATCCTAGTGATGCAGAAATAAATGCTATGCTTGACATGCTGGCTGAAGACTCTTCTGATGCTGCTCCTGCTGGGACATTGGCAGTGGTGCCTCTCCCGAAAGCTGGTACAACCTTGGATGTTCAGAGGCCTGTCTGTGTTCGCTCGAGATGTCCTTGCCGAGCCAATCAACTTGATCCTTCTGCTGATGAGCAAAAAAAGAAAAAGAGACATCTTCGGCAAGTATCTAGTTTGGATCTGGACGCTGGTCCTTCGGTTCTTGCTGCTGAGGAAGTTCCCGTGCCTGAGTTTACTGATGCTTACCTCAGTGGGTGTGCTCCATCTGTTACTGATCCCAATGGGGGTGCTTCATCTGTTGCTGATCCCAATGGGTGTGTTACCTGTGTTGCTGATGAAAACGATAGGGAGGAAGAGAATGAGGTCCCTCTGACTCGGAAGAACAGTCAACAGTATGTCGCCAGCAGGGAAAGTAGTGGAGTTCCTTCTCCTGCTTTGTCTGCCCTCATTGGTCTACAAGAATTGTCCCTGGCAAACTTTGATCAGACTCTTGAAGATATGGTTCCAGAGGATCTGTTATCAGAGCCAGCGGATGATGGTGTGACAGGGGTTTGTGCTGATGTGCTCGACGCTGGGTTGGGGTCATCCCAGGCAGCGTCCCGTGCCTCATCGACCTTAGAGCGCGGTCTTGAGGGTCAGGAAACTGACTTGGATCGTCTTGCTCCCATGGAAGTAACTGAGGGGCCTTCAACCTTAGAGGTGGCTGCCGCAGAGAACTTGACCCTCAGGGATGGTGTTGACGCTTACCCAGCCCTCGAGGGTATTGCCGGGGATGATTCGACTCGGGTGGGCAGCGTGAGTCACGACCTAGCCCCCGAGGGTGCTGCCGGGGATAATCCGGCTCAAGTGGGTAGGGTAAGCCATGACCCAGCCCCTGAGGGTGTCCGAGCGGGATCTCCCTCTTGTACTTCCATGGATGTTCACGTCGGATCTCCTTCACGTTCTGGTTGCATGGTGGTGGCCCAAGTTTCTGGTCAGGGAGTCGCTTTAAAGGCTAGCGATCCCACTGACCAAGTTTTGAGCTCTGTTGATGGTACTGAGTTGATACCTGCTGGTTCGTTGCGAGCTAATTCGAGTGATGGCCCTATGCCGAGTCATCAATTGATCTCTCACGATTTGGGAGTCCCCTCGTTCTTCTCCAACCTCCAGGTATTGTGATATATCCTAGCCTGACTTTTACACCATATGAGCTACTGTCATTATACTCATCTGTTCTCCATATCAGGCATTGGTGGATGGGATGGCTAGTCAGCTGAGGTTGCAAGGTGCTTCTGTTCCAGAAGGAGTTTCGTCTCTGGCTCGTTGGAATCCGGTGTTGCTTCAACATCGTGTCTCTGACTTGGAGGCGTCAAATGCTGGTTAGTGTTCTTTTTGCTTCTCTTCGTCCACCTTGCTGAACTACCTCACACTTTGACCCTTTTTGTTTGATTGTCTCTCTCTAGATATGGCTCGACAGATTTCTGTTCTTGGAGAGAAACATTCTCAAAGTCAAGCTGAGTTGGTCCGGCGATGCTCCGATTTTGAGAAAAGGTATTCCTAGAGCCAAACTGAGCTGGCTCAGGTCTCTGATGCCCTGAATGACGCTAATATGCTGAATTCTACTCTTCGCGTTCAGCTTGATTCTGAAAAGGTGATTTATGAGTCCGCGTCTTGGGTTGATGTGCTCTTATTGCCTGCTTGATGTTTAAAAAGGCTAATTCTTGTTTGCAGGAAGAAAAACGCGTCCTTGTTGCCTCCCGTGACAATCTTGACAGGCTATATCGTGACTCTAGCAACTCGTTGACCATCTTGGAAAGGAGTCATCGCTTCACCATGGAGGAGTTAGACAATCTTCGCTGTAGGCTGCAGGAATCCGCGGATGACGTGATCCGTCTCAGGCAGTTGATATCGGCTAAGGATGCTGCTATCAAGGAACTGCGCGCTTCTAAGAAGTCCATCGCCCAGGAGCTGGAGGCCGCTCAGTTGGCTGCCAAAGTTGCTGAAGAAACTTCCATTACTCTGAGGGCCCAGCGCGACAGAGCCATGGATAAAGCCATCCGCGCGGGGCGGATCTTGATGAGGAGACCTGGTGTGGTTGTCCCTGATGATATAAGGGCTGACGTGAACGCTGCTCCTGATTCGTCAAGTCGCCCTTCTTCGTCGGTTGCTCCTGAGAAAGACATTGCAAAATAGAGAAATATTTGCGTGCTTTGAGCGCGCGGTTATCACGATCGGATATTTTGTTAGAAGGCTTCAGTTCGTTATTTGAATGATATTGTTGCTCTCCTGTTGTTTTAGAATTCGGCAGTACGTAAATTTGCTAGAGTAAAATGTTGTGTGATGATTTTGAAACTTGTCTACGGGATATAGAGGTCACCCCTATTTTATGAGTAATCGTAAGCATGTGAGATCGCCATAAGTCGCTGCTGACTTAAATCGATTGCTTCTGTTAATAGGACGTAGTGGTCATCCCGAGGTAAGTAGGTGTGAGCATGTTGCGTCGTTTTAAGTCGTTGCCGACTTAAGCCGATTGCTCCGTTAGCAGGGCATAGTGGTCACCCCGAATTAAGTAAGCGTGAGCATGTTGCACCGTTTTAAGTCGTTGCCGACTTAAGTTGATTGCTCCGTTAGCAGGGCATAGTGGTCACCCCGAGTTAAGTAAGCGTGAGCATGTTGCACCGTTTTAAGTCGTTGCCGACTTAAGCCGATTGCTCCGTTAGCAGGGCATAGTGGTCACCCCGAGTTAAGTAAGCGTGAGCATGTTGCACTGTTTTAAGTCGTTGCCGACTTAAGCCGATTGCTCCGTTAGCAGGGCATAGTGGTCACCCCGAGTTAAGTAAGCGTGAGCATGTTGCACCGTTTTAAGTCGTTGCCGACTTAAGCCGATTGCTCCGTTAGCAGGGCATAGTGGTCACCCCGAGTTAAGTAAGCGTGAGCATGTTGCACCGTTTTAAGTCGTTGCTGACTTAAGCCGATTGCTCTGTTAGCAGGGCATAGTGGTCACCCCGAGCTAAATAAGAATGCCAGTCAATCATGAACAAACTGAGTATTCTTGAAACCTTTCTTTATTGATGACATATTTCCCGCTTTACAGAGTACAGTATCGTCCCGATAGCTTTTGAAACACGACTAGGGGTAAAACTTCCTGAGGAGCTCTATATTCCAGGAGTTCCCAATTTCTGTGCCGTCCATTTGAGTGAGGCGATATGATCCCGGTCGAGTGACTTCTGCTACTGTGAATGGTCCTTCCCATGAGGGCGACAATTGTGTCATCCCTCCCCCGTTAGAATTCGGAGGAGGACGAGATCTCCCATTGAAAAGGCTCGTTGTCGCACGACTTTGTCGTGATAGCGTCTTAGAGTTTGCTGGTATCGTGCTGATTGAATTACTGTGTTCAGCCGTTCTTCTTCGAGTACATCAATGTCCTCCAGCCTAGTAGCTTCGGCTTCCGCTATGCTTTCGAAGATCAACCTCGGCGCCCGAAACTTGAGATCAGCGGGTAGCACTGCCTCTGACCCATAGACCATGAAGAAAGGGGTGTTTCCATGCAGAGCTCGGCTAGGTTGGGTTCTTAGGCTCCAAACAACGTAGGGCAATTCCCTTATCCATTTTCCTGCGAACTTTTCATTTTTATCAAAGACCTTTTTTCTGAGTGCCTCCAATATCATCCCATTAGCTCGTTCAACCTGCCCGTTGGCTCTTGGGTGCGCTACTGAAGCATACTTGATCTGAATGCTTTTTTGCTCGCAGAAACCAAAGAACTCTGAACTTGTGAAGTTGGATCCCAGGTCGGTTATGATACTGTTCGGTATTCCGAACCTGAATATTATGTCTTGTATGAATTCCACGGCCTTAGCTGAGGTTAAAGAAGCAATGGGTTTGAACTCTATCCATTTAGTGAATTTGTCGATTGCTACCAGTACATGAGTGTATCCCCCTTGAGCTTTCTTGAAAGGTCCAATCATATCTAGCCCCCAGCACGCGAAGGGCCAAGTCACCGGTATGGTCTGCAGTTGCTGTGCTGGTAAATGTTGTTGCTTTGACAGGTACTGGCAAGCTTCGCACCTCTGAACTAACTCGGCTGCATCACTTTTCGCTGTTGGCCAATAGAATCCCGACCTGAAGACCTTCCCGACTAGTGTCTTGGATGCTGCGTGTATTCCACATTGTCCAGCATGGACCTCATCTAGAAGTTGCTTCCTAGTAGATGAGAGAATGCATTTCATGAAGATGCCTGATGCGCCCCTTCTATATAGTGTCTCCCCAATGAGTGTGTAGTGAGCAGACTGTCTAGCGATGCGCTCGGCTGCATTTCTATCGTCTGGCTCCTCTTCATTCTTTATATATCTGATGATCGGCCTTCTCCAGTCATCAGAGCCTGAATCTGGTTGATTCACGATATTACATTCTTCTGCCTGATCCATTGAGATGCTTGGTTGTGGTATTTCTTGTACAAAGACTCCAGGTGGGACCTAAGTTCGACTGGATCCTAGCTTGGACAATACATCGGCTGCCGTGTTTCGATCTCTTTCTACATGATGAAATTCCAGGCCTTCAAATTTATCTTCCAGTTTTCGGACGGCAGTGCTGTATTTTCCCATTGAATCATTCGAACAGTCCCATTCTTTGTTTATCTGGCTTATGACTACCAAAGAATCTCCGTATACCATTAGTCTCTTGATGCCTAATGATATAGCGATGTTTAGTCCATGGATCAGAGCTTCATACTCGGCTGCATTGTTGGAGGCTGGAAATAACAACTGGAGGGCATATTTGAGGTGCTCGCCTCCAGGTGCGATGAAGAGAATTCCCGCGCCTGCTCCTTGCAGCTTCAGCGAGCCATCAAAATACATCCGCCATACTTCTGCAGTTTCTAGGTTCTCTGGTACTTGTTGTTCAGTCCATTCTGATACGAAGTCAACCAATGCTTGGGTTTTAATGGCAGTGCGAGGTCGAAATTCAATGTCATGAGATCCTGGTTCGTAGGCCCACTTGGCTATTCGGCCAATGGCTTCCTTGTTGTGAAGGATGTCCCCTATCGGAAAACCAGTGACTACTATGACTTTGTGGTCATCAAAGTAGTGACGTAGCTTGCAGGCAGTTAGAAGTACTGCGTATAATAGCTTCTGAACTTGAGGATATTTTTTCTTCGAGGGACCCAGAACTTCACTGATGAAATAAACAGGATGTTGCACTGGATAGGCATGTCCTTCTTCTGCTCGCTCGACTACTAACACGGTGCTTACCACGTGAGTCGTGCAAGAGATATACAGCAGCAGATCTTTAGCTGGTTGAGTTGATGTGGCTCGCCGTGGTGGTTTCAGTACTGGTGGGGTTGTCAAGAATTTCTTCAGTGCATCTAGGGCTTCCTGTGCTTCTAAAGTCCACTGAAACTTGTCCACCTTCCTGAATAGCTTGTAAAATGGTAAACCTTTTCTCCCAGCCTGGATATAAATCTGCTCAGGGCTGCCATACATCCGGTAAGTCGCTGAACCTTCTTTTGTGATCGTGGAGCTTCCATTTTCATGATAGCTTCAATCTTATCCAGATTAGCTTCAATTCCCCGGTGGCTGACAATAAATCCGAGTAGCTTCCCTGCTGGTACCCCAAAGACACATTTTTCGGGATTAAGCTTCCATCAATAACGCCAAACACTTTTGAAAACCAGCTGTAAGTCTTCGATGAAGTTTTCCGAGTTCTCTGTTTTGATTACCACGTCATCCACGTAGGCTTCCACACGCTTGCCCCAGTGATCGGCTAAGCAAGTTTGAATGGCTCTCTGATAAGTCGCTCCAGCGTTTTTGAGGCCAAATGGCATGGAGGTATAGCAGAAAGCACCGAATGGAGTGATGAACGCTATTTTTTCCTCGTCTTCCTTTGCCAAACTGATCTGTTGGTATCCGGAATAGCAGTCCAGAAAAGACAGCACAGAACATCCGGCGGTGGAGTCTACCACCTGATCTATCCTAGGGAGCCCGAAGGGATCCTTTGGACAATGTTTGTTGAGATCCGTATAATCGACGCACATGCGCCAATCCACTCTATTCTTTTTGAGTACAAGAACAGGGTTGGCTAACCACTCGGGATGTAACACTTCTCTAATGAACCTAGCCGCGACCATGCGGGCCAGCTCAGCGCGAATGGCCTCTCTCTTGTCGGGCGTGAAACGACGTAGTTTTTGCCGGATCGGCCTTGCCTGGGGGTAGACCTTCAGTTTGTGCTCGGCCAGTTCTCTTGGGACTCCCGGCATATCCGCAGGTTGCCATGCGAATACGTCTCGGTTGTCTTGTAGAAACCGGACGAGCGCGCCTTCCTATTTATCGTCCAGGCTGGAGCTGATGATGGCAGTCTTGCGTTCATCAGCAAACCCCAGGTTGATCCTTTTAGTTTCTTCAGTCGGCCGCATAGAGGTCGCGGCTTGAGCTTCGTTCGCTGGTGCTGTAAGGTCTTCCTCAGGCTTAGAGTTCGCCTGCGCTGAAGAAGTCGCCGACGGTTTGGTGGTGAGGGCCGCTTGGATGGCCACTTGGAAACATTCTGCGGCGCCTTGGAAGTCAGCACGCACAGTTATGATTCCTTGTGGTCCTGGCATCTTCAATATCATGTATGTGTAATGTGGGATGGCCATGAATTTTGCCAATCCTGGCCTCCCGATGATGGCGTTGTACCCGCAGTCGAAGTTTGCCACTTCGAACCTCAGGAACTCGGTTCTGTAATTCTCCGGAGTTCCGAAGGTGACGGGCATGTAGATGTGGCCCAGCGGGTATTCCCCTTCGGTCGGCACGATGCCGAAGAAAGGAGTGTCTGACTCGTGGAGTTCTTTGAGGTGAACTCCCAAGCCTTGGAGTGTCCGGGGGAAGGTGACGTTGATGCTGCTCCCCCCGTCCACTAGCACCTTCTTCACCCTGCTCTCTCGGATCACCGGATCGACGAGGAGCGGGTATTTGCCTGGGTGGTCGAAGTTGAGCCATTGATCTGCCCGAGTGAAAGTGATCGGGTGCTCCGACCATCGGTACGGAGCGGGAGGACCGGTGGTCGCCACTAATATCTGGCGATCGTTGAGCTTTTGTTGTCTTCTGTTCTCCTGCGATCCGTGTCCGCCGAAGATGACGTTGACCTCCCTGTCAACGCGTGGGAAGGCTCCTCCTTCCCCCTCCTCCCGCTACTGGGGTTGTCGTGGTTCTCCTGGTCCTCCCCGCGGCGGAGGAGGAGGTAGAGGTTGGAAGGGTCGGCCGTGTCCAACGGAGTGCTTGAAGTCCCTGCAGTTCCGCAGGGTGTGGCGCATGTCCTTGTGGTACGGGCACTGGGCGTCGAGGATGTCGTCCAGCGTGCGCTCGCCTCCGCGAGGTCCTCCCCGGGCGCGAGAGGCAGGTGGTCCGGCGGCGTGCACCTCTTCGCGAGGTCTTTTCTCCCAGCGTTTGTCGGGTTGCTGGTTCGCGTCACGTCGTGGCGCTGCCGGTGCGGGCTTCGCTCCCCCGATGAGGTCCTGAGCTCGCTCGTCGGCGGTGATGTAGAGGTCGGCTTCCCAGAACAGCTGCTTGGAGGTAGTCGGCGCTTTCTGCAGTATGGCTCGGACGAAGGCCGAGTCATTGGATCCTCTGTAGAAGTCCTCGATCACGGCCGCCTCCGTGACCTCGGGGATACGATTTCTCATGGTCTGGAACCTTTTGAGGTATGACCGGAGAGTTTCGTCCCCCCGGCGCTTGATGGATTTGAGGTCCCATGGTTGCGCTGGTTTGTCGGAGAGGGACTAAAAGTTAGCGGTGAAGCGTCGACTGAAGTCGCTCCAGTCGTCGATGCAGTGTCGGGGTAGATGCCGCAGCCATTGTAGTGCGTCTTGCTCGAGGACAATGGGTAAGTACGCAGTCATTACGTCCTCGGACGCTCCGGCGGCTCGAGCGGCGGTGGTGTAGACGGCCAGCCAGCCTCCTGGATCCTGCTTAGGTTCATATTTGTCGACATTGGATACCTTGAAGTTAGGGGGCCACTGAATGGCCCTAAGGCGTGGAGTAAGGGCAGTCACTCCACACGTGTCCTCCTGTCGTCGGGGATGATGTCTGTCCCGGGGAGGGGAGTAGTTGTTGTGGTTCCTCGACCGTCCCCGGGTAGTACCACCAGTCGAGGCCGTTTCTGACTCGGTTCTGGTGGCCTGACTCCGAGCTGGGATGCCATGATCCCTGTCGTACTCCTCCCGACGGTGGATCTCGTTCTCATGCCGTCGTTCACGCGAAGCGTTGATGGAGCTTCGCGCGTCCCGGCGACTGTTGATGGCGTGTCGTAGATCGTTCGGCGGGTGAGCGAGCGGTAGAAGATGGTTGGCTGCCTAGGTGAACAGTCGTCGATAGCCCTCAGCGTCGGGAGTCCGAGGGAGTCCATCAGCTATCTGAGCTAGTACCCCTCCGACTTCACTCGGCGTGTTCATGGCTCGAGCGAAGTCGGGATTCAGGTTGCGCCCAAAGAGTGGATTTTCCCGGCGCTGCCTCGCGTCTTGCTTGGTTTGTTCCTAAGCTCGTCGGCGATCACGTCGGCGGGAGTTCCTTCGTTCTCTAAAGACACGTTCCTCCAGAGTTTCTCCTATCTCCGAGACCTCATCCCGCGAAACAGGTTGCTCCGGATCCCATTCTCCGGCCTCGTGATTTCGCCGAATATTTCGGCGCCGGTTTCTCCGTCGGCGGGATTCCCGCTGAGGTGGTTCTTCTGCGGGCGTGGTCGGCTCGTCATCGGAGACGGGGGGTGACTCCACTCTCCCGATGAAGAGGACGTCGGGGTAGAATGGTGCGGCGGTCGTGGCGATCTTCTTCCCGTTCTCCTTTGAGGGTGGAGGAACGGAAAGAACAACTTGCTTCCTCCCGGTCTCTTTCTTCCTTGTGACTTGCGTCCATTATTTCGTTGAGGAAGTAGACAGTGGAATTCTCCGGGTCAGCGGGCCCTCGGCCCCTGGTTTTCTGAAGGCGATCTTTTTTCGGAAAACTGGAGGTTGCGCTTCTCCGATATTTTCGGAGTTTGTTGGAGGAGACTTATTTCTCGGCGGATCTGCAATGCGGTGTAGAGTTCCCTCTTCATCTGCTATGGATGAGATCGTTCCAAAGCAGAACACGGATCCAGGACGGAGGATGATCTTGCTGTGGAAGGTGACGACCATTGAGCTAGCTTAGATCGTCAACACACCCCCTACCTAGCGCGCCAGCTGTTGGTGTTTTGGGTCCGACCGCACACCCGGGGTTGCCCCTCAAGGTGTTTTAGGAGTAGGACGGTGTCGCCGACTATAGCTAAATGGTTCGTGCCAGATGCACGAGGAACAATGGACAATGTTTACAGGTTCGGGCCGCTTTGAGATGCGTAACACCCTACGTCCTGGCGAGTATGCTTTGTGTAACGGGTTACAAGGTAGCTCTTTGAAGTTAGAGCGTAGAGAGATGAGGTGGATGACTGAGTAATAATGGGATCGATCGTTCTGAAGGGGTGCCTCCTAGGCCTTATATATTCGATCGTGGGGCAATACAAGCTGATATGATAACAATGTGCACCTAAAAGATAGTGAACTGTTTGAGCCTATCTTCCTATGATTTTGCCGACTTATCCTCGCCTGGTTCTGTTGTACGGGGCTCCAGCGCGGGAAAGTCGGATCTTCTATTGTGGTCACTTGCTCGACGTCGTGGAGCCATCCGGGCTTGCACCGACCCGGCCTTGCGTCGATCTGCTTTACTGATTGTTCCTCCCCAGGCCCATGAAGGAGTGACCTTACATTTATTGGGCTCTCGGGCCTTTCGTGAGGTCTTTTATCCTTCCAGTGGACCCGGGGGATATCTGTCCCCCACTGAAGGTACCTGCTCATGTACTATTCTCCAGAAACATTGTCAACTTTCGTTTTTGAGGACCTTCGGAAGCCGAAGGCCCCCAACAGTAGCCCCTTGCAATATTAATTTGTTAGAATGATAAATTTAGATTGCGACAAGGACGAAGGCTCTGAGCCGAAGGTCCGAAAAAACACCTTCCCTTTGCTAGTATAGCAACAGCCACTGACAAGCGGGCCCTCCAGCACGCAATGCACCAGGCGTATAAATAAGAGCGCACCACTAGCTCATTTGGCACGCTTTCTTGCCACCTGCCTTGGCTGCTCAAACAGCTCTTTGCTCACAAATGCTTGACCAAATTTTTAAATTTTTAAGCTTCGGCTTTGAGAGCACTTTTCTCAACACTTTCGAAGATGTCTGAGGATAAGAAGGCTACCGCTGAAACGAAGCTGAGTCTTTCTGAGGAGATGAATCTTGGCTTTATTGAATCGATAGCGAGGACAAATACGAAGAAGATTGCTAGGGAAACTCTGGAGGGTTTGTCTGAAGATATTAGTGATAGTGACAGCTATGATGTGGAGAGCGGCGGGGAAGACTCCAAAGATCGACCCTAGCGACCAAGCCATGCAGTTTTTGGAAAATCAACTATTAAACAAAGCCATCTTGACAACATGAGGGGGAAATACTTTCGAGATGTGTCTGTTGTGAGGGCTGACGATGGAGAGAAAACTTGTCCTACTCCATAGGAGAATGAAGTCGTGATCTTTCGGAGCTTTTTGAAGGCTGGGCTTCGGCTTCCTCTTAGCAGCTTCATAGTCGAGGTTTTGAAGATATTTCAGATCTACCTTCACCAGGTTACCCCCGAAGCTATTATAAGAATGGGAATCTTCGTGTGGGCTTTAAGGAGTCAACGCTTGGAACCAAATGCAAAAAGTTTCTGCAGCATGCATGAATTGTTATATGAGACGAAGCCCTAGGGTAAAGAACAGTATCATAACAATTTCGGCTGCTATAGTTTCATTGCTCGTTCTGGTTCAAGCTCCCCAGTACCGACTTTTCGGAAGAGATGGCCTGGAGACTGGACAAAAGATTGGTTTTATGTAAAGAATTATTTAAAGGCATGAGAAGACATCAAAGATATAATCATGCGCCCTATCTGGCAACGCTTCGGGCTTCGTAAACCGAAGGTAGAAATTGACAAAGCGGCTGAAGAATGCCGCAAGGCTTTCGGCTTAGTCTATTCTTTCATTAGGACAAGGGACTTAGTTCAAGAGCACGTGGCCTACAGGATATGGCCGCTGCTAGCCGACTGGGAGGTGCCAAAAGAGTCCATCAGCAATCCCTACGAAGGTGGTCTGGTTCGGCTAAAATATACCTTCAGATTCAGAGACCAGTTTATCGAGCCAGACGATGACTGACTGAAAAGCGTCGAAGCCACAAGCGATGATCTGCTTGGGCTGTACTCCAGAGCAGAAGACAATGCATTATCTGCGGCCTTCAGGAACCGTAAAAAGAAGAGACTGAACAGAGTTTTCGATGCCATCGGGTTCATGTATCCCGACTACTGTTACCCGCCCCAGGGACAAAAAAGAAAAAGTGGAGATTCCGGGAGAGATGATGCTTCAGCTGCTCCGAGCGAGCCTGCGACAAAGACGAAAAGAGTGAAAGTCCTTACTCATCGACCACGCTATATTGAACCGGCCGTAGTGCCTGATTTTGGCGGTGAGACCTCTTCGGCATCCAAAGGCAAAAACCCTGCGATTTCGCAAAAAAGTGAACCGGCTGCAACGCCGAAGGCATCATCAGCCAAATCGGATGAGCCGAAGGCTATTAAAATTGAAGAGATGAAGGTTGGGAAAACGAGAATATTGGAAGCAATAAGTTCTTCGGCGGAGGTGGCAATGCCAAAGGCACAAAAGGATATCTCGACAACCCCCAAAAGAAAGAGAATGGTGAATGTATTGGATGTGCTAGAAATAATAAAAACTTCTAGCTCTACTCCGAAGAAAGCTGTCGAAGCTTTGGAAACACATATTGAGGCCGAAGCTTCCAAGGTCCAAGTTGATATCGAAGCTAGGCCCTCTGAGTCCGCCAAGGAAAAATCCTTGGAGATCGGAGGCAAGATTGAGAAAGAAGCTGCAGAAGCGAGCAAAACTAAAAAAACCACCATTCCTACTCCTGAAACATTAACTGAAGCTACTTATTATATTATACGACATGCTTCGGTAAAAAGATTATCTGAAAAGAAAAAGCAAGAGGCTCAGTTTTATGCTCAAAGATTGAAATATCCAAAGGGAGCCCTGCTATTCAACGACAGCGGGGAAGAAGACTTCTTGTATTGCCTCCCAGACAGCAAAGAAATTTCTGTATGCGAGAGATGAGCAAGAGCTTCGGTTTCCCTACACTAGAGGATGGGCTCTCAGTGCTACCAAAAGATGAGTTGGCCGACAGCTTAGCATACAATAGCTTAAAAGTGAGAAAGTTAGATTTTTGTATTTAAAGACAAAATCTTCCATTTACTTACACTTAATACCGCATTTTTTGCAGGGCCTTATTCTTAGCAACGCCCTCAGGACACAAAAGAGTGTCGAAGATGAAGGATACACCATAGCCTTGAACAACCTTTGTTCCGAAGTAATTGAACTAAGGAACGAAGGTCTTGAAAAAGACAAAATATTACACTCATTGTTGAACAAAATAAGGGAAGACGAAGCTGCTTCCAAAGCCCAAGCTGAAGCTCAAAAATGCGAAATCGAAGATCTTCGGAAGCAGCTACTCGAAACTAAAGAAAAATGCGGTGTTGCAGAGGCTGAACGAAACATCAGTATATATTGGAGGAACCATTTAGAAAAAACAGTTGATGAACTTCGTGCATCCAAGGAGAGGTGCTATGAAAAATCTATAGTGTGTTAAGAGAATAAAAACTAGCTTCGCCAATGTTGGCGCATACTCAAGCGAGGAGAATTTCACAAGGGGCGACCCCAAAGGCCCAATTGAATGGATCAGCCACAAAGCTGAAGCGTTTGAGGAAGTTTTGAATGGCCGTGGGGACATATGCGCCTTCTCGGGTGCTAGGGGGATCGCTGCAATTTTGGAGAAAATAGGCTGTGAACACGTAAAATCTTTGGCACAAACCGAAGGTGCCTTATCTATTGAAGATACAAAAGACCCGTCGGCTGAAACAAGCTTAGTTGGTGGAAAGTTTTTCACCAATATCTGGGAAAATGGTGGCTGGGAGATGGCCCAAGAAATCATAAGGAAAAGTGAAAAAGATACTCACGATGCTAGAGAAGCAACAACGACCGCTGAGAAAGCTGCGGAACTTGAGAGGCGGATAGGTATTGCTTAACAGCTTTTGACTTTATGTTCTAATTTTGTGACTTCGAACTTATTTACGTTTTGCATCACAGATGCGCTATCTCCTCCCCTAGAGCCCGTTGAGCCATTGGCGGACCCCAAAGCGAAGAAAGAAGATGAAATCATTAAAATGGCCGAAGCTATTATGGATGAAGTTGTTGATCAACTACTAAACGAAGCTATGAAAGTAGTTTTAAAAGAAGAATAGTTGTTATTGTAAAGACATTTGAAGTGTAATATTTGATGAACAAAGTGTGTAACATTTTATGATTTTGAATATAATGTATAAGCTGTTTGTATTTCAATTCTTTACGATGCATGAAACTTTACGTACATACCGTTTTTGAGCCTTCGGCGAAAAAACACCTTCCCTTCTTTTCATGCGTCGTGAAGAATATCCATATTCCGTAAAAGTGTTATGCTTCGTAAGCAATAGATCTCCTTTTCATATTAAAGTTGATGAATCCGTACTTTTTCAAAACTATTTTGTGCCTTGTCACTTTGTCGAAACAATCTCCGAAGATCAACATTGTAGGTCAACATCATATACCCTTCCGAAGGTCAACATTGCATCCCCTTCTTGTGCCATTGATGCAATATGATGTATGATGTTATGCTATGCAAATGATGTAATGATGTTATGAGATGCAAAATGATATTTGTGCCGAAGATACACACACATTCCCTCAGTAAAGCACACACTCTTTTTGCCGTTTATTTTTCGGCTTCACCGTTTATCTTTCGGTGTATCAGCGTTGACTTTTCGCTGCAAGCCTCTCTTAGGAGCTTCTTCGCCTTTTACTTCAGCGGTATCAGCGTTTATTTTTCGCTGTAAGCCTCCCTTAGGAGCTTCTTCGCCTTTTACTTCGGCGGTATCAGCGTTTATTTTTCGTTGTAAGCTCTGCATTCCCTTTGGAACGACTTTTGAGCAGAAAACTTACGCTGCGTTCCTTAGGATCGACTTTTTTTAGTGCTTCGACAAAACTTGTAATGTGATTGTGAACTCCGCGCTCTCTTGAGAGCAACTTTCGTGCTTTACCAACTTTTTGGACTTCATGAGTCTGTAAAAGAGATACATTTCTACTATGGCCAAAACGAAGCTATTACAAGGAATTAAAAATGATAGGAAAAACTTGAGCTTTTAACGATTGTTCTCTATTGAAAAAGGAAAAATGATAACAAATGCCAGAACTATTTCAGTAGTAGGATATCCTCTTAGTAGATGTGCTTCGATTCTGGCACAGTACTGTTGACTGTGCGAGCTTCGGACTCCTCTCTGAAGTCTCGTTGCTGATGAGTGTGGTGGCTCCCTTCTGGCTGTTGGCCTCGTTGCAATGGTGGTGGAGGTGGAGGCTGTTGCCAAGATGCCTGAGGTTGACTTGCCGAAGCAACAAAGGCTGTAGGATGGTTACCCACGTACTCTGGAATATACGGTGAGTGATACGAAGCAGTATGCATGACTTGCTTCGGTTGATTCTGTTGGGCCACAGCTTCTGCTATCTCTTTTTGTTTCTGGATGGTGACATGACACATCCTGGTAGTGTGGCCCTTGTCCTCACCGCAGAATAGACAGTAAATCTTCCTGGGTTGGTCCCCATATCTTCCTCCGAAGCCCCTGGCGCCTCTGCCTCTTGGTGCTGGTGGCCGAAAAGAGCTTTGTTGCTGCCCCGAAGATTGTGAAGAATGCTGGGGCCTCTGCAGCTGACTTCCTCTGTCATCATTCTGAGTATTGTGGATTGACCTGACATGCCTCGGGTGTATTCTTCCTCCAAAGCCCCTGGCCATTTCGGAGAACCTGTAAGCTTCCTCCCTTCTCTGTCGAAAATCATTGTCAGCGCGGATGTATTCATCCATCTTCTGAAGCAGTTTTTCCATGGTTTGAGGGGGTTTCCTGGCGAAGTATTGGGCTCAAGGTCCTGGCTGAAGCCCCTTAATCATGGACTCAATGACAATTTCATTAGGCACTGTCGGCGCTTGTGCCCTCAGACACAAGAACCTTCGGACATACGCCTGGAGATATTCCTCTTGATCTTGCGTGCACTGGAACAAGGCTTGAGCGGTAACCGGCTTCGTCTGAAACCCTTGAAAACTGGTGACCAGCATGTCCTTCAGCTTCTGCCATGATGTGATTGTTCCTGGCCGAAGAGAGGAGTACCAAGTTTGTGCAACATTTCTGACTGCCATGACGAAGGATTTCGCCATGACTGCTGTGTTGCCACCATACGAAGATATAGTTGCTTCGTAGCTCATGAGAAACTGCTTCGGATCTGAGTGTCCGTCATACATGGGGAGCTGTGGTGGCTTGTAAGACGGGGGCCAGGGTGTAGCCTGCATTTCTGCTGACAGAGGAGAAGCATCATCAAAAGCAAAATTTCCATGATGGAAATCGTCATATCAGTCATCTTCGTTGAAGCATCCCTCCTGGTGCAACTCTCTGTGGTGGGGCCTTCGGTGCTGCTCATCTTGAGCAAGATGACGTACTTCTTCAGTGGCTTCGTCAATTTGCCTCTGCAGGTCAGCCAACCGAGCCATCTTCTCCTTCTTCCTCTGTACCTGCTGATGAAGCATCTCCATATTCCTAATTTCTTGGTCCAACTCATCCTCTTGTGGTGTTGGACTAGTGGCCTTCCTCTTCTGGCTTCGGGCCTCCCGAAGAGAAAGGGTCTCCTGGTTCGGGTCCAGCGGCTACAGAACAGCAGCCCCTGTTGCCGAAGCTTTCTTTGGCGGCATGCTGAAGGTCGATGGTTGTCGAAGGTGGTCGAAAAAGGGGTTCACCGGAGGTGGGCGCCATTGTTGGTGACTTGTTCTCAAATGCTATGAGATAAGAACAAGGCAACATAAAGAATGTTAAATGTTAAAGTCCTTCGTCCTTCGAAGCATTATTTCCCTTAGGATATAACGACTCTCAGACGAAGGTTACAGAGAGCGTACCTTCGTAAGTACGTTGTATAAAAATGAAGAAGAATTTACACAAAACATGAACAATATGAACAATCAAATATGTTATCATTATTGTATTATTTTCGTGCTATTATCATGAACAAGTAATGATAATGATTTATTACAAGTGTACCTTTGGCTTGAAGGAAGTAAAAATACAGGCGTGACACGAAAGCAAATGTCCAGTCATCGTGAACAGTACGGGAGTACTGTTCACCTATTTATAGGCACGGGTCGCAACCCATGTAAAATTACATTCAGGCCCTTTGCATTTGGAAATAACTCTATAGCAATTCACCGGGGTCTAAACAGCGTTTTCCTCTTTAAGTCGGTTTCCTTTTCCCTGTCATCATGCCGAAGCTCCCTTTCGTACAGCTTCGGCTCTATTCCATCCTTTGTTCCCCCCTTGTGTTTCTTCATGCAGCGATTTTGACTTAAGTCCGAAAGGTCCACGTCCGAAGGTACCTGCTCATGTACTATACTCTAGAAACATTGTTAACTTTCGTTTCTGAGGACCTTCGGAAGCCGAAGGCCCCCAACAGCCTCCCAGACAGCAAAGAAATTTCTATCTACCGAGAGATGAGCAAGAGCTTCGGTTTCCCTACACTAGAGGATGGGCTCTCAGTGTTATCAAAAGATGAGTTGGCCGACAGCTTAGCATACAATAGCTTAAAAGTGAGAAAGTTAGATTTTTGTATTTAAAGACAAAATCTTCCATTTATTTACAGTTAATACCACATTTTTGCAGGGCCTTATTCTTAGCAACGCCCTCAGGGCGCAAAAAAGTGTCGAAGATGAAGGATACACCATAGCCTTGAACAACCTTCGTTCCGAAGTAATTGAACTAAGGAACGAAGGTCTTGAAAAAGACAAAATATTACACTCATTGTTGAACAAAATAAGGGAAGACGAAGCTTCTTCTAAAGCCCAAGCCGAAGCTCAAAAATGCGAAATCGAAGATCTTTGGAAGCAGCTACTCGAAGCTAAAGAAAAATGCGGTGTTGCAGAGGTTGAACGAGACATCAGTATATATTGGAGGAACCATTTACAAAAAACAGTTGATGAACTTCGTGCATCCAAGGAGAGGTGCTATGAAAAATCTATAGAGTGTGTTAAGAGAATAAAAACTAGCTTCGCCAATGTTGGCGCATACTCAAGCGAGGAGAATTTCATAAGGGGCGATCCCGAAGGCCCAATTGAATGGATCAGCCATGAAGCTGAAGCCTTTGAGGAAGTTTTGAATGGCCGTGGGGACATATGTGCCTTCTCGGGTGCTAGGGGGATTGCTGCTATCTTGGAGAAGATAGAAGGCGAACACGTAAAATCTTTGGCGCAAACCGAAGGTGCCTTATCTATTGAAGATACAAAAGACCCGTCGGCTGAAACAAGCTTAGTTGGTGGAAAGTTTTTCACCGACATCTCGGAAAATGGCGGCCGGGAGATGGCCCAAGAAATCATAAGGAAAAGTGAAAAAGATACTCACGATGCTAGAGAAGCAGCAACGACCGCTGAGAAAGCTGCGGAACTCGAGAGGCGGATAGGTATTGCTTAACAGCTTTTAACTTTATGTTCTAATTTTGTGACTTCGAACTTATTTACGTTTTGCATCATAGCCGCGCTATCTCCTCCCCTAGAGCCCGTCGAGCCATTGGCGGACCTCGAAGCGAAGAAAGAAGATGAAATTATTAAAATGGCCGAAGCTATTATGGATGAAGTTGTTGATCAACTACTAAACGAAGTCGCGAAAGTAGTTTTAAAAGAAGAATAGCTGTTATTGTAAAGACATTTGAAGTGTAATATTTGATGAACAAAGTGTGTAATATTTTATGATTTTGAATATAATGTATAAGCTGTTTGTAATTCAATTCTTTACGATGCATGAAACTTTACGTACATACCGTTTTTGAGCCTTCGGCGAAAAAACACCTTCCCTTCTTTTCATGCTTCGTGAAGAATATCCATATTCCGTAAAAGTATTATGCTTCGTAAGCAATAGATCTCCTTTTCATATTAAAGTTGATGAAGCCATACTTTTTTTTCAAAACTATTTTGTGCCTTGTCACTTCTTTGAAACAATCTCCGATGATCAACATTATAGGTCAACATCGTATACCCTTCCGAAGGTCAACATTGCATCCCCTTCTTGTGCCATTGATGCAATATGATGTATGATGTTATGCTATGCAAATGATGTAATGATGTTATGACATGCAAAATGATATTTGTGCCGAAGATACACACACATTCCCTCAGTAAAGCACACAATCTTTTTGCCGTTTATTTTTCGGCTTCACCGTTTATTTTTTGCTGTATCAGCGTTGACTTTTCGCTGTAAGCATCCCTTAGGAGCTTCTTCGCCTTTTACTTCAGCGGTATCAGCGTTTATTTTTCGTTGTAAGCCTCCCTTAGGAGCTTCTTCGCCTTTTACTTCGGTGGTATCAGCGTTTATTTTTCGTTGTAAGCTCTGCATTCCCTTTGGAACGACTTTTGAGCAGAAAACTTACGCTGCGTTCCTTAGGAATGACTTTTTTAATGTTTCGGCAAAACTTGTAATGTGATTGTGAACTCCTCGCTCTCTTGAGAGCAACTTTCGTGCTTTACCAACTTTTTGGACTTCATGAGTCTATAAAAGAGATACATTTCTACTATGGCCAAAACGAAGCTATTACAAGGAATTAAAAATGACAGGAAAAACTTAGGCTTTTAACGATTGTTCTCTATTGAAAAAGGAAAAATGATAACAAATGCCAGAACTATTTCAGAAGTAGGATATCCTCTTAGTAGATGTGCTTCGATTCTGGCACAGTACTGTTGACTGTGCGAGCTTCGGACTCCTCTCTGAAGTCTCGTTGCTGATGAGTGTGGTGGCTCCCTTCTGGCTGTTGGCCTCGTTGCAATGGTGGTGGAGGTGGAGGCTGTTGCCAAGATGCCTGAGGTTGACTTACCGAAGCAACAGAGGCTGCAGGATGGTTACCCACGTACTCTGGAATATACGGTGAGTGATTCGAAGCAGTATGCATGACTTGCTTCGGCTGATTCTGTTGGGCCGCATCTTCTGCTATCTCTTTTTGTTTCTGGATAGTGACATGGCACATCTTGGTAGTGTGGCCCTTGTCCTCACCGTAGAATAGACAGTAAATCTTCCTGGGTTGGTCCCCATATCTTCCTCCGAAGCCCCTAGCGCCTCTGCCTCTTGGTGCTGACGGCCAAAAAGAGCTTTGTTGCTGCCCCGAAGATTGTGAAGAATGCTGGGGCCTCTGCAACTGACTTCCTCTGTCATCATTCTGAGTGTTGTGAATTGACCTGACATGCCTCGGGTGTATTCTTCCTCCGAAGCCCCTGGCCATTTCGGAGAACCTGTAAGCTTCCTCCCTTCTCTGTCGAAAATCATTGTCAGCGCGAATGTATTCATCCATCTTTTGAAGCAGTTTTTCCAGGGTTTGAGGGGGTTTCCTGGCGAAGTATTGGGCTGAAGGCCCTAGCCGAAGCCCCTTAATCATGGCCTCAATGACAATTTCATTGGGCACTATCGGCGCTTGTGCCCTCAAACGCAAGAACCTTCGGACATACGCCCGGAGATATTCCTCTTGATCTTGCGTGCACTAGAACAAGGCCTGAGCGGTAATCAGCTTCGTCTGAAACCTTTGAAAACTGGTGACCAGCATGTCCTTCAGCTTCTGCCATGATGTGATTGTTCCTGGCCGAAGAGAGGAGTACCAAGTTTGTGCAACATTTCTGACTGCCATGACGAAGGATTTCGCCATGACTGTAGTGTTGCCACCATACAAAGATATAGTTGCTTCGTAGCTCATGAGAAACTGCTTCGGATCTGAGTGTCCGTCATACATGGGGAGCTGTGGTGGCTTGTAAGACGGGGGCCAGGGCGTAGCCTGCAGTTCTGCTGACAGAGGAGAAGCATCATCAAAAGCAAAATTTCCATGATGGAAATCCTCATACCAGTCATCTTCGTTGAAGAAGCCCTCTTGGTGCAACTCTCTGTGGTGGGGCCTTCGGTGCTGCTCATCTTGAGCAAGATGATGCACTTCTTCAGTGGCTTCGTCAATCTGCCTTTGCAGGTCAGCTAACCGAGCCATCTTCTCCTTCTTCCTCTGTACCTACTGATGAAGCATCTCCATATTCCTAATTTCTTGGTCCAACTCATCCTCTTGTGGTTTTGGACTAGTGGCCTTCCTCTTCTGGCTTCGGGCTTCCCGAAGAGAAAGGGTCTCCTGGTTCGGGTCCAGCGGCTGCAGAACGGCAGCCCCTGTTGCTGAAGCTTTCTTTGGCTGCATGATGAAGGTCGATAGTTGTCGAAGGTGGTCGAAAAGGGGTTCACCAGAGGTGGGCGCCAATGTTGGTGACTTGTTCTCAAATGCTATGAGATAAGAACAAGGCAACATAAAGAATGTTAAATGTTAAGGTCCTTCGTCCTTCAAAGCATTATTTCCCTTAGGATATAACGACTCTCGGACGAAGGTTACAAAAAGCGTACCTTCGTAAGTACGACGTATATAAAAATGAAGAAGGGTTTACACAAAACATGAACAATATGAACAATCAAATACGTTATCATTATCGTATTATTTTTGTGCTATTATCATGAGCAAGTAAAGATACTGATTTATTACAAGTGTACCTTCGGCTTGAAGGAAGTAAAAATACAGACGTGACACAAAAGCAAATGTCCAGTCAGCGTGAACAGTACGGGAGTACTGTTCATCTATTTATAGGCACGAGTCGTAGCCCATGTAAAATTACATTCAGGCCCTTTGCATTTGATAATAACTCTATAGCAATTCACCGGGGTCTAGACAGCCTTTTCCTCTTTAAGTCGGTTTCCTTTTTCCTGTCATCATGCCGAAGCTCCCTTTCGTACAGCTTCAGCTCTGTTCCATCCTTCGTTCCCCCTTGTGTTTCTTCATGCAGCAATTTTGAATTAAGTCCGAAAGGTCCATGTCCGAAGGTGCCTGCTCATGTATTATACTCCAGAAACATTGTTAACTTACGTTTTTGAGGACCTTCAGAAGTCGAAGGCCCCCAACAGGGTTGTTCTCAGCCATTCTGGGAATGAAATACAGGAATCAATGAATTGCAACAACAGATAACACACTTTTACTAAATGATAGCAATGTTGATGCATTCCACAAAAGGTTCATACAAAAGGAACATTAACAAACATCCCACATGTCCTACATCGGCAACCCATGCATCACAGACATCACACATAAGTTTTTATTTATTTGGATGCATTACTAGCACTAAGACTCTACTAGGTACCACATTTACAGGTTCCAAATGCTATACCTAGTGGACCTATCGGAGTCGTACGAGTCATTGTCACTGGCCTCATACATTTATGGTGAGGAAGGGGGGTGAAAGGATTTTGGGGCAGTGGGTTCACTTGCTCCAATACTTTAATTTCTTCCTCCATCCTCTCCTTCTCTAGGTCTGACCTTGCTTTGCTCTCTAGTGCATCTTGCTCCATGAGGTCTACCTCTTTTTGAATTGCAACGAGAGCATTGAGAAGGTAATGCTCGTCACCCAAATGCATGAAAGCCTCTTCTAGAAAGCTTCTAATATTGAATGCACCAGTTTCCACTGAGGATGCAAGAGTTAGGACCAAGTTTTGCAGCAGTTTGGCATCATGGCTGCTCATCTTGAATCCTATCCTCAGGCAGTTTCTCCTTGGCTAGACAAGGTGCATACATGAAACAATTAGGCCCGCTGTTGTTACTAATTAGTGAAATGTAAGTTGTTGGGGCCATGCTTCGTCGCCAAAGGTCCCGCAGGAAGAAACACCTTCGGCAAACCCGTTTAAACGTAGTACCGAAGCTACCACTCATGAAGCTTCGGTACTATAACGTATCTGAAGACGAAGGTTTGAACCGACTTAAAGATGAAATGACTTCATAGTCCATAAGGGTCTGAGTCATAATTGTAATCTTTTGTAAGGTGCATGACTGTAATTTCTCATAGGCTGCGCCCTGTGCCTATAAATAGATGAACAGTACTCCTTTACTGTTCACGCGATCTTGTAATCTCTAGCACGTTGCGCTTGAGTTATTGCTTTCCGCCAAGGTGAAGGTATAAATGTGCGCAAATATTATATTTTAATACCTGTACATTCAAATGATGAAATATGCAAATACACTTTATATTTTATATTTCATTTCTTATTGTTTGTTGTTTTACAAGTATGATTATGAAGGTCACATCTTCGTAATGACCCACTCCTAACCTTCGTCCGAAGCTCATTAAATCCTTGGGGAGATAATGCTTCAGCGGGCGAAGGACATTTATGCTTAACATTTTTGTGTTGCCTTGTTCTTGATTCATAGCACTTGAGAACAAGTCTCCAACATTGGCGCCCACCTCCGGTGAACTCACATCCACTTGCTGAGCTGATGGCTTCGTTCAAAGCTGGAGTTGCTTCGGCTCCGAAGCTTGTGTTTCCGATAACAGGCGGTTCATGCTCAGAGCCGGCTAACAAGAAGCAGAAGAAGGAGGCACAAAGAAGGGTACAACATGTAGGGGTGCAAGGACCCTTCATTAAGTCAAGATGGTCTCACATTTCGATTACCTTCTCCCAAGAGGATCTTCAGCTTAAGGATTACCCTCACAATGATGCTATGGTTATCTCTTGTGTTATCAAAGGATTTCTCGTCCATAATGTTTTGGTTGACACAGGCAGTGCAGCGGATATTATATTTGCCAAAGCCTTCAGACAAATGCAAGAGCCCGAAGACAAGATCCATGATGCCACACATCCTCTTTGTGGCTTCGGAGGAAGGCAGATTGTAGCACTTGGCAAGATCACGATTGTGGTAACCTTCGGATTTATCAACAACACAAGGACTGAGCAAGTCGTGTTTGATATTGTTGACATGGAGTATCCTTACAACGCAATCATTGGTCGTGGTACTCTCAATGCTTTTGAAGCAATTCTTCATCCAGTATATCTTTGCATGAAGATACCTTCGGACCAAGGGCCAATTGCTATTCATGGATGTCAGGAAGCTGCCAGGAAGGCCGAAGGAAATTGGACAGATTCAAAAGCAATCCATAACATAGATGGAGCTGAAGCTTGTGAGCAATACAAGTACAGAAGGGAGAAAGCTGCTTCGGCCGATCAGCCGAAGGCCATGCTCTTATGTGATGACGTAGCAGAGCAGAAGGTGCTTTTGGGATCTCAATTGTCCGAGGAACCGGAGAAAACCTTGATAAGGTTTCTGTTCAACAACAAAGATGTTTTTGCATGGTCAGCTAATGATCTCTGCGGAGTCAGCAGGGATGTTATTGAACACTCGCTCAATGTTGATCCATCCTTCAGACCCAGAAAGCAGAGGCTTTGGAAGATGTCTGATGACAAGGTCGAAGGTGCTCGGAATGAAGTGAAAAGACTCCTCAGTGTCGGAGTCATCAAAGAAGTGAAATACCCAGAATGGCTAGCCAACACTGTTATGGTAAAAAAGGCCAATGGTAAATGGAGAATGTGTATTGATTTTACTGATCTTAACAAGGCTTGTCTGAAAGATGAGTTTCCACTACCAAGGATAGATTCCCTAATTGATGCAACAGCTTCATCAGAGGTTATGAGTCTGTTAGATTGTTATTCAGGTTATCATCAAATTTGGATGAAGAAAGAGGATGAACCAAAAACCAGCTTCATAACCCCTAGTGGAACATATTGTTATCTTCGGATGCCTGAGGGGCTTAAGAATGCTGGAGGAAGCTTCAGGAGAATGACAGCGAAGGTTCTTCATTCTCAGATAGGCAGAAATGTGCTAACTTATGTTGATGATATCATAGTAAAAAGCACGAAGCAGGAAAATCACATTGCTGATCTGCAGGAGACCTTCGCCAATTTTAGACAAGCTGGTCTAAAGTTGAATCCAGAAAAGTGCGTTTTCGGAGCAAAGAAGGGGAAATTCCTTGGTTGCCTAGTCTCAACAAAAGGGATTGAGGCTAATCCAAATAAAATCGAAGCTATTCTTCGAATGGAACCACCAAGCACAAAAAAGGGGGCTCAGCGACTGATGGGGAGACTTGCATCTCTGAATCGATTTATATCCAGATCAGCAGAGAGAAATTTACCATTTTTTGAGGTGCTGAAGTCAGCCGAAGTTTTTCAACGGGGACCAGTTCAGCAGAAAACCTTCGATGAGCTGAAGCAGTATTTGATAGATCTAACAACATTAACTCCACCAACGCCAGAGGCTCCTCTGCTGTTATATGTGGTGGCTTCGCACTCAGCGGTAAGTGCGGCACTCGTCCAAGAGAAGCTTGAAGGGCAAGCCAAAAAGCAAGCCCCAATATACTTTGTCTCTGAAGTCCTTAGTTTATCAAAGAAAAATTATACAGAATTGGAGAAGGTGTTGTATGCTGTTTTGATGGCTTCCAGGAAGCTTCGACACTATTTTCAAGCATACCATATAATTGTTCCTTCTTCACAGCCATTGAAGGATATAATGAGAAATAGAGAAGCTACTGAAAGGGTTGGAAAGTGGGCTGCGGAACTCAATGAGTTCTACATTGATTATGTGCACAGATCTTCGATTCAGTCCCAGGCGTTAGCAGATTTCATTGCTGACTGGACGCCAGGGGCTCAGGAAGAAGAAGCAAGTAAAGATGCCGAAGTTTGGACAGTATTCTGCAATGGTTCTTGGGGAACCTTCGGGGCAGGTGCAGCTGCCGTTTTAATTGCACCTTCTAAAGTTAGAACATGCTACGCAGTGAAACTCGATTTTAGTTGTACAAATAATATTGCTGAATATGAAGCTTTGCTTTTGGTCTTCGGAAGTTGAAAGCAATGGGGATAAGAAGGGCGGTCCTAAAAACTGATTCCCAAGTTATTTCTGGCCATGTTGACAAAAGTTGCAAAGCAAGAGATCCGAAGCTTGAAAAATATTTGGATACAGTTCGAAGACTTGAAGCCTCCTTCGAAGGGTTCTCTGTTAAGAATATTCCACGAGGAGAAAATGAACATGCTGATCCATTAGCCAAGTCAGTGGCATAGGGGCTGCCACTACCTTCGGAAGTTTTCTTTGAAACAATAAAAGAACCTTCGGTTGACCTTCTTGAAAGAGCAATGCTCAATATATCTCCTGTTTACAGCGAAGATTGGAGAACTGAGATCATGTCTTTTCTCCAGGGCAATTTCCTGTCAGATGACGAAGCTTATCAAAAAAGAATAGCGACAAGAGCTCGTCCATATGTAATAATAGAAGGGGAGTTATACAAGCGTGGAGTCTGTTCTCCATTGCTCAAATGTTTATCCAGAACTGAAGGAATAGAGCTGATGAAAGAAATACATGCAGATCTGTGTGGATCTCACATCGGATCTAGGCCTTTATTGGGTAAAGTTTTTTTGTCAAGGATTCTATTGGCCGAAGGCAGCTTCGGATGCAGCAGAATTAGTCCAAAAATGCGAAGGTTGTCAAAAATGTGCAAGAGATCAAAAACAACCTTCGTCTCTAACTCAATTAATACAGCCCACTTGGCCATTACAAAGATGGGGCCTTGATTTGCTAGGCCCACTTCCACCAGCACAAGGGAATTTAAGATATGTTGTAGTGGCAGTTGAATATTTCTCTAAATGGATTGAGGCAAAGCCTTTAGCCACAATAACTTCGGTTACAGTTCAAAAGTTTTTCTGGCAAAATATTGTTTGTCGCTTCGGAGTGCCAAAGGCCATCACCGTGGACAACGGAATGCAGTTTGATTCCGAAGCTTTTAGAGAGTTTTGTGAACAAATTGGCACGAAGATCCATTTTGCATCAGTTCGACATCCAGAGTCAAATGGACTTGTCAAAAGAGCTAATGGCATCATAATGATAGGAATAATGAAGTTAATCTTCAATCAGCCCAGGGGGAAGTGGCTGGACGAATTAATCAGAGTGGTGTGGAGTCAGAACACAACAATATCAAGGTCAACAGGTTTTACACCATTCAAATTGCTGTTTGGTGACGAAGCAATAACCCCAGAAGAGGCTAAGGCAGGATCAATAAGAACAGTGGCTTCGGCAAAAGACGAAGCTGATTGCTCTGTGGACAAAGATGCTATAGAAGGGATCAGGCTTCAGGCTGTGGAAAACATCAATAAATACCAAGACGAAACAATAAAATGGCGTGATAGAAAGGTTCGGTTGAAGAACATTAAGCCAGGACATTTGGTGCTTCGAAGAGTGGCCAATCCAGACACAGTGGGCAAGCTACAGCTGAAGTGAGAAGGCCCTTTTCTGGTAGTATCTTCGTCAAGACCCGGTTCCTACAGGTTAAAGGACATGGACGGCAACAACATTCCTAGATCTTGGAATGCGGATGAGCTTCGGCGGTATTATGTGTAACCTGATGTAATCTTTTTTATTTTTTATTTTTATTTTTTCCTATGGCACCCTTTTCCTTTCCAAAGGGGGATAAAGGTTTTTAATGGGGCCATAGCATGTAATTTCTCTTTTTCTCATATCAGCTCTACAAGAGCAGTATCCTCCAAAGATGTAAATGTAAAAACTGGGGCATGCACCATCGAGTGCAGCGAGAAAAAGAAAAAACACGGAGAAGCTCGAAAGACGTCCCTAAGGGGATGCAGAGCACGACGAAGCTACAAAAAAGTCGTTCCTAAGGGAGCACAGCGTAAGTTTTCTGCTCAAAAGTCGTTCCTAAGGGAATGCAGAGCTTACAGCAAAAAATAAATGCTGATTCCGCTGAAGTAAAAGGCGAAGAAGCTCCTAAGGGAGGCTTACAGCGAAAAATAAACGCTGATTCCGCTGAAGTAAAAGGCGAAGAAGCTCCGAAGGGAGGCTTACAGCGAAAAATAAACGCTGATTCCGCTGAAGTAAAAGGCGAAGAAGCTCCTAAGGGAGGCTTACAGCAAAAAGTCAGCGCTGATACACCGAAAGATAAACGGTGAGGTCGAAAAATAAGCGGCAAAGAGATTTGAGTCATTCCCAAGGGAATGAAGGTTTTGGTTATGGCTTCGAATATGTATTTGGACATTCATTTGTACGATACATCACATCATGACATTTGCATTCATAAACATTCATTTAGACATATATAGGATCATTATCATCATATCATACAGAGAAGGCAGATGCTAAGGCCATAAGGATAAAGCTTCGGGGAAAAACAAAAAGAAGAAATTTTCCTGCTTCGTTGTGAACGAAAAGAAGGGAAGGTGTTTTTCGCCTTCGGCTCAAAAATTTTTTCGTCCACAGCAAAGCAGATCATACATGGACGAAGGGGTAAAGATATATTACGAGGTACGCACAAATTTACATAAAAATCTTTACAATCATATTACAAAATTTTCTCTAGAATCTTCTGCAGCAAAGCTTTTCGGAGCATCTATTAAGGCTTCAGCTCATCATTCTTTAGCTTCATCATCCTGTACATGTTAAAACAAAATAAGAAAAGTGCAGAGTTCAAGGAGAAGGTAAAACTAACGAGTATAAGTTTCTCACTAGCTTAAGGTGACTTCGAGCTTCATCACCAGCCATTTTTCGCCCGCCGTTTATCCAAATTTGAGTCATAAACCTGTTTCCTATGCTTTGAGCTAGGATGGGGATGTCAATCAAATCTGTTGGTGACAAACTGAAGTTTGGCCTATTAACAATTTTCCCGTGCGTATAGCCAGTCTTCAGGAAAGCAGTAGCTGTGCCTCGAGAAGCTAACAGGGCGCAGAAATCGGCATGCCCAGCGATAACTTCGTCAAGTGCGTCAACTTCGCCCTCAATATATTCAAAGGTGCTTGGTAGGTTTTCAACTGAAGGTGTAAACTTCTCAGAGCTGGCTCCAATTGAGTGAAAGACAACCTTCAGCCGCTGCACGCATCGGTTGCTGAAGTCTAAACATTTATCCTGAAGCTCCTTCAATGATTTCTGCAAATTTGAATTCTTCTCAATTTCGGTTTTGAGATTCGTTTCAAGTTTTGTCTTTTCTTGCTCAGATTTTTCTGATCTTATGAGTAATTCGTTGTTTAATCTGTCAATTTCGGCTTGAGCTTCTGCTAGCGCACCCTCCATAGAATGGATGACGAAGTCCTTTTTCTCTAAAGCAGCTTCGCGATCTTTGACTTTATTTTCTAAATCTTGAATGATGGAATCCTTTTTCTCCAAAACAGCTTCGTGATCTTTAACTTTATTTTCTAGATATTTAATTGTAGCTCCGTTTTCTCGTCTTCGAGATCTTGTTGCATCCTCAGCACTTTACTTAGTAATATACTCTGCCAAAACAACCTCCGTTAGAAAACATCTTAATTCAAAAAAATAATAAAAAGTTGATTTTTACCTTAAAATTAGCATAGAACAGGCTACCGGCGATATGCTGTCGCCGGTACCTGCAGAGGTCCGCCTCAATCTTCGGCAGGCCAACATTCTTAGAGAAAGTCCTAACGACCTTTGCCTCGGTTCGATTCCGAAGGCATCTCAATTTCCCTTCATTGATTCTGCCAAACAGTAAAGCCCCTGGTTTGTACCCACAGGATACAACATTTTTTTTTCAGTTCTTCTTTTTTAGTTTCTGATAACTCTTGCCCTAGTATATCTTGAAAATTGAAGTTTTCCTCTTCCAAAGTATCTTTAATTTGCTCTTTTCCTTTCTCAATTGTTGTATCCATCGCGGCCGCAGCAGCTTCTTCCTCAGCCATTTTTAGAAGCAGGTTATCAATATCACCAAGTGTGGTTTCTAGATTAGAATCTTCGGCGGTTTCGGCTGTGGCACCTTTGGCTCCGGTGGCTGCGACTTCGGCAGTGCCAACGCCTTCAGTAATTGGTATTTTTGGCGCCGATGCCGGCGGTGGTGTCTGATGAATAACATCGGCCACTTGGATAATTCTCCGTTTTTTCAGTTTAGCAGGACTCTTCATTGCCGAAGGCTCCTTTTCCTTCTGAAAAAGCTTTGTCAGTTGTGGTGCCAGTGGACTTAGCTTGATAGGCAAAGGTTTAGTCATTACCTTTAGAATTTCTTCGACATCCACATCGGCAGCAGAAGGCGTCGCAGGAGCTTCTCCCTCTTGGCCCGACGTTTTTGGTTTCGGGGCCGTAGTTTTCCTTTTCTTTGAAGTAGATATCTTCGGCTCAGGGCTCGGTTTTCTTTTCTCAAATATTTCTTTGTCCTTTTTAGCCAATTTGGTAACTTCTTTGTCGAGGACGCTGGCAACTCTTTTTCTTTTCTGGCCTTCAGCCCCTCTGCCCAGCTGCTCATAGTCAGGATAATCAAAATTCAAGGCATCCAGCACCCGATTCATTCTTCGCTTCGGACGAGTACCGAAAGCCGCAGTAATTAACTGATCTTCTTTCTTAGAATAGTTACCAAGGATCTCGTTACACATAACCTCAATTGTGTCCAACCACTCTTGGCATGGTGCTTTAAAATATTTTTTAAACTTGTAATAATAAGGTAGCCGAACAAGCTCTTTCTTCTTCTCCCCTTTCAGCTTCGGCATGTCCCATTCCTTCAAAGTTGGGAATACTCTGAAGGCTAAGAATTCTTGGACCAGATCCCTGGTACCAATGTGCTCTGCAACAACCCGAAATTCGCCCAGCGCAATCTGGCATGGACTATCTGGATCCATGACGCATTGAGGCCTAGTTTCACCGAAGGTTAAACTCAAAGGGCTCTGAACTAGCTTCTCCTTCTTCTCATCTACTTTGACATAAAACCATTCACTCTTCTAGCCAGCTGGCCATTTTGTACGATAACTGATAACTGGATACTTGGCATCTTTCCGATATGCAAAATTGTAGCAGCCGAAATTATCATGCAGCCCGTCTTCTCTAGCTTTTGTCTGGTAATGAAGCTCGTGTGCCCGGCAAAAACCTTCGGCAAGTGGCTCTGCCTCCTGGCTTCGGAGTGCCCAGATGTAAACACTAAGCCTAACAATGGCATTAGGAGTTAACTGATGAAGGTGAATCCCAAATCTCTCTAAAACATCTGCAATCATCCCATGAAGGGGAAATCTTAACCCCGCTTTGAAGAAGCTCTTAAAAACCACTACCTCATCTTTTTTAGGCTTCTGGGTAATCTCTTCTCCCCCGAAGCGAATCAGTTCCTTTTTGTCTTCACTGAAATAGCCTAACTTCAGTAACTTAGCCATGTCACCCTCAGTAATAGTAGATTTCCCAAACTCTAGGTGGCTGGGTTTAGATGGCATCACACCGTACTCATCCTCAGATTCATTTTCTTCAACGTCAGCTTGTTTTGCTTCGGCAGTAGATATATCCTCTGATGTTGCCAGCCCAGACCGCCTCATCGCTTCGGAAATAGGAACAGTTTCAGTGGCTTCGGCCTCGTCTCCCTCACGCTCAATCCTGGCAGTGGAACGCAATCTAGCCATTTGATTATGAATTCCTGAAGTTTTTTGAAATTAATAACCTTTTTTCCGAAGCTCTTCTTGTAACGAAGCAGAATCCAAGGTGGTGCTTCGTTTGAGTGCAAGGGTCAAGCTTCGGCTATGGTTAAAATCCTGGCAGCAAAACAATGCAATAGCAATGAATGCTGTGGTAACTTCACACCTACTCGTCTGTTTATATAGTGTTGCAGGTAAGAAGGTGAATCGTCAAGTCTCCTACACTAGACGAACAGTCGCCCGCACCCACTGAACGGTGGGCCACAAAAATATGCATGGTGGGACTACTCCGCGCTCGGAAGTTTTATCGTTTCCCGGCAACGAGCTCAGGGAAGGTGTTTTTCGGACCTTCGGCTACCCGAAGCCTAAGAGACTTTTTCACAGATCAAGCTTGTTACGAAAAACGATCTAGCACCGCGAAGGGGCTACTGTTGGGGCCATGCTTCGTCGCCGAAGGTCCCGCAGGAAGAAACACCTTCGGCAAACCCGTTTAAACGTAGTACCGAAGCTACCACTCATGAAGCTTTGGTACTATAACGTATCTGAAGACGAAGGTTTGAACCGACTTAAAGATGAAATGACTTCATAGTCCATAAGGGTCTGAGTCATAATTGTAATCTTTTGTAAGGTGCATGTCTGTAATTTCTCACAGGCTGCGCCCTGTGCCTATAAATAGATGAACAATACTCCTTTACTGTTCACGCGATCTTGTAATCTCTGGCACGTTGCGCTTGAGTTATTGCTTTCCGCCAAGGTGAAGGTATAAATGTGCGCAAATATTATATTTTAATACCTGTACATTCAAATGATGAAATATGAAATACACTTTATATTTTATATTTCATTTCTTATTGTTCGTTGTTTTACATGTATGATTACGAAGGTCACATCTTCGTAATGACCTACTCCTAACCTTTGTCCGAAGCTCATTAAATCCTTAGGGAGATAATGCTTCAGCGGGCGAAGGACATTTATGCTTAACATTTTTGTGTTGCCTTGTTCTTGATTCATAGCACTTGAGAACAAGTCTCCAACATAAGTGGTCATGGCAGCTACCAAAATACAGAAAGTGTGGGTAACATGTATAAAATGTTGGGCCAAAATTGTTATTGTGGAAGAAGAATGCAAACAAATGATACACATTTTATAAACACTTGAACCGTGGGTAGGCAAATCTGTTGGTTACATATAGTAAACTATAATTAGACTACAAACATGAAAGCACAGACAACATCGATGGAAACTAGACTTATGAAATTGATTACAAACAATGAAGAAAAGCGAAAAAGGAATTAGAACCTCAATTACTTGAAGTGGACGTCAAATAATCAACTAAAGTTTTGAAGCTGCATAATAAGTAAAGGTGTTCGTTAGTTGCATGCAATGGTTACTCTTGTAAGCAAACGCTACTGCAAATTGTAGGTTTAGTTAGTGGAAATCATAGACAGACCTACACTACCGGCCAACATGGTAAAGGAAACTATGGATCCGTAGAGTTCTCGGAAATCCAAGCTAATTTTGGGATGAAATCCACCAACACATTGGCCGAATCTGAGATCCGAGTACCATGGTTCGGACATACCTTATTTGACGATGGCAAACCCTAACTATGAAAGTAGTTGAAGAACACCTAAACCCTAACTATGAAAGCAGTTCAAGAACACCTAAACCCTAGTGTAAATCGAAGCGACGTATATTTGGGCAAGGGATTCAATCAGAGGTCGAGACATTGGAGAAGACATGAATCGTACCTTGGAGCTTGCAGATCGAAGGAAGCAGATCGGCTCAACGTAGATCTATGCCCGGATCGATGACCTCCCTTTGGACGAGAGCCCATAGACGATGTGCCGGCGGACAGAGAACAACGGCGGCGGCGTCTTCGAACCCGGTCACTTCGCACGGATCTGCCGGCTCGTCGGTTGGCGAAGCTGGACAGCGGAGCCCCGTCGACGTCCCCCACCGGTGGTCGCCGCCCGGAGCAGGAAAATGGAATCACGGGAGAAGGTGACTCGACGGGTACCTTTTCCGGCAGCGCCAATGGTGTACTGGGTTCGCCTCCAACAGTCGCCTCGGAGTATTCCGCACCCGCGGTCGTGCGGGCGAAGGAAGCTAGGAACTAGGGGGAAAGCGGCGTAGAGTGCCCCTCCATGTAGCGTGAGGGAGAATGAAATGCTACGGGAGAGGAGGAGGAGGAGGACGCTGGTGAACGGAAGGGGGGGGGGACTGTAGCCGCTAAATCGTCAACAGTGATAGGGGAGGGGGAGGGCTGCAGCAACCGTTAAAGCCAGTCTAAGAAGATATTTGCGATTTTGCTCACAACTTGTATGTATCATATGAACTGTGGATATAAAGGAGTGTTTCTTTCAGTTTTTTTTTCAGGTCAGTTTTTCAAGCTGTTTTTTATAATTGTTTTGATAAAAAATCATTCAAAATCAACATAAATACAAAATCGATCGAGTCACCATGATATTAGAAATTTGTATGATATCTAGGTTCTCCTCACGTCCAGATTCTCGGAATAAACTCGTTAGAAAAAAATAAAGCAAATAGATCGTAAATTAGTCAAAGAAACAAGAGTAGGATCTAAAACTATAAATGACCTTAGCATGATTCAAACTACTTCATGATCCGTCTATCTCTTGCTCCTGTAGTTCCGCGCTTGGTTCATCATGGACTTGAGCCTATTGTACATTGCTTGTAGCCTCTCTCTTCATATGAACCTCTCAAGTTCACCTTCGTTGAACTTCATCTTGGTGACTTTGGTCATCGTGTTGCCCTCGTGCACAACCTTTATCATGTCCCAAATCTCCTTTGCATTTTCCAAGCCATTCACCATATTATATTCCTCCCTACATAGAGAAGCTAGCAAAACAGTAGTGGCTTAGGAATTTCTGTGAATAATTTCTTCTACTTCTACAGCAGTGTAATTCTCATCATCGCTTTCACGTATTGGCATTCCATTTTCTACAATGTCCCCAGTACTAGGTGGAGACAATAAAGATAACTACATATTTTATGACTCCACTAAGAATAATTCTCCCCGTCAAAGTGAGGAGGTTTGCCAAGAGGTACAAAAAGTAATGGAGCATTAGCATTGCGAGGAATACAAGAGTAATTAAATAGAGTGCGATTAAACATAGATTTAGTTGTTTTTTCTTGATGCTCGGAGGTGTGTTCCTTGCCGCTTGAAGGAAATGGCGATGTAGAATAGTCCATCTCGCAGTAGTTGATCTTCTTGATTCACTTCTTTTTTTCATGTGGTTCGATCAAGCCTTAAATGTTTGTCTACTCCACGTTGTAGTGTCTCAAAGGACGAGAGTTGCACTCAACCAATATCAAGTGATCCAATGATCAACTTGAGCTCACGGTGTTCCTTCTCAAATATTTCTCCTCGCAAAGATCTCCACGATCCGGAGTCACTTGCAACCGTACACAAGTTCGATGGGAGAAATACTCTAATTAAAAGAAAGGGGAGGAGAGGAATACACACTCAAGAGCAAAAACTAACCCCTAAAAACAAAAACACAAGCGTGATAGCGACACTGCTCAATCTCACTACAAAGTACACTCGAATCGCTTTGGTGTGGTCCACAAATACGTAGGAATGAAGTGCTTGCTCTTGAGTATCTTAGTATTAAGAGGGGTTGGTTAGGGGCTCTATTTATAGCCCAAGGTCCCCTAATAGCCGTTGAAGCTTCCTCCAAAACTGCTATGTGTAGACAGGTTCGGTGCACCACCGGACTGGGAACAGTAGCACACACTACGAGATTCTAATTGATAGTTTCCATAATTGACTAGAACTGGACTGATCTGGTGCACCACCGAACCGTCCTCCACGTTGGCTAGTCGTTGGTCGCTCGTTAAAGCCCAAAGTAGTCGTTACCCACGAGGTACGGTGCACCATCAGACCATGAACAATGAAGGTCTAGTGATTTTAAAAGAAAATCCAGAGAGCGGCTTCTTCCCTGTAGTCGAGGTCCGGTGCAACGGACCTAGGGTTCGATGTGCCAGGCCCCCGAAGCCTACTAAGGGGCTCTCTAGTAACTTGGTCCGGAGCACCACCGGACTGGTCCGGTGAGCCATAGATCAGCCTAGACTTAGCTTATTTGAGCTAAACTTCTCCAGATTGTTTTGGCTGGTCTTGGGAGCTTCCCTACGGTTTAGACAAACATTGTTAGAGTATAATCAATTGAACTAAGTCATGGAAAGTCACCTCTTCCTTATCTTTCACCAGGATTCCTATTTTGGCTCAAACTAAGTCCAAAAGGCACCTTCTCAAGAAACTAAGTTAGAGAGCAAACCAAAGTACTAAAAAGACATTACAATATGTGTGCACAACTTATTCAAATATTCAAACCTCATTTTTTACCAATTTTTATGAAGTTGCACTTCCTCGCTGTAAGGAAAATGGACCCAGGGCCTTTTGGCTAATTGAGTTTTGGTGTTTGATGAACAACACAATCCGTGAACTAACAAGTTTTCTAGTGTTTGTGTTTGTAGTTCACAGGATGCGAAGAGAATTGGACCAAGGCAATGAGGATGAAACACCTCAAAAGAAGACATAAAAAGATGCATAGGAGTCCAATACTCAAGAACAAAGAAGCTCGAAGAAATCAGCGAAGAAATCCAAAGATAAGGGCTGTCAGCCAGCGCCTGGTGGCGCACCGGACATCGGTGTCCGGTGTGCACCGGACTGTCCGGTGAGGCACCGGACAGTTTGCGCAGAGAGGCCGCAGACAGGCGCTCTCTGGCTGTAGCACCGGACTGTTCGGTGTGCACCGGACTGTCCGGTGTGCCAACGGGCAGGCGGCAACGGTCGGATCCAACGGTCGGCTGACGTGGCGTGCACCGGACATCTACTGTGCAGTGTCTGGTGGTGCACCGGACTGTCCGGTGCACCCGACGACAGAAAGCTGCTGCTTTCTGTCCAACGGCTAGTTGGGGGTGTGGAGGCTATAAATACCACCCCAACCAGCCATTCTCAAGGGTGAGAGCCCAAGCAACATACCAATACACATAGTGCATATTTCCAAGAGCTCAAACACCCAAGTGCTTAATAGAATCACTCGGTGATTAGCGTAGGTGCTTTGCGAAGTGCTTAGGTTAGTTAGACCGCTTTAGCGCTTGCTCTAGGTGAACCCTAGATTGTTGAGTGAGTTTAGATAAACCTCACAACCCCTCGGCTCTTGCGTGAGTCGTTGTAATTGTACCGAGTGGGGCGAGAGTCTTGCGAGACCGTGACAACCGCGTTTGTGTCACGGCCGCCACCGTGTACCGGAGGGAACGAGGCCCGCGGCGTTTCGGCCGGAAGCTCGATAGTGGAGACGGCGGGGAGCGTCCGAGAGGAGCCGGAAGCGGAGCACCACTTGCGCGTGGAGAAGGCCCGCGGCTCTCTACAGAGTTACTCGACCGTGGTGCTTGGCCCTCGTGTGGGCTTCCCTTTGCGTAGGGGCACCAACGAGGATTAGTCGGGACCTTGCGTGGTTCCGGATACCTCGGTAAAAATACCGGCGTCATCCACGAGAGTTTTCTTCTCTACTTAGCTCTTTACATTCTGCATTTATATTAAGCATTTAAGTTTCAATCTTGTAGACATACTTATTTAGTGTAGATTGAAACTTAGCCTTTGCGGTAGAGATAGCAACACTTAGACAAAACCTTCTTTGCACATTCTAGTTTTGATTATTTGCATAGGTTTTGCTCTAGGGATTTAATTGTGGCCTAGTTTAGTAAAAGTTTTAGAAGTCCTAATTCACCCCCCCCCTCTTAGGCGTCACCCGTTTCCTACAAGTGGTATCAGAGCCCGGTTTGGCTCATTTGAAACGCTTTAGCTTCACCGCTAAAAGAGCTGACGCTTTTTAGAGGAAGTGTTGGGGGCTTGTTCTCAAATGCTAAGAATTAAGAACAAGGCAACATAGAAAATGTTAGGTGTTAAAGTCCTTCGTCCTCCAAAACATTATATCCCTTCAGGATATAAAGAATTTCGGACGAAGGTTGCGAAGGACGTACCTTCGTGAGCATAATAACAAGGGATGAAGTATTCATACAAATCATGAGGTATAAAATAAACATTTAAATATTATCATAGAATTATCTCCATTTTATTATCATGAATGAATATAAGCGACTTCAAATTACAAATGTACCTTCGGTCTTGAGGAAGGCAAAGATGCAAGCGTGATGCGAAAGCAAAATGCCAAGTTCGCGTGAACAGTACAGGGGTACTGTTCATCTATTTATAGACACAGGACACAGCCTGTGACAAATTACAATTATGCCCCTTACAAAAGTTTACAACATTGACTCAGACCTCTATGGATAAAAAGGCCATTCTATCTCTATGTCGGTTTGTAACGCCGAAGCTCCATGAAAAGGAACCTTCGGCCATCTCCTGGGGACAACTTCAGCCGAAGCTGCTTCTTCGTGTAAGACCTTCGGCGCAACGAAGCATGGCCCCAACAGTAGCCCCTTTCGCGGCGCTAGATCGTTTTTCGTAACGAGCTTGATCCGTGAAAAATGCCTCTTAAGCTTCGGGAAGCCGAAGGTCCAAAAAACACCTTCCCTGAGCTCGTTGCCGAGAAACGATTCAATTCCCGAGCTCGTGCCGGTCCCACCTTGCAGAGTTACTGTTTGATCTTTGCGGTCCACTGCGCAGCGAGTACAAGTGACTGCCCGCCTGGTGTAAAAATCCTGCCGCTTCGCCTTCTTACCTGCAGCACTATATAAACAGACGAGTAGGTGTGAAGTTACCACAGCATTCATTGCTATTTGCACTGTTTTGCTGCCAAATTTTTTAACTATAGCCGAAGCTTGATTCTCAGAATCGAACGACGGTCCATCTCGAAGTCTGCTTCGTCAGAAAGAAAAGCTTCGGGAGAAAAGGAAAAAGAAAAAAAGTATCTAACTTCCCCAAACTCAGAATCATATGGCCAGAGTGCGATCTACTGCCAGAGTTGAACGTGAAGGAGACGAAGCCGAAGGTTCGAATACTGTGCCCATCTCCGAAGCAATGCAGCGTTCTGGACTGGTGATTGCGGAGGAAATGCCCGCTGCCGAAGCAAACCCGATAACTGCCGAAGGAGAAGAGAACATTGAAGAAACTGACTCCGAAGATGACTATCGCATTGCCATGCCCAGCAAGCCCAGCCACCTAGACTTCGGAAAGTCGACTGTTTCAAAGGCTGATCTCGCCAAGATGGTGAAGGCAGGTTATTTCAGTGAAAATCAGAAGAAGCTACTTCGCTTCGGGGGAGAAGAAACTACCCCGAAGCCAGAGAAGGACGAGATTGTTATTTTCAAGAGCTTTTTAAAGGCTGGGCTGAGATTCCCTCTTCATGGAATTATTGCAGATGTATTGAAAAAATTTGGTATTTACTTTCATCAATTGACTCCTAACGCTATCGTTAGGCTTAATGTTTATATCTGGGCCCTCCGAAGCCAAGCAGTGGAGCCATTTGCCGACAGTTTCTGTCGAGTTCATGAGTTACATTATCAAACAAAGGCCAGAAAAGATGGGTTACATGACAACTTCGGCTGCTACAATTTTGCCTACCGGAAGACAACAAAGTGTCCTGTTATCAGCTACCGAAGCAAATGGCCAGCAGGCTGGAAATCTGAGTGGTTTTATGTGAAGGTTGACGAAGATGAAGAGAAATTGGTACAAAGTCCACTTGATTTAATCTTCGGAGAGACAAGGCCACGGTGCCACATGACATTGGAGGGTGCCACCTGGGCTGCACTAGGTGAGTTTGAAATTATTTCAGAGCATATCGGTACCAGGGATCTGGTTCAAGAATTCTTGGCATTCAGAGTCTTCCCTACTCTGAAAGAATGGGAAATGCCCAAGCTAGAAGGGGAGAAGAAGAAGGGGGAACTTGTCCGGCTGCCTTATCACTTCAAATTCAAGAAATACTTTAAAAAGCCTTGCCAAGAGTGGCTGGACACAGTTGAGGTGATGTGCAATGAAATTCTTGGGAATTATTCCAAAAAAGAAGATCAACTGATGACCGCGGCCTTCGGCACCCGTCCGAAGCGAAGGCTGAACCGAGTGCTTGATGCCCTGGGCTTCGAGTACCCTGACTATGAACGGCTGAACAAGGGTGCTGAGGGCCAAAAAAGGAAAAGAGTGGCCGAAGCTTTGAACAAGGATGAAGAAAGACCACCAAAAGAGAAGAAAATTCCCAAGAAGAGAAAAATATCAACTCCAAAGCGAAAATTATCCGATGAAGAGGGGACCCCCGCACCACCTTCTACCAGCGACGTGGAGGAAATTCTAAAGGTAATGACTGAACCCGTGCCCACGAAGCTAAGTCCATTAGGGCCTCAACTGACGAAGCTTTTTCGAAAGGTGGAAGAGCCGGAACAAACGAAGATAACCAAACCAAAGCGGCAAAGAATTATTGCAGTAACCGAAGTTATCGACAAGACACCGCCGAGGGCGTCAATTCAGAAAACACCAGCTGTTGAGGGCACAACAAACGTCGAAGTCGCACCTTCGGAGGTCGCGGCTACCGAAGCCGCTACAGCCGAAGATGTGAACTTAGAAACTACCATTGAGGACATCAACAAAATTTTGCAAGACATGGCTGCAGAAGAAGCTGCTACCGCTGCTGAAGAAACCATGGCCACAGTGCCTGGGAAGGGGAAAGAAATAGCCGAAGACACTTCGGACGACGAAGCCTACACATTTCAAAACTTAGTTGGGCAAAAACTGTCGAAGGCCGAAATAGAAGAGCTCAAGGAATATGCCAAATCTTGCGGATATAAGCCAGGAGCTCTTCTATTTGGAGGCATTGATGATGAAAAACTGGGCTGCATCCGGGATCCAACTGGGGCTAAGGTCATCGGTACTCTATCAAAGAGTATCGGTTTTCCGAAGCTAGAAACAGACATCAGCCGCTACCGACGACAACGTATCGTCGGCAGCTTATTTTATTCCAATTTCAAGGTAAACAACTTTTCTCTGACTTCTATTGTTTTTAATAATGGAAATATTCCTAACAAAGGTTGTTTATTTGCAGAGCATGCTTCTGAGCAAAGCTCTGAAGATGCAGCAAGATTTGGAGGACAAAAAACACGAAGCTATAATTGAAAATTTAGAGAGCAAGATAAAAGAACAATCAGCTATCATTGAAAAGAAAGACTTCGAGCTCCAATCAACCGAAGGCTTGCTGGCAGAGACTGAAGCTAAAGTATCAGAATTGAATTCGAAGCTTATCGGTCAATCAAAACAATTTGAACAGGAGAAGCTAGAGCTTAATTCGAAACTTGAAGCCGAAGTCCAGACCAACTCAGACTTGAAGAAATCATTAACAAGCCTTCAAGACAAGTGCTTGAAATTTAGTAACAACTGTATCCAACAATTAAAGAAGATCTTTCACTCAGTTGGAGCCAGCAGCGGGAAGTTTAACCCTTCAGCTGAAAATTTACCAAAAGCCTTCGATCATATTGAAGCTGAAATTGAAGAACTTGACGAAGTTATAGCCGGGCACGGTGACTTCTGTGCCTGGGTAGCTTCTCGGGGTACCGCTGCAGCGTTCCTGAAGGCCGGCTGCGAACATGGAAAAATCGTCAATAGGCCCAACTTCACCCTGTCTCCATTAATCCTGGACGATATTCCTGACCTCGCCCGAAGCATCTCAAATAGATTTATAAAAATGATATGGACAAAAGGCGGGCGGGAGAAGGCTGGAGACGAAGCTCGAAGTCATCTTGAACCAGTAAGAAATGATACTTCGTACTTACCTTCTCCTTCACACTTGATTTTTACCCACGATACCTTGATTCATGTAGGATGACGAAGCTGAAGATGATACTTAAAGAATACGCCGCCGAAGCGGAAACCTGACGAAGATTAGTAGGAGTAGACTAGAAAAAACTCAGGATAATTTGTAACGACTTTTTGTAAATACAATTAAACTGTTCTCAAGGAACTTTGTACATACCTTGCAATATATTCTTACCCTTCTATTGAGGCGCTTTGATGTGGACGAAATTAGTATTTTGAGCCGAAGGCGAAAAAACACCTTCCCTTCTTTTCGTACACAACGAAGCATAAAAGACCAGCTCTTCTTTTTGCCGAGGCTTTTCTTTTTTGTACACAACGAAGCATAAAAGACCACTTCTTCTTTTTGCCGAAGCTTTTCTTTTTTGTACACAACGAAGCATAAAAGACCACTTCTTCTTTTTGCCGAAGCAACCACTTAGGAACACAAATGCTATGAATGAATGCTTATGAATGCAAATGCTATGATGTAATGTAATGTGCGAATGAATGTCCAAAGCATATGTCCGAAGCCACACTCTCAGCCATTATTTCCTTAGAAACAACCACACATCAGCTCTGCATTCCCTTAGGAACGACTTTGGAGCTTCTTCGCCTTTTACTTAGACGGTATAAGCTCTGCATTCCCTTAGGAACGTCTTTGGAGCTTCTTCGCCTTTTACTTAGGTGGTATAAGCTCTGCATTCCCTTAGGAACGTCTTTGGAGCTTCTTCGTCTTTTCAGTTTCGGCACTCGATGGTGCGTTCTCAGTTTTTACATTTACATTTTTTGGGGGATTTTGCTCTTATAAAACTAAAAAGGAAATTACACATGATGGCCCCATTAAAAACCTTTCTCCCCCTTTAGAAAGGAAAAGGGTGCCATGAAAAAAAGAAAAGAAAAACATAAAAAGTTACATCAAGTTATACATAATATCGCCGAAGCTCATCCGCATTCCAAGATCTTGGAATTTCGTTGCCATCCATGTCCTTCAATCTGTACGATCCAGGCCTTGACGAAGATACTACTAAGAAAGGTCCTTCCCATTTCAACTGTAGCTTGCCCACTGTGTCTGGGTTGGCTACTCTCCGAAGCACCAAGTGACCCGGCTCAATATTTTTTAACCGGACCTTTCTATCTCGCCACTTGACTGTTTCAGCTTGATATTTATTGATATTCTCCACGGCCTGAAGCCCGATCCCCTCTAAAGTATCTTTTTCCACAAGGCAAGCATCTTCGGGACCTGATTCTGCCGAAGCTACTACTCTTATTGACCCAGCTTTAGCTTCTTCCGGAGTTATTGCTTCGTCACCGAATAATAATTTGAATGGGGTAAAGCCTGTAGACCTTGATGTTGTTGTATTGTGGCTCCACACCACTTTGGTCAACTGATCTGGCCACTTTCCCCTGGGTTGATTGAAGATTAACTTCATTATTCCTGTCATTATAATGCCGTTGGCCCTTTCAACAAGCCCATTCGACTCCGGATGCCTGACTGATGCAAAATGGATCTTCGTTCCAATTTGATCACAGAAATTTCTGAAAGCTTCGGAGTCGAACTGCGTTCCATTATCTACAGTGATGGCCTTCGGTACCCCGAAGCGGCAGACAATATTTTGCTAGAAAAACTTTTGGACAGTGGCCGAAGTTATTGTGGCTAATGGCTTCGCCTCAATCCACTTGGAAAAATACTCCACCGCCACTATAACATACTTTAGATTTCCTTGAGCCGGTGGTAATGGACCCAACAAGTCAAGGCCCCACCTTTGCAATGGCCAGATGGGTTGTATCAGCTGTGTCAAAGACGAAGGTTGCTTTTGATCTCTTGCACATTTCTGACAACCTTCGCACTTTTGAACTAATTCCGCTGCATCCGAAGCTGCCTTCGGCCAATAAAACCCTTGGCGGAAAACTTTTCCAAGTAACGGCCTAGATCCAATGTGGGATCCACACAGGCCTGCATGTATTTCTTTCATTAATTCTATACCTTCGGTTCTAGACAAGCATTTGAGCAGCGGGGCACAAACTCCATGTTTGTATAATTCCCCTTCTATCATGACATACGGACGAGCTCTTGCCTCTATTCTTTTATTGTAAGCTTCGTCATCTGAAAGGAACTTACCCTGAAGGTAAGAGATTATTTCAGTTCTCCAATCTTCGCTGTAAACAGGAGATATGTTGAGGACTGCTCTTTCAAGGAGCTCCACTGAAGGTGCCTTTATTGTTTCGAAGAACACATCCAAAGGTAACGGCAGCCCCTGTGCTGCAGACTTGGCTAGCAAATCAGCATGCTCATTTTGTCCTCGAGGGATATTCTTGACAGAAAATCCTTCGAAGGAGGCTTCGATCCTTCGGACCGTGTCTAGATATTTTTCAAGCTTCGGATCTTTGGCCTTGCAACTTTTGTCAATATGACCCGAAACAACCTGGGAATCAGTTTTAAGAATCGCCCTTCTGATTCCCATTGCCTTTAATTTCCGAAGGCCCAGGAGCAGGGCTTCGTACTCAGTAATATTGTTTGTACAGCTGAAGTCAAGTCTTGCTGCATAACAAGTTTTAACCTTGGATGGTGAGACCAACACAGTAGCTGCACCTGCTCCGAAGGTTCCCCAAGAGCCATCACAAAACACTGTCCACACTTCGGCATCTTTATTTGCTTCTTCATCCTGAGCCCCTGGCGTCCAATCGGCAATGAAATCTACCAATGCTTGAGACTGGATCGAGGATCTATGCACATAATCAATGTAAAATTCATTGAGCTCTGCAGCCCATTTTCCAATCCGTCCAGTAGCTTCTCTATTTCTCATGATATCCTTCAACGGCTGCGAAGAAGGAACAATAATATTGTATGCCTGGAAATAATGCCGAAGCTTCCTGGATGCCATTAAAACGGCATATAATACCTTCTCCAGCTCTGTATAATTTTTCTTTGATATGCTAAGGACTTCAGATACAAAATATATTGGGACCTGCTTCTTGACTTGGCCATCAAACTTCTCCTGGACAAGTGCCGCACTTACTGCTGAGTGCGAAGCTGCCACATATAACAACAGAGGAGCCCCTGGCGTTGGTGGAGTTAATGTTGTTAGATCTATCAAGTATTGCTTCAGCTCTTCGAAGGCTTTTTGTTGATTTGGGCCCCATTGAAAGACTTCAGCTGACTTCAGCACCTCGAAGAATGGTAAATTTCTTTCTGCTGGTCTGGATATAAATCTGTTGAGAGATGCCAGCCTTCCTGTCAATCTTTGGGCCCCCTTTCTTGTGGTTGGTGGCTCCATTCGCAGTATAGCTTCGATTTTATTTGGATTAGCTTCGATTCCCTTTGTTGAAACCAAGCATCCAAGAAATTTCCCCTTCTTCACTCCGAAGACACATTTTTCTGGATTCAGCTTCAGACCAGCTTGTCTGAAACTGGCGAAGGTCTCCTGCAGATCAGCAATATGATTTTCTTGCTTCGTGCTTTTTACAATGATGTCATCGACATAAGTCAACACATTTCTGCCTATCTGAGACTGGAGAACCTTCGCTGTCATTCGGCTGAAACTTCCTCCAGCATTTTTGAGCCCCTCAGGCATCCGAAGATAGCAATATGTGCCACTTGGGGTTATGAAGCTAGTCTTCGGCTCATCTTCCTTCTTCATCCAGATTTGATGATAGCCTGAGTAGCAGTCCAGGAGACTCATAAGCTCTGAAGAAGCTGCTGCATCGACTAAAGAGTCTATCCTTGGCAGCGGGAATTCATCCTTCGGACAAGCCTTGTTGAGATCTGTGAAATCGATACACATTCTCCACTTGCCATTGGCCTTCTTCACCATAACAGTGTTAGCTAACCACTCTGGATACTTTACTTCTCTGATAACTCCTGCACCGAGGAGTCTTTTTACTTCATTGCGAGCCCCTTCGGCCTTGTCATCAGACATTTTCCGAAGCCTCTGCTTCCGGGGTCTGAAGGATGGGTCAACATTGAGCGAATGTTCAATAACATCCCGATTTACTCCACAGAGATCATTAGCTGACCATGCAAAAACATCTTTGTTGTTGAATAAAAACCTTATCAAGGTTTTCTCCTGGTCTTCAGATAGTTGCGAGCCCAACAGCACCTTCTGCTCTGCTATGTCCTCACACAATAGCATAGGCTTCGGCTGATCTGCTGAAGCTGCTTTCTCCCTTCTGAATTTGTACTGTTCACAAGCTTCAGCTCCATCTATGTTGTGGATTGCTTTGGAGTCAGTCCAGCTTCCTTCGGCCCTTCTAGCAGCTTCCTGGCTTCCATGAATAGCAATAGGCCCTTGGTCCGAAGGTATCTTCATGCAGAGATAAGCTGGGTGAAGAATTGCTTCGAAGGCATTAAGAGTACCACGGCCAATGATAGCATTGTAAGGATACTCCATGTCAACAATATCAAACACAATTTGCTTAGTCCTTGTGTTGTTAACAAATCCGAAGGTTACCAGCATGGTAATCTTCCCAAGTGCTACAATCTGCCGCCCTCCGAAGCCACAAAGAGGGTGCGTAGCATCATGAATCTTGTCTTCGGGCTCTTGCATTTGTCTGAAGGCTTTAGCAAATATAATATCAGCTGCACTGCCTGTATCAACTAAGACATTGTGGACCAGAAATCCTTTGATCACACAAGAGATAACCATGGCGTCATTGTGAGGATAATCCTTAAGCTGAAGATCTTCCTGAGAGAAAGTAATTGGAATGTGGGACCATTTTGACTTGATGAAGGGTCCCTGCACTCCAACATGCTGCACCCTTCTCTGGGCCTCCTTCTTCTGCTTCTTGTTAGCCGGCTCTGAGCAAGAACCGCCTGTTATCGGGAGCACCAGCTTCGAAGCCGAAGCAGCTCCAGCTTGATTGTTGAACGAAGCCATCAGCTCAGAAAAGTGGAAGTGAGTTCACCGGAGGTGGGCGCCAATGTTGGGGGCTTGTTCTCAAATGCTAAGAATTAAGAACAAGGCAACATAGAAAATGTTAGGTGTTAAAGTCCTTCGTCCTCCAAAACATTATATCCCTTCAGGATATAAAGAATTTCGGACGAAGGTTGCGAAGGACGTACCTTCGTGAGCATAATAACAAGGGATGAAGTATTCATACAAATCATGAGGTATAAAATAAACATTTAAATATTATCATAGAATTATCTCCATTTTATTATCATGAATGAATATAAGCGACTTCAAATTACAAATGTACCTTCGGTCTTGAGGAAGGCAAAGATGCAAGCGTGATGCGAAAGCAAAATGCCAAGTTCGCGTGAACAGTACAGGGGTACTGTTCATCTATTTATAGACACAGGACACAGCCTGTGACAAATTACAATTATGCCCCTTACAAAAGTTTACAACATTGACTCAGACCTCTATGGATAAAAAGGCCATTCTATCTCTATGTCGGTTTGTAACGCCGAAGCTCCATGAAAAGGAACCTTCGGCCATCTCCTGGGGACAACTTCAGCCGAAGCTGCTTCTTCGTGTAAGACCTTCGGCGCAACGAAGCATGGCCCCAACAGGAAGGGATGGATACCCATAGGCCACCACACTTCGACGGCACTAACTTCCCATATTATAGTGCTAGAATGGCTTGTTACCTAGAGGCCGTTGATCTAGGTGTTTGGAGAGTCACTCGTGACGGGATGAAACCCCTCAAGAATCCCGTGAAACCCACCACGAGTGAGGAAAAAGAAATCCATTTAAATGCTAGAGCCAAAAATTGCTTGTATGAATCTCTTAGCATGGATATTTTCAATCAAGTATTTACCTTGAAAACTGCTAATGAGATTTGGCTAAAATTGCATGAGCTCCATGACGGCACATCCAATGTCCGTGAGCAAAAACATTGCCTAGTCTTAAATGAGTATAATTCTTTTGCCATGAAAGATGATGAGCTTGTTAGAGACATGTATTCTCGTTTGAATCTAATAATCAATGAGCTCAACTCTATTGGCATTAATAAGCTAGGTGATGCGGACATTGTGAGGAAGATTATCTCCCTGCTACCACAACAAAGATATGGGAGCATCATCACCATATTTCACAACATGGAGGATTTGAGCAACATGACCCCGACCATTGTGATTGGGAAAATCGCGGCCTTTGAGATGTCGCGAAAAATGAGCCGGGGAGAGGAGCCAACTTCCTCAAGACCATATGCTTTTGCATGTGATGAAAGGAAGGGCAAAAAGAAGGCTCCCACTCCAAGTTCCTCAAGTGAAGAAGAGGAAGAAGAAGAAAGTGATGATGATGAAGATAATCAACCATGCACATCATCCTCCGAGGACGAAGAGACAATCCGACGCGTCGGAAAGGTAATGGGGATGATCCGCAAGATTAATCTAATGGGTGTGCCCCTGCAGGTCGAGGATCTTCTCTTTAACATTGACAGGAAAAAGCAAAGGAAGAGAGGGTGCTTCGCATGTGGGGAAAAGGGCCACTTCAGGGACAACTGTCCAAATATGGCCAAGCCCAAAAAGGAGAGGAGCAAAGGCAAGGCGCTCATAAGTGTTAGAACTTGGGATGATTCTTCAAGTGAAGATGAACCTCCAAGGACGCGCAGCCACCGGTCCTCGTCACGATCATCACAGTCATCACACAAATGCCTTATGGCAAGAGGTAACAAAAGCATTCCATCCTCTAGTGATGAAAGTAGTAGTGATGATGAAGGTGAGGGAAAGGCCTCTCTAGAAGAGCTTGCGGAAGCCGTAAAATTTTTCCAGGATGTTTGCACTAAGCAAAAAGCTCAACTTAAAACTTTGAAAAATAAGTTGGTTAGCTCTCAAAATGATTACAAAGGTTTGCTAGAAAAATTTGAAACTTTTGCAAACTTAAATAGTGAGCTATCAACTAAAATTGAGCTATTAGAATCTAGTGCTCCATCCACTGCTACCGATGATAGCCTTATTAAAAAGAATGAAAAACTTAAGGCTAAGTTAGCTAGCTCCCAAGAAGCTATTGAAAATTTGCTAGAGAAAATGGAAATTCTTAGCATACACAACAATGAGCTAACTACTAAGCTAGAAAACATTGGTAGCACCCCAGCAGCATCTTTAGTTGAAATACCTGAAATAATTAAGAAAGATGCTTTTACTTCCTGCTTTGATTTAATTGATGATTCTAACCCCTGCAACCAAGTCGTTGTTGAGAATATTGTTGTAGAGACATGTTCGGATGAGGTTGCAAAGGAAAATGAACAATTAAAGCAAGAAGTGGCTCGCCTTGGCAAGGCTTTGTATGACAAGAAAGGCAAAGCCAAACAAATCCAACTTCTACAGGATAACACCACTGCGGGAGTGAACAAGCCTGTAGAGGGAGAAACTGTGATTTGTAGGCTATGCCACAAGGAAGGCCACAAGTCTTTCCAATGCAAGGCGATGACCGAGGATAAACAAAGGCAAAAGCTCAAGCAAAAGCCATCAAGCAAAATCTCCAACACCTACATCAAAAAGGTGAACAAAAAGGATGCTACACCATATTTGATCAAGAAGAAAAAGAACGGAAAGGTGATAGCAATCAAGGCCAACAAGCAAGCCAACAAAGGAAAGGAGACCAAACGCATCTGGGTGCCAAAGGAAATAATTTCAACCATGAAAAGCACCAAGAAGGTTTGGATCCCGAAAGGGAAGTGAGTGGACCAAAGGTCATCGGGAAATTTGGAGACTTGGCAAAGTTGGGATGTATATCATGGGGTACATCATATTGGATCAAGTTTATTGCCAAGTGGGTTAGTAAAAACTTTGGACCCAAATTTCCCACCCATGACTAAGGTAACTAGTTTTATTGTATTTCTCGTTTTTAGATATGCGTATCTATTTATCTTTTATCTAGTTTACCTTTTCTTGCCTAGTATTACATTTGTTATGTACTTTTGTTTAAAATCACCCATACTAGGTAAATCATATGGTAGGATTGCTTGTTTTTAATTCATATACTTAAGCAAACCTACATGGCTTAAAATGTTTATTTAAGCACGACACATAGCTTCTATATCACTCCATAGTAAATGATGCATAAATTGAAAATTTTGATTTCTACAAGTTGTATCATTTAACTTATATGTGCCAAAGTTTGGATTATGGATAATTTGCCCCTCTTGATATCAAATCAAAGTGCATGTCTCCTACAAGTATTCAAAACTTGTATGCACACCTTTAGGGGGAGGTTACTCTATAATCTAACACTTTGAGACTAACACCTTTTCAAGTCTATTTCATGTGATAGTCTCATTGTAAGGAAAATGAAGTCCCCGGAGAAAGACAACAATCTTCCACTGCAAAATCTCCAAGAACTCTTATGTCTCTCAAGCTCACCATTGACTTTCAATTGGTATCTTTTGAGACTACATTCAGTATCATTTACATGTCTTCTCCAATATTTGATTAGACTATATTTCATATCACATGCTTCCTTGTTGCTAAAAATGCATAAGTAGTTAACTCATATTCTGTTACCTATGCATAAGGGAAGTTAGTCTTTTCAAATCATGTCTTGCACCTCTAATTTTCACATGTTTTTTCCTAAGTAGAGGATCTCTGTTAGGGGAATATTTCTTCATCTCTAAAAAGGGGGAGAAAATTCTTTCTAAAGGGAACACTCGTTTAGGGGGAGTAATCCTTTCAACTGATATCATTCATGTGATTTAATTTAATATCCTTCAAGTGGTATCATCTGATAAAATTCTTAATGAGGGCAAGCTTTTATTTACTTCCTACATGCTTTTAATGTCTTCCTTTTCGGTGGTTGATGCCAAAGGGGGAGAAGTTTAGGGACCAAAGCAATGAAAAACTATATCAAACACCAAACACCACAAATTTAAAATTTTATATCTACAAATGGTTTTTCAAGTGGTTTTGGTTATTTGGTCCCACTAGTAGAAAAGAGCTCATAGCCTGCGGCACCCATAAATTATCACTGGCGGTTTCAGTTATCACGCGCCAGTAAAAAAAACAAGGTGGACCCGACTTAGGAACCGCCAGTGGAAATCCATTTTCACTGGCGGTTATCTTAACACAACCGCCAGTGGAAATAGGGTATTTCCACTGGCGGTTGGTGTAACAGAACTGCCAGTAGAAAGCAATTTCCACTGGCGGTTGGTGTAACAGAACCGCCAGTGTAAATACCCTATTTCCACTGGCGGTTGTGTTAAGATAACCGCCAGTGGAAATAGGTTTCCACTGGCGGTTTTTCAAGCCAACCGCCAGTGAACTGTCTGTTATAAATACCCCTCTTCTTCCCCGCGACAGTGAACTGTATGCTCGCAGCCAGCTTCCATTGGAGGCGATTTTGGAGGTCCAGATTTCACAAAAATATAAGGGGGAGGTTTTGGTCTTCATTTCTTGGAAGAAGGCGGATAAGAAAGGTTGGTTTATGTTTCTTTGTCAATTTTTGTTCATTCTTGCTCAATTTTAGCCACATTTTGGATCTAGGGTTTTACATGTGAGAGAGAAGAGTATAGCTAGGTAATTTTCTCTATTTCCTCAAATGAGGTTGCATAAGATGGTTAGTTTTTGTCTATTCCCTCTCCTTTTTCATGTTTAGTTCTCAAATAAGTTTATCCATAACACATATTTAGTTGCTTAATGAATGGTGAATGTGTTGTATGGAAGATTGGTTTAATTATGTTTCAATTGTCAGTTATTGTTTATTTTTGCTCAATTTTAACTACATTTTGAAACTAGGCTTTCACCATGTGTTAAAGATAGGTTTGGGTATTAATTTTTTTTGTTTATTAGTTGCTAGGAAAGTTTGGCTTATGTTTCTTTTGCCAAATTTTGTTCATTTTTCCTCCATTTTAGCCACATTTTGGATATAGGGTTTCACCATGTGTTAGAGATAAAGTAGTCTAACTACTTTTATTGGAAGAGATAAAGTAGTCTAACTACATTTTGTTAGCGACAAACCGAAGCATGTAATTTTACACGACTTTCTAGAGAGGAGAGGGAGAGGGAGAGAGAGCTATTGTTGCCAATGCGCTCGGAGCAGGTGCAGCACTTACCGTCCGTGCGGATGCATCACTTTGCACATCCAGAATGCCCGTTCTTGCACTGATTTTACACAGAGCAGAGCATCATGCTGGAGTCTACCGATCAATATGTACTGTATATATACATGCATGGTAATCTGACTTGCCATGAAAACTTCGGACTGGAAGGGTAGGCAGCAGATGTCGCACTCCAACGCGTCCTTCTCCATGGATAGTGTCACAGTCGCCTCTTCCTCATCCTCCAACCCCGACTCTTCCTCATCCTCCATGTGCAGCATGTAATTTTACACGACTTTCTAGAGAGGAGAGGGAGAGGGAGAGAGAGCTATTGTTGCCAATGCGCTCGGAGCAGGTGCAGCACTTACCGTCCGTGCGGATGCAGCACTTTGCACATCCAGAATGCCCGTTCTTGCACTGATTTTACACAGAGCAGAGCATCATGCTGGAGTCTACCGATCAATATGTACTGTATATATACATGCATGGTAATCTGACTTGCCATGAAAACTTCGGACTGGAAGGGTAGGCAGTAGATGTCGCACTCCAACGCGTCCTTCTCCATGGATAGTGTCACAGTCGCCTCTTCCTCATCCTCCAACCCCGACTCTTCCTCATCCTCCATGTGCAGCATGTAATTTTACACGACTTTCTAGAGAGGAGAGGGAGAGGGAGAGAGAGCTATTGTTGCCAATGCGCTCGGAGCAGGTGCAGCACTTACCGTCCGTGCGGATGCAGCACTTTGCACATCCAGAATGCCCGTTCTTGCACTGATTTTACACAGAGCAGAGCATCATGCTGGAGTCTACCGATCAATATGTACTGTATATATACATGCATGGTAATCTGACTTGCCATGAAAACTTCGGACTGGAAGGGTAGGCAGCAGATGTCGCACTCCAACGCGTCCTTCTCCATGGATAGTGTCACAGTCGCCTCTTCCTCATCCTCCAACCCCGACTCTTCCTCATCCTCCATGTGCAACATGTAATTTTACACGACTTTCTAGAGAGGAGAGGGAGAGGGAGAGAGAGCTATTGTTGCCAATGCGCTCGGAGCAGGTGCAGCACTTACCGTCCGTGCGGATGCAGCACTTTGCACATCCAGAATGCCCGTTCTTGCACTGATTTTACACAGAGCAGATCATCATGCTGGAGTCTACCGATCAATATGTACTGTATATATACATGCATGGAGAGAGAGAGGAGAGAGAGAGAGAGAGAGGGTTTCACATTTTAGCCACATTTTTGGATATAGGGTTTCACCATGTGTTTTATGTTACTTTTTTACAGGTGGTGATGGAGAGGACATCCTGGATGTATAACTTATCAAGGCTAGATCCATCATACATATCCGAGGTCCATAGGTTTATTGATGTCGCTACGAACCATGCTTGGAGAACAAAGACAAAACACATATATTGTCCATGCATGGACTGCAAAAATGCTGCTGTATTTAATGACACAGAACAAATCATATCTCATCTGGTATGGTGAGGATTTATGAAGGATTACATAATTTGGACAAAGCATGGAGAGGGTAGCTCTTCGCCTTATACGACTGGAAACCCTGAGAACATCGACGACAGATTTCAGTTCGTTCACGAGACACACCAACCTCTTCCACAGAGCGAACATGTAGTGCAAAATGTTACTGATCATGGTTACGCTGGAGGAAATGAACATGATAGACCTCATGTTCTGCCAAGTGTTATGGATGAGGAAGATGCAGAGTTGCTAGAGGCAATGTTGCGTCGTCATACAGATCAATCGATGTTCTTAATGAAAGGTATGGAGTCCCTGAAGAAGGCAGCAGAAGAGCCTTTGTACAACGAGTCTAAGGGTTGTACCAAAGAGTTCACGACGCTCCGGTCTGTGCTAAAGCTGTTGATGTTAAAAGCTAAATATGGTGTGTCTGATGCTGGCTTCGATGCGTTCTTGAGTATTATCGCAGACATGCTTCCAAAGGAGAACAATGTGCCTGCTAACACGTACTATGCAAAGAAACTAATCAGTCCGCTCACTATGGGTGTGGAGAAGATCCACGCGTGTAGAAATCACTGTATCCTTTATCGAGGTGATGATTATAAAGACTTGGAGAGCTGCCCAAAGTGCGGTGCAAGTAGGTACAAGACGAATAAAGACTATTGAGAGGACGAAGAGTGTGTTGCATCCGTGTCTAAAGGGAAGAAGCGAAAGAAAGCCCAAAAAAAGACTTCAAAATCCACGAGCAAAGAAAAAGAAGAAGTAGACTATTATGCGCTCAAAAAGATTCCTGCTTTGGTGATGTGGTACCTCCCCGTCGTCGATCGATTGAGGTGTTTGTTCGCTAATCCTGAGGACGATGCCAGACTTATGAGCTGGCATGCTTCTGATGAGCACAAAAACGATGGGAAGCTTCGACATCCAGCCGATGGGAAGCAGTGGCAAGATTTCAATGACAACCACCGAGACTTTGCCGATGAACCGAGAAATGTTAGGTTCGCACTGAGTACTGATGGAATGAACCCATTTGCTGAGAGGAGCAGCAAGCATAGCACATGGCCGGTGATCCTCACCATATACAACCTTCCTCCATGGTTGATGCAGAAACGGAAGTACATTTTGCTAACCATCCTTATTTCTGGACCTACACAACCTGGAGTTGACATGGATGTATTTTTGGAGCCCTTAATGGAGGATATGAAAATATTGTGGGAAACGGGTGTTCAAATGTTGGATGAGTATCGTAAAGGTTCATTCACGCTGAGAGCAATTCTTTTTGTTACGATCAACGATTACCCTGCTCTCTTCACATTATCAGGCCAGTTTAAGGGAAAGGTTGGTTGCACAGTATGCATTGATGGAACTGCTTACGTATCCCTTGCTGCATCTAGGAAGATAGTTTACATGAGGCACAGACGCTTTTTATTGGAAGGACACAGGTACCGCATGCGAAAGATGGATAAGTACTTCGACAATAATGGTGAACTACATTCTACTGCTCCATCGGGTAACAATAGAGGTCATAGAGTTTTTGAAATAGTCAGGAATATCAAGTTTGTTTTCGGGAAGAAGACAAAAGACGGAAAAACAAGGAAGGATGTCAAACCAGCTTCGGGGGCTATATTCAAGAAGAAGTCTATTTTCTTCGAGTACTTGCCTTACTGGAAAGAGTTAGATGTGCGGCATGCGATCGATGGTATGCACGTTCAGAAGAACGTGTTTGAAAGCATAATGGGCACCTTGCTAGACATAAAGGGCAAAACAAAAGAAGGGCTCAATTCACGCATGGACTTGGTAGATTTAGGCATAAAAAAGGAACTACATCCCGTTCTTCAAGAAAATGGGAAGTACCATCTCCCAGCAGCAAGCTACAATCTCAATGTAGATGAGAAACATGCGATGTGTGTTTGGCTCAAGAATTTGAAAGTCCCATCCGGATTCTGCTCTAGCATACGGAGTATTGTGTCAATGAAAGACCTGACAATCACCAACTACAACTCACATGATTGCCATGTCATGCTGACTACATTCCTACCTATTGCCATCAGGGCTATAAATCCTTTGTTTTTAAAGATGGCAATCACACGGTTGTGCTACTTTTTCAACAGGATTTCACAAAAGGTAATTGGCCGTGATGAGTTGGCATCTCTTCAGGAATTCGCAGTGGAGACAATATCACAGTTTGAGATGTGTTTCCCTCCATCGTTCTTTGATATTATGGTGCACCTTGTGGTGCACTTGGTGCCACAAATAGAGGCATTGGGTCCTATGTACTTGCATGAAATGTGGACGTATGAGCGTTTCATGTCAATACTGAATGGCTATGTATCAACCCGTGCTCGTCCCGAGGCATCCATGATAGAGGGGTACTGTACCGAAGAGGCCATTGAGTCCGGAGGTCCATTCTGCAATAGTATCCTAAAAGACCAGGTTGCAATAGGTCTGCCTTCGTCACGACACGAGGGTAGACTGTATGGAAGCGGGAGGATGGGACGGAAATCTTTCATCCCACCGGATTACGATATAGTACTTGAGGCACATCAGAGCATCCTACATCAGCTAACGATAATGGAGCCATTTATCCAACAACACATCAATGAGCTTCGCGAGCAAAATCCTGGGCATACGGATGATTGGGTAATGAAGCAACATAAGCAGCGGTTCAACACATGGCTAATGGTGAAGGACATTCCACGTGGAGAAACAATAGAAGAACAAACCATCAAGGGCTTGGCATCTGGACCATCACGCCAGGTCACAACATGGCAAACCTATGACATTAGTGGATTCACATTTTGTACCAAGTCCAAGGACAAAAAGAGCATGTCACAAAACAGTGGTGTTCGATGCGAAGCCATAGATGATGAAACTGGTGAGATTATTACATATTTTGGCTTTATTGAGGACATATGGGAACTAGACTATGGTACATTTCAGATCTCGGTTTTCCGATGTCAATGGGTTGAAGACAAACATGTCACGGTAGACAACTATGGGGTCAGAGTTCTTGATCTAAGTAAGGTAGGTTACAAAGATGACCCATGGATCCTTGCTAATCGTGCTGCACAGGTCTTCTATGCTGAACAGATCATTTCTAACAATGAGAAGAAAAGCACCGACAAACCGAAGCATGTAGTTTTTCCTGGAAAACAACAAGCTATAGGAGTTGATGGTGTATCTGATTTAGAGAATTTTAACCAGTTCAACGACATGTCTCTTTTCATAGACCATCCAACCAAGATAAGGAACGTTGAGCGAAGCATCCCACGCAATTCGTTGCCCTGGGTACGCCACGATGGACAAGGCAGAACAATAGCTTCCTAGATTATATACTTGTCATGTAATTGATTATTGTTAGGACTTGTCATGTAATTGATTATTGTTAGCGACAAACCGAAGCATGTAATTGTCTTCATTCAATTTTTGTGGCTACCATTTACAATTTTACATGACTTTCTATTGACTTTATAGAGAGAGAGGAGAGGGGGAGAGAGAGGAGAGAGAGGAGAGGGAGAGGAGAGAGAGGATGGAGAGAGAGGAGAGAGAGAGGATGGAGAGAGAGGAGAGAGAGAGGATGGAGAGAGAGGAGAGAGAGAGGAGAGAGAGAGGGGATGGAGAGAGAGGATGGAGAGGGAGAGGGGAGAGAGAGTGGAGAGGAGAGAGAGGATGGAGAGGGAGAGGGGAGAGAGAGTGGAGAGGAGAGAGAGGATGGAGAGGGAGAGGGGAGAGAGAGTGGAGAGGAAAGAGAGGAGAGGTAGAGGGAGAGAGAGGATGGAGAGAGAGGAGAGAGAGAGGGGATGGAGAGAGGTAAAAGTATACTAAACAATATATAAAAGTATACTTAATATAATATATAAAAAGTGAAGTAAAACAATATATAAAAAACTATGTTAATAATAATAAAATACTATTTCTACTGGCGGTTCTCACAGAGAACCGCCAGTAGAAATGGCTTCCACAGACTGTAGAAGCCATTTCTACTGGCGGTTCTCTATGAGAACCGCCAGTAGAAAATATTTCTACTGGCGGTTCTCGTTGTCAACCGCCAGTAGAAATGGCTTCTACAGTCTGTGGAAGCCATTTCTACTGGCGGTTCTCGTTGTCAACCGCCAGTAGAAATGGCGCCTATATAAAGGGTGGCGCGCGGGAGCCGAAAAATTTACAAGTCCCTAGCGCCAGTTCACATTCAAGACGCCGTCAGGCTGCTGGATTTCGACCCCGAGGATTTCGCCGGCGATCGTCCCCGCGTCCCCACGCCGCCATTCCCGCCCCGCACCGCCGTCAGGTTTCTCCCTCTGTCCCTCTTCTTCCGTACCGCCGCCGTCTACCACTCCGGCAGCCGCCGCCGCCGCGTTCCTAGGGCACGCGCCGCGTGCCGCCGAGAGGGAGGAAGAGAGAGGAAGGAGAGGGAGAGGGAAGAGAGAGGAGGGCACGCGCTGCCGCCGCCGAGAGGGAGGAAGAGAGAGGAAGGAGAGGGAGAGGGAAGAGAGAGGAGGGCACGCGCTGCTGCCGCCGAGAGGGAGGAAGAGAGAGGAAGGAGAGGGAGAGGGAAGAGAGAGGAGGGCACGCGCTGCCGCCGCCGAGAGGGAGGAAGAGAGAGGAAGGAGAGGGAGAGGAGGGAGAGGAGAGAGATAGAGAGAGGGAGAGAGATAGAGGGAGAGGGAGAGAGATAGAGGGAGGGAGAGGAGGGTGAGAGAGAGAGAGGAGGTTGAGGAGAGAGATAGAGAGAGGGAGAGAGATAGAGGGAGAGGAGAGAGATAGAGGGAGGGAGAGGGAGAGAGATGAGGGAGAGGAGAGAGATAGAGAGAGGGAGAGGGAGAGGGAGAGGGAGAGAGATAGAGAGAGGAGGGAGAGGGAGAGAGAGGAGAGGAGATGAGAGTATTCATACAATACTTATTTTTATTCATATGTGTGTTCATATGTGTTCAAATGTATGTGTTCAATATATATATATATATATATATATATATATATATATATATATGTGTGTGTGTGTTTATATGTGTTCAAATATATGTGTTCAAATATATATGTTCAATATATATATGTGTGTTCATATGTGTTCAAATGTATGTGTTTAATATATATATATATATATATGTGTTCATCTAGTTGAATATATACATAAAAATTAAGAGCTAAACTCGATAAAAATCATCGGGTTGAATATATACATTGTAATTTTATCCGTCACAACTCGATAATATACGTATCCGATCCGATCCGAATTCGATCTGAACTCGATAATTTTTCCGTACGACTCTCCCTCTCTCCCTCTCTATACGTCCTATGCGACTCTCCCTCTCTCCCTCTCCTCGTCCTATACGACTCTCCCTCTCTCCCTCTCTATACGTAACTCGATAATATCCATACGATTCTCCCTCTCTCCCTCTCTATACGTCCTATGCGACTCTCCCTCTGTCCCTCTCTCCCCGTCCTATACGACTCTCCCTCTCTCCCTCTCTATACGTAACTCGATAATATACGTAACTCGATAATATCCGTAACACGATACTATACGACTATACGATACTATATGGTTAGGGTTTAGGGTTAGGGTTAGGGTTAGGGTTATGGTTAAGGGTTAGGGTTAGGGTTAAGGGTTAGGGTTAGGGTTAGGGTTAAGGGTTATAGTTAGGGTTAGGGTTAGGGTTATGGTTAAGGGTTAGGGTTAAGGGTTATAGTTAAGGGTTAGGGTTAAGGGTTATAGTTAAGGGTTATAGTTAGGTTTAGGGTTAAGGGTTCGGGTTTTGGGTTAGGGTTAGGGTTTAGGGTTAGGGTTAGGGTTAAGGGTTTAGGGTATTTGTTAATATGAATTTAATTATTGCTTACGTTAATATGTGTTAATATGTATTTAATTATTGCTTATGTATTTGTATATATATAGCTCAATGAGTTCTCCGATCAAGGACCAAGGATTAGTGCCCGAGCACATGGACAAGAGTGTTGCTCAAGAACAATCCAGCAGTGAAGGATATGAAACGCCTAGCGACCCTTTTCCTACCACTAGCATAGATAGGGCCGCTCTCCGTGAGTTGCAACGTGACCCTACTTATGATCCACGAGAAGCTGAGGTAAAAGTACGCATCTTTAGCTTCGTATGTGTACCCTACTGATTTCACATGCATGATCTCTTGTGCATTTTATTACATGAATAGGAGGACGTGTCTGAATTTCGTGCGATACTCGAAGAAGCCATGGCACGAAACGAAGACGTACCGGAGCCGACCCAAGACGCACCGGAATAGACCAAGACAACAACCGAGACGTCAAGGAAAAGGAAGCAGAGCGATCGAAAAAGAGGTGACAGGGGGCTGAACAAGTTTCCCGACAAAACATACAAAATCTCAGACGTGAGCCCGAAAGGTCAGCCCCTAGCTCCAGAAGAGGCACTACCTAAGTTCCGGAATGCACTTGGGTTTTTAGTTAGAGATAATCTTGACATAACAATACGACAGTGGAGAGATGTGTCAGATGATGTCAAGAATCAAATATGGAATAAGCTATTAATGAGGTTCGTTCTGCCTCGGGGTTCAGAAGAACTCGTGAAGGAATACACGATGAAGCAGCTTGCAATCAATTTCCGAAACTGGAGGTCTGAGATGAACACAAAGTTTGCAAAGAAAGGTCTGGACCCGACCAAAAAATATAAAATCTCAGCAGGTCAGTGGGCAGTATTTCTAGAGCAGAGGAGCAGCCCTGATTTCATATCTCTAAGTGAGGCAAATTCGGAACTATCAAAGAAGAACAAGTACCGCCACCACCTAGGCACAGGTGGTTACAAGCGTCAGGTTCCTAAATGGAGACAAGAAGACGCCGAGAAGAAGGCCGCAGGGTTGCCGACGCTGTTCGAGCAACTTGGTGAAAGGGCGGCAAATTGGCTCCGTGCTAGAAAACCAAGGGAAACCGAGACCGGTGTATCTTTTGATGATCCCATTGTCGAAGAAGCGGCAAAAAACATATATACAATGGCAGCTAAGCAGAGCCAAGGAACTTTTAAGCCACAAAGGGAAAGAGACATCCTAACGGCTGGTCTCGGTAACCCTGAGCATCCTGGCCGTGTACGAGGAATCACGTCTAAGGAAGGATGGAAGGAAGGATTCGGACCACAGTGGGAAGGTCTGAACAGGAAACGTGATCGATACAAGGAAGAGATGGCAGATTATTTTAAGGAGGAGGCCAAGAAAGAGTTCAAAGCCATGATGTCTCAAATGCTATCGAATCCTCCTCCAGAATTGATGCAACAGTTGGCGAGTGCGATGTCTGTTCAACAGATGACCACTCCACAGATACAAATAATTCCAGCAGCTCAACCGCTGGCTTCCACAGATTGTACGACATTACCAAGCTCTGTTGCTTCAACGGGAAATAAGGACCGTTATCCAGTTGATGACATCACAAGGCCTGTGGCGTGCACACTGGTTATAAGATATGGTATTAACAATAAACGTACAAAGAAAGTAGCCACAGGCCTTGCGATCCCAGGACGCAAGTTCCATGGAAACGATATTCCAGATGATTATTGCAAAGTAGAAGTGACGACGGTCGTCCAAGGATCCGAGGACGACATGCTAGACATCCCTGGGCCCGAAGGTATCGAGAAACTTGGACAAGCTATCAAGAATTTTATCCTTTGGCCTCGAAGGGATGTCGAATTGCTTGATTGGTCGAATTCGTCGCAGGCGTCGCAGGCCCAACCGTCTCCGCCTTCTCAAATTGTTGTTCCTATTGTACATCCATCATCACCTCCTCAAACTTCACATGCTGCTCCTCATCCTTTTTCTGACCCACCGTCTCCGCCACAAGCATCACCATTCAGGGCTCCACCACCTTCTCCTCCCCATCCTCTTGGTGACCCACTGTCTACGCCACCATCAAGGGATCCACCTTCTCCACAACCATCAAAGGATCCAAGGCCATCAAAGAAATCTAAACTTCCTATTCCAAAATTGGTGTCCCCGTATCAGAAAAAGAAGAGTAAAGCTACTACTGCTGGCACAGCTTGGTTTTTGAAAGGGATTGGATGGAGCCTCACGTCACAAACTGTTGATTTGGCCAAGCACGAGGAGTCTGCAAAAAAGGCTGAGGCAATGGCCGCAAAGATAAAGAAGCCAACTAAGGCAGATTACAAAAACATGCCTAAAAATATGTGCCGGGCAGACCTCTGCTACCTCTTGAGAAACTAAGAAAGGTCCCGGCTGGTGTTAAAAGGTTGCATGACTGGTACATGCGGGCATCATCGGTTGGCATCGACACCATCAGTGTGCATATACCAGACCATGCTTTTATTGGTTCGGACCAAAAGGCCGTTGTTACATTCGAGGACATGTGGTTAATGATGAACCTTCAGAGACTCGACGTGCAACTTGTAACGATGTTTGCATTGTAAGTGTCGCTCATACTTCCACATATGTGTGTTATTATTAGTGAGCTGTATAAAATTTCAATATCTGACATGCACGTGTGACTTGCAGAATGCAACATGATCAGCAGGAGATCCTTTACGGTACCAAGCCCAATGCTAGTGCCAGTAAAAGGGTTGGGTATCTCAACCCAATACTTATATTCGAGGAAAGCCACACTTTTAGAATCGGGAAAGACAACGATGAATTACGGGGAAAGACGGACGAAGAAGTTGAGAAGCGTATAAAGGATATGAAGAAGGATTTTGAAGCTCGATACGCCACCTACATAGGACATGCAATGCTTCAATTTCAAGACAGGGAAGCCATAATGGCCCTGTACAACTTTAAGTAAGTGTGATTTTGCATAAATAAAATTAATAATTTCAATACACATGCATCACAAATTTGATTCGTACAGGGACCACTGGATATGCTTCCTCATTTATCCTAAGGTTGGAAAGGTGCTGGTGCTCGACTCCTTGAACTTCGACCCTTCGACATATGCAGAATTCCTCAGCATCTTAGAGTTGTAAGCCTTTTCTATGCATGCATACTTTTATCGATTAAAATTTGAGAATAACATGGTGATTCTATTTGAGATCACAGGGCTTATAGATTCTATAAGATGAGAGGTGGAAAGTACGACCTGTCGAAAAAATGCGTGCCACTAGACATCCATCATCACTGGCCGGTAAGTATGTGATTTTATGAATACATATCATACACAATGTTGCAACTAAATAACCAATCTCCCGTTATGTAGTGCCACAAGCAACCACAAGGATCGGTCCTATGTGGATTCTATGCGTGCGAGTTCATGAGAGTGAACGGACGATACATCACGAACCCTGACAAGGTATTATTAGTAATAGTCAAGTATGTATTTATGTCATTAAAGATGCAAATGTGTTATTATTGAGTATAAATAGATGATGTTTATAAAATTCCTTTACAGCAATTTCAACGAGGAAACCCAGAGAACTTGACCGAAGCTGCATTGTATGGCATAGTCGAGGACCTCTGCACATTCATATTGAAAGAGGTCATTCCCGCAGAAGGAAAATATCACGATGCTTCCGGAACATTAGCTTTGCCAGAGTTTAGAATACTAACAGAAATTAGTAGATTATCTCTTAGCTGAGATAGTTATTAGAGCTTAGGTGAAAACTTATGATGTATAGAATGCATGAAGCATATATGGTTGTAAACAGAATACTTTGATGTATATAAATGTATGATAGAATTTAATTTCATGTTGCTTTCAATATCAATATAGATCTATATATATATATGTTTGTGTGTGTGTAAATAAATAAATATATATAATTCAGCATTGTTTGAAATTTTGAAAAAAGGCGGGAAAACTTCCACTGGCGGCTAAATAAAGAAAACCGCCAGTGAAAAGTGCATTTCCACTGGCGGTTTGCTTTATAAAACCGCCAGTGGAAGTGCATTTCCACTGGCGGTTTTCTTTATTCAGCCGCCAGTGGAAATGCACTTTTCACTGGCGGTTCCTTAAGAAAACCGCCAGTGAAAATGCACTTTTCACTGGCGGTTCCAAAATAACCGCCAGTGGAAATGCTGATTTCCACTGACCCCTAGCACTGGCGGTACTGAAAAACGCCTGTGTAAATAGGTTTACAACCGCCACTATAGAGCTTCTGTGTACTAGTGTCCTAAAAGAGGAAGTAAGTGAATTATGGAGTTAGGGGGAGGCTTAAGTCCATAATTTCACATTGTGGGGGCAATCATGCATCTTAGCAAGTAGATTGCATATTTTCACTCAAATACTTGTATTATTTGCTTGCTTTGGTTGTGTTGTCATCAATCACCAAAAAGGGGGAGATTGTAAGGAAAATGGACCCCGGGCCTTTTGGCTAATTGAGTTTTGGTGTTTGATGAACAACACAATCCGTGAACTAACAAGTTTTCTAGTGTTTGTGTTTGTAGTTCACAGGATGCGAAGAGAATTGGACCAAGGCAATGAGGATGAAACACCTCAAAAGAAGACATAAAAAGATGCATAGGAGTCCAATACTCAAGAACAAAGAAGCCCGAAGAAATCAGCGAAGAAATCCAAAGATAAGGGCTGTCAGCCAGCGCCTGGTGGCGCACCGGACATCGGTGTCCGGTGTGCACCGGACTGTCCGGTGAGGCACCGGACAGTCTGCGCAGAGAGGCCGCAGACAGGCGCTCTCTGGCTGTAGCACCGGACTGTCCGGTGTGCACCGGACTGTCCGGTGTGCCAACGGGCAGACGGCAACGGTCGAATCCAACGGTCGACTGCTACAGGCGCCAACGGTCGGCTGACGTGGCGTGCACCGGACATCTACTGTGCAGTGTCCGGTGGTGCACCGGACTGTCCGGTGCACCCGACGACAGAAAGCTGCTGCTTTCTGTCCAACGGCTAGTTGGGGGTGTGGAGGCTATAAATACCACCCCAACCGGCCATTCTCAAGGGTGAGAGCCCAAGCAACATACCAATACACATAGTGCATATTTCCAAGAGCTCAAACACCCAAGTGCTTAATAGAATCACTCGGTGATTAGCGTAGGTGCTTTGCGAAGTGCTTAGGTTAGTTAGACCGCTTTAGCGCTTGCTCTAGGTGAACCCTAGATTGTTGAGTGAGTTTAGATAAACCTCACAACCCCTCGGCTCTTGCGTGAGTCGTTGTAATTGTACCGAGTGGGGCGAGAGTCTTGCGAGACCGTGACAACCGCGTTTGTGTCACGGCCGCCACCGTGTACCGGAGGGAACGAGGCCCGCGGCGTTTCGGCCGGAAGCTCGATAGTGGAGACGGCGGGGAGCGTCCGAGAGGAGCCGGAAGCGGAGCACCACTTGCGCGTGGAGAAGGCCCGCGGCTCTCTACAGAGTTACTCGACCGTGGTGCTTGGCCCTCGCGTGGGCTTCCCTTTGCGTAGGGGCACCAACGAGGATTAGTCGGGACCTTGCATGGTTCCGGATACCTCGGTAAAAATACCGGCGTCATCCACGAGAGTTTGCTTCTCTACTTAGCTCTTTACATTCCGCATTTATATTAAGCATTTAAGTTTCAATCTTGTAGACATACTTATTTAGTGTAGATTGAAACTTAGCCTTTGCGGTAGAGATAGCAACACTTAGACAAAACCTTCTTTGCACATTCTAGTTTTGATTATTTGCATAGGTTTTGCTCTAGGGATTTAATTGTGGCCTAGTTTAGTAAAAGTTTTAGAAGTCCTAATTCACCCCGCCTCTTAGGCGTCACCCGTTTCCTACACTCGCCTTGTTTGAGCATATCTGAAACTTCACTTTACTCAACTTGCCTTAAATTGAACCTGTGCTCATAGACTTCACGGATAATTAGTCCAATATGTTGTTGAAAGGGAAATGACATCAACATTTCCTAAAATCGATTTTGGTGTTTGACGTCCATCACAAACCATATGCACTAACTAGTTTGCCTAGTGAATGTTTTTATCAGGTGCATAAAGTTCACATTAACATACAACGAAAATGAGTTTGGGAAATTCTACAAAGTTTGGAGCATACAAGTTTTGGTACAACCAGTGGCACACCGGACAGTGTCCGGTGTGCACCAGACACTGTCAGGTGCCTAGGTCGAAGCACCTCGCGAACTGGCCACTCTCGGGTTTTCTCAGAGCCACTCCACTAAAATTCACTAGACTGTCTGGTGCACCACCAGACTGTTCGGTGAGCCAACGAAGCAAAGGTCAACTTCGCTAATAGTCGACTGCAGTATAGTCTGACCGTTAGAAGTCAGAGCTAGTCTGCAAAGTCAGAACACACCGAACTATTCGGTGTGCCACCAGACTTTCTGGTGCTGTAAGAGGACAAAGGACTTCAACGGTCAACAGCTCCAAACTCCAATGGTCGGCTGACGTGGCACGCACCAGACAATGAACAGTGTTGTGTCTGGTGCACCACCGGGCTGTTCGGTGTGCCCATCAACAGATAAGTCAGACAACGGCTAGGAAGTGGTTGGAGGCTATAAATACCCCCAACCACCTCCATTCAAGCCATCCAAGCCTTCCAACCTTCACATTCAATACTAGAGCAAACACATACATTCCAAGACACAATCAAAAGATCAAATCCTCTTCAAGCTCCGAAATCAAATCAAGTGCTTAGTGACTTGAGAGAGGGTGTTTTGTGTTTCTTTTGTTGCTCTTGTTGCTTGGATTGCTTTCTTCTTCTCACTTTAATTCTTCTAAGTGCTAAGTGATCGATTGAGATAGGGAAAGGGTTGGAATAGACCCGTCCTTTATGGCCTCCTCAATGGGGATTAGGTTCTTTGGAACCGAACCTCGGGAAACAAATCACCGTGTTCATTTGTGTTGAGCTTCATCATATCACTTGATTTGTTTCTCCCCTCTCCTCTCTCTCTCTAAAGTTCTCTTACTCATATTGTTTTGAGTTGGCTCCCAAAGTTATCTGCATTAATTGAGCAACTTATAACAAGAGGAACTATCTTCCGCACTTCGAATTCAAGATTATTCATTTCTAACCCTAACCTCGGGTGAAGTGTGTGTTCAAAGTTTATAATTTTCAGGTTTCGCCTATTCACCCCCTTCTAGGCGACTTTCATTTGTGTTGGTCATTAATCACAAAAACAATATGGAAATTGATTATTTGCCCTTTTCCTTTCATAGTCTTGTGTCCCTTTTGCTACCACTGCTTCCTCCTTAGGCTCTAACTTGGTGAGTTTGTTTGATGCTAACTCTATGGCTCCTCCTGTCCAGCCACCCTTGTTTATTCCCTTGCATATGCCTTGCTTATGGTGACACCTACCACCCCGATATCATTGATCATGCCTGAAAGTCACCTAGAGGGGTGGGTGAATAGGCGAAACCTGAAATTTACAAACTTAAACTTGCACTAAGGCCGAGGTTAGCGTTAGAATTAAATCAGAGTGCGGAAGATTGTTTCTCTTGCTATGAGTTGCTCAAATTGACGCAGATAACTTTGGGAGCAAACTCAAATCAATATTAGCAAGGAAACTTTAGAGAAAGAAAAGAGAAAAACAAATCAAGAGGAAATCAACACAGTTGAACATGGTGATTTGTTTTACCGAGGTTCGGTTCAAAAGAACCTAGTCCCCGTTGAGGGGGCCACAAAGGCTAGGTCTATTTCAACCATTTCCCTCTCTCAAACGGTCACTTAGACTGGATGAGCCTTCTCCTTAATCACTTGGGTCACTAAGACCTGCAAGGATCACCATACACTTAGGTGTCTCTTGCTAGCTTTACAAAGCACTTAGAGAAGTAAGAATGGGAAGGAGAAAGCAATCCAAGCAACAAGAGCAACAAAAGAACACAAAACACCCTCTCTCAAGTCACTAAGGAATTGAGTTGAATTAGAGGCTTGAAGATGATTTGATCTATTGAATGTGTCTTGGAGTGAAGTCTTTTGCTCTTACAATGAATATTGAGTTCAGAAAACTTGGATGGATTGAATGGAGGTGGTTGGGGGTATTTATAGCCTCCAACCACTTCCTAGCTGTTGGCTGAGTTTGCTGGCGATGGGCACACTGGACAGTCCTGTGGTGCACCGGACAGGACACTGTTCATTGTCCGGTGCGTGCCACGTTAGCTGCCCATTGGGGTTCGGAGCGGTTGACCATTGAAGTTCTTCGTCTTGTAGTTGCCTCGGACAGTCCGGTGGCTCACTGAACATGTCTGGTGTGTTCTGACTTCATAGCCTGACATCTGACTTGCACACTGTTCACTGTTCATCTGATTTTGCAGTCGACCGTTGGACGCAGTTGACCGTTGCTCTGTTGGCTCACCGGACATGTCTGGTGCACACCGGACAGTCCGGTGAATTATAGTGGAGCGCGTCCCTGGAAATCCCGAGAGTGAGCAGTTTGCCTGGTGCTCGGCCTAGGGCACATGTCACACCCGGTTTTGGAAGGCAAACTGAATGTGAACCATGTACGTGCCAGGATCAGAAACTCACGTACACAGTGATTACATAATTGGACATCATCACACAATGCTCGAAATAAATAGCGGAAAGGTACTTTAATTACATCAAGATGTCCAAGACATCCACAGAGTCTAATACATAACCATTGTTCAACATAAATATCAAAGTGCGGAGATACGAAACGTAGATGTTAAGCCTACACAGGCAACTGACTGGGGGTTTGCCACTAAGAAAGAACTAGAACTCGTCATAATCCTGGAACTCCTCGAAGTCTTCCATGTTGCCAGCATCACCTCCTGAGCACTGAGTACAGTGGGGACAACCTAGGGTGGGGTGGTTTATAAAGCAAGGGTGAGTACACATCAACGTACTCAGCAAATGTCCCGTTTGGCTGAGGTGGACTAGCTTTATGTGGAGTTAAGCTCAAGTAGTTGCTTTTAGTTGGTCAGGTATTTATTATTAGTGGAAGCCAAGTTTTATCATATAATCAACCCGTGAACCATTTCCTCCTCGAGGAACATCATTATCATCATTGAGTCAAAACCATAAATAGAACCGTTATATATCAAACCATCTGTATCTCTAATCAAAGAGGATCCCAAGGCCGCTCATAACCGTGAGCTCGGCTGATATACCCTTTTTTAACACTCTACCCACAAGTTGTGATCCCTTTCCAGCCTAGGTTGTACAGAACCAATCTTCACTACCGAGGTGAATGGCCAGGGATATACTACGTAGCCTTTACAAAGACTTCCCTGGTGCATAGCTGCTCGTTAGGTTTCGCTAATCGTACAAACGCAGTACACCTCCCCAAGGTGGGTGACTAACAAAACCAAATTGAATGAACCTCTTCGCCCCCTTGGCAGAGCGAGCACTACGCCCGGCCCCATTGACGGCCCTCCGGCAAAGCCAACTACACCCCTAGGTTCATCTAATTAATCGTCTAAGGGCGTCCCATTCCACCCTCATGGTTGTACTATTATCCCGGGTGGTCACTCCACGAACAGGTCCTTACAGAGAGGTACTCAGGAAAAAGGCCTGAGCCCCCTAAAGTATCACAAGATCATCCACATAATTAGGATAACAGTATCGTATCATAAATGTTCACATCATGTTCATTGATTAAGTTAAGGCAATAGCAAAATGCTAACCATGATAACCCAAAAGGTAAACAAGGATAAGGTAAATACAGACTAGTCAATCCTTAGGTTTCATAAAGTAATGCAAGACAGTGAATTATTAAGTATGTAGGACATAATAGGTCAGAGGACACTTGCCTTCACCAGGTTGTTGCTCAGGGAGGTCTCTAACAACACACTCAGGAACTTCAGACTGCTTGTTGTTTAAATAAAGCGAGCATGCATTCAATACATTTGGAAAGTACAAGTGATCAACACACGAAACATGTACAAACATAGGAATGCATCTTAAAAACACAATAGGGAATAATGAGATCAAAGTTTAACATGAACCTAAACTAACTTTCCTTGGAAATAGATTATTATTTCTCTAAGTGTTACTCACAATTACATAACATAATTCAATTTATTTTATTGTGACTTAAAAATAGACCAGAGATGATTTCATGTAATACACATTATTAATCTCACAATATTAAACATGCTTTAATCCCTAGGGTTTTCCTTTTATCTATTTTATTAAATAAATAAATCTACACCTACATTAGTTCATACTTAATCATAAAAATTAGAATGTGTAGACAGTATCTGAGACTAATTTATTTAAACAGAGAATAATCCTATGAACATTTTGCAATTTGAATCACTAAATTTGGAGTTCATATGCAAAAGATATGAAATAAACAAGTTTGGGAATTCAAAATATGAAATTAGGTCTAATTCTATGAATATTTAAAAGTCCAGGGTTAAATCTGCAAGATTACAGGGGCCTGCGCGCGAAAACCAGGAACGGCGGGTTTATTTCCAACAAACCGAGGGTTTCTTACGCAAAACAACCACGCGAAGGGGTATCGGGCTCCCTCAACCATTAGATCTAAAACCAACGGCTGAGATTAGATCTGCGTCCGAGGGCGCGCGCGAGTGAGCGGGCGAGTGCTAACAGGCGGGCCAAGGGATGTCAGCGACAGAGGGGGAGGGCACACTGACCGAGCGGGCCCATCGCCAGGGGACATGGGCGCTGACAGGCAGGCCAAGGGTGCAGGGCGCGCGTGCGCGAAGCGGTATCCGCGATCTGGGCCGTGCGATCAAGATTGGATGGGGAAAATTAGACCAGGGGAATGAACGGCTACGGGCGGTGTTGCTCCTCTTCGCGGTGGTGAGGTCGCCGGAGTTGGGGCAGACGCGTGATAGGGGGGTTCCGGGGTCGCCGGGATTGGGTAGAGAGGGAGAGAATGCCACGGCGAACTCAGTGGCGGGGAGAAGGCCACGAATCCGAGGGCAGAGAGGGGAGAACGGCGGGGAGAAGGCCTCAGGCAGACCGGAGAAGCTCCAACGAGGCATTCCGGCCATGGGGAGGGAGCTTAAGGCACGCTAAGGCCTGGGCTAGCTTTAGCAGAGGCAGAGGTGACACAGGGACCTACTCCGGGGAAATAGATCAGGCTAAATCGGTTGGCCACTGTGCGAGCACGCCAAACCACCATGGCCGAGCACCGGCGATGCCAAAATTGGCCGAGCACAGAGCGAAAACTAGGGAAATTAAGCACGGGAAAAGTTGTCTCACCTCAGGGCGGAGCTCGAGGAGACTTGGCACGGTCCCCAGCGAGCTAGATGGTCGGGAACGCGGGCGTGGGTCTCCGGCGGCGTCTAGCGGCGAGGGCAAAGCGCGAGAGAGGGCAAAGCTATGCAAAATGAGGCGGGGAGCGAGTGCGGGCGCTGGCGAGGCTCTAAGAAGGGAGCTGGGCACGTGGGCGGGCGTCGTGGCTGAAAGTTCCCTTTGACCCGGGAACAGGATCTGGATGTCGCCTAGAGGGGGGGGGTGAATAGGCGAATAAAACTTATCACTTTAAAACTTAAATTCTTACTCTACTCAAAGACTTAGTACGCAGTGGTGTGAGAAAACCCTTCGAGTAGGTTGCAGCGGAATCGGAGATCCTGTCTCAAAATGTCCTGCACTTCAAATAAAGCTTATACCACGGATAAGTGTTGAAGTGCAGATATAAAAGCGAGTAAGACAGAGAGTCAGGATACAGTACAGAACAGAGCACACAGACGCAAGGATTTATCCCGAGGTTCGGCCAAGCCTGAAATGCTTGCCTAGTCCTCGTTGGAGTTAGCCACACCTGGGCTTGGAGTCTATTTCAACTCCTTCCTCCGTTTGCTCAGATCTGTCAGTATGACAGATAGAGCCTTTCACTATTGAGTTGGGTTACAACAAAACCGCGGCTGCTTACAAACTTCTTGACAGCACCCCGGCAAAGTAACAATACGCTCAAGACCTTGATCTAGCTCTTAGCAGCTCTTCTCCACTCTCTTAAGGCTTATAGCTGTGCCTTCTACACAAGCTAGAGAGATACACACAAGAGGGAGAGTGAGAATTGATTCGAGTGATGTCTACACTTGTTGGCTGCGCTTGTGTATTGCTTGAGGCGCCTAGGGGTCCCTTTTATAGGCACAAGGGGCCTAGGAGCCATTGGAAGCAATCCAGGAAGGCAATCCTTGCCTTCTGTCGAGTGGCGCACCGGACAGTCTGGTGCACCACCGGACACTGTCCGGTGACCGATTTCTTTCCAGAACTGGCGCAGGCGACCGTTGCAGTCTTGGAGCCGTTGGCGCACCGGACACTGTCCGGTGCACACCGGACAGTCCGGTGCCCCATCTGACCTTTGGCTCTGCCACGCGTCACGCGCGGATTGCGCGACCGACCGTTGGCCCAGCCGACCGTTGGCTCACCGGACAGTCCGGTGCACCACCGGACAGTCCGGTGAATTATAGCCGTACGTCGCCAGACTTCTCCCGAGAGCGGCCTGTTCACCGGAGTTCAGCCTGGCGCACCGGACACTGTCCGGTGCACCACCGGACAGTCTGGTGTACCAGACCGAGCTGAGACTTGGCTGTACACAGCCAAGCCTTTTGCACTTCTTTCCTTTTCTTCTTCCTTCTATTTCTAACACTTAGACAAGTATATTAGTACACAAAACCAATGTACTAAGTCTAGAAACATACCTTCTCTTGATTTTTATATCTGTAGCATTTGACATGCTTGAGCTTTGATGTTGGACTCATAAATCATCAAGTCAGCTTGACTTGATCTAGATTGACATTTCTTAGCTCCAACATCCTGCAAAGGTCACATAGAATATCTCCAAACATAGGAACATCCCAAACTAAGGGTCAGAGTGCACTTAGCTCTTTTGGGCTGCTTCCAGTTCTGTTTTTGACATTCGTTCTCATTCTAGTGACCTTGATCTCCTTCTTAGAGCTTGGTCTTGAGCCTTATGACTTACACCACATAACTAAAGATGTTTCCTCATTGGTTGTAAGTCACGTCCTTATGTAGTGATCCTTGATGTGTCGTAGCTGTTCTCAACTCGATCACCCTTGACTTTGCAAGCCTTCTTCTTCACCCTTGGCTTTGGGTTCCTCAGCCTCCTTGACCTTCTCCCATGCACTTGGTACCTCGAAGCTCTTCTTGCCTCCGTCCTTGGCTTGATCAGTTGTCTCCGAGCTACACACCCGAGTATCACTTTTGCAATGTCCACCTTACTTGTTGTAGCATCCCAAAAATTCAAATTCTGAAACTTTCTCAAACTCGCTCTAAATTCAAAATGAATTTCAAATTTCATTTCAAAATGTTTGTTTGCGAGTTGATATCAACAAATAAAATTATAGTGGTCTATATTCCTCCTCAAAATATCCTACAAATATTTCCCCAGTGATCACCCTCAAACTCTTTCAGAAATACTGCCCAAATATTCCACCGATATATCTCCAAGTATTTTCTTCATGAGAAATACCTTCCGAATCATTTTTAAACTCCCCACAAATATTTTCTTCATACTTTCCTCATGCCCATACGTATACGTATGCCTCCGGTGTCATACGGTGAGCTCTACAAGCTAATTACATTCATATAAGACAAATCCATGCTAATCTCCCACTAATCCTCTCATCCTCCCACTAATCCTCTCATCCCTCCCCCTAATCCCCCCACCATGGCTATAAATAGAGGGGCAAGGGCCTCCTCTCATCCCACCCCAAGCCATTTCATGGCAACTCCCTCCCCCCCCACACCCACACGCCCACTCCCACTCCCACTCCACCTCCCACACAAGCACACACTAGCACAAGGATCGTTCGATCGTTCTTCGATCGTTCGTCCCCTTGTTCTTGGTTCGTTCGTCCGTTCGTCCGATCGTTCGATCATTCGTCCGTTCGTTCGTCCAAATAATCCTTTTCCTGCCGTTATGCTGCCAAAATTCCGATCGTTCGTTCGTTCGATCATTCGATCGTTCATCGTTCGTTCATAGTTCCTATTCATCGTTCATCGTTCGTTCATCGTCACTATTTACCATCACTATTTATCGTCAGTATTTACCGTTACTTTTTACCGTTACTTTTTACCGTTTACCATTACTTTTTACCGTTACTTTTTACCGTTTACCGTTACTTTTTACCGTTACTATTTACCGTTACTTTTTACCGTTTACCGTTACTTTTTACCGTTACTATTTACCGTTACTTTTTACCGTTACTATTCACTGTTACTATTCATCGATCATCCGATTACCCCAAATTTCAACTACTCATCCATCATGCTGTCCAGTCCACCTAAGACCAGCCAGATCCATATTCCAGTTATACAAACTCCGGTGACTGTGATTTTCATTCCAGTAGGGAACTTCCAATCTGGTCACCCATCCTAGGTTTCTCCAAGTTGAGCACGCTTAACTTGAGATTCCTTCGAACCAGGCTTCCAAACTCAGATTCCAATAATTCTCGTTTCTAAATTCTTATCAAACTATTCTCTATCCAACCATGCCATCCCTTAAGCATGGTTCATGTTCCAGAAAAATCCCAAAATACTCTCGTCCCATATTCTGCCTATAACTCTCCTGTTCATATTAAGTCAGACGATTCATTCGTCACTATTCTCACCAACAGTGAACTTCGTTGTGCTACACCACATACACCCAGCTACCCTCTCCCTCTCCACACACACGCAACACCCTCAGCCAAGGCAAACACCCCACTCACTCAGTTACTCCGCTCTGCCAGCTACACGCATAGTGTCACTTCGTCTCCAGTCCACCCTCCTGGTAAGCACCTTCGCTCCACCACCAGCAGTATCTCAGCACCACATGACACATATTCTACTCAAGACTCTACCCATCCATATATCACTATTCTGACCACTATACTAAATATTTGTCGGTATACTTGTTGGTTTGTATGTTTGCTTGTTCATGTTGCATAGTTATCGGAGCGTTCGTGCCGTCTCGTGGAGGCCCGATCTGCAAGTCTACGCTAGGCAGTGGAGCTAGAAGCCAGTTCCGCGAGCTCCCCTTCCCCCTTCGCCGAATAAGCACGGCAAGCTCACTGGATCCCTTTGATGCATAAATTACCTATGCTTTTACAACCACAACCCTCAGCCTGTTATTTTATGCATGATATGATTTTGAGACAAGTTATTATGGCCACCCAGCCGCTTGCCGCAATCAATACTTGATATATTTGTTACAAATGATTTGAGGAAAGGTGTGAGTTTTCAAAAGAAAATGATTTTCAAAATGTGTTTGATGAAGGGTTTCCACCCTTGTCACCTTTGAGTAGGGATGATCAGGGACTCCCTGGTTTAGGGGAGGGCCTAAGGTGATGGCTCAGCTGGTTTAGGCGTGAGCAGAAGGATTGTCCCCTCGTATAAGGACCGGTTTGTCATCTTTCACTACCTGTACTCATGATAAGTACAACCACTCGAGATTGTGTGGGCAGTCACTCAATCTGAACTCGTACGGTCCAACCCTAGGGTTATGAAGGCTGGGGAGCACCGGGAGGATAAGGAGGGGGAAAGTTTTGTCCGGTTTGGACATGGTGGTGGCCTGACTCCTTCCGGATAACCGTTAAGGTTAGGACGTGCGGGGAAAGAAAGAGATTCGGATTCGGATCTCACTGATCATGAGATCGCAGAGCCGGACTAGTGGGTAAAGTGTACACCTCTGCGCAGAGTTTGAAAACCTATTCGAATAGTCTGTGTCCACAGGAATGGACGAGTCTGGTATGGTATGGCAATTAATGTTTTGTTTTCAAAAAAAGGGTGCGTTTGAGAAAAATGGTTTTTAAAAGGTTCGGCGGTTCAGCCGTGAGCTATGGTGGACGGGAAGTCCAGTAGCTGTTTTTGAAAAGGAAAACCAGTGGGAAACTGCTGAGACACCTGGATGGTTTAGTCTAGGGGATTTTTGTTCTAATACTGAAAAACTTCCTGCTCCGTTTGGAGAGGATGCGCTTTGCAAAATACAAAACGTTTTTCAAAACAACCCTGCATAAAATATTGCTGTTTCTGCAAAATATCCTGAGCTCCACATATTCCATGCATTATATCTGATTTCCCCATTCCGTGGGTGAAGGTGGGCTACTGAGTACGTTTGTACTCACCCTTGCTTATTTATTTTTTTTTCAGAAAAAGGAGATCGGGTAAGAGTTATGACTGTTCCCAACCTTGCCTGTGGCTGTTGGACCGCTGATTTGCTTCACTGCGTATATCGGGCTGCTTCAGCCCCACTCTGATGTTATATCCCGAGTTGTGGACCAACTCTTAAAGTTGATCGCCACCATTGTAGGTTTGTCTCGTTTAAGCAGATCTGGAATCATCTGTTGTATAAATGTGTTTACTAGCCTCCTGGGACTAGTAATTGTATCACATTTGAGTCCCAGAGGATTGGGGACGCTTCAGGTGGTATCAGAGCTGTTAGGTTGGCCGCGGGACGTAACCCTTAGCCTGATCCAAAAGTTTTTGAGTCCAAACTATTTTCTTAAAAAAATTCTTGCTCTCATCCCTTCATTTCAAAAATGCTTTCCCCCTTTCCTTCTCTCAGAAGTCAGATGGAGGTTCGCTGCCAAACCAGCTTTTGCCAGAATGAAGATGGTTTCCCCAAGTTGTTGAAAGCATGCACAATTCGCCTCAGAATCAGGAGCCAGCCAGAGTATGATGGTTGTGAATTCGTCGAGCATGGCACGGAGAAGTGTGTCGTGATTGTATACATTGGATCCAGTCCGCACCATGTGGAATGGAGTGTCACTGCTGCTGGGCACAGATTCAAAGACACCTGCCAAGTCGTCGCTTGCAAGGCATTGAGGGCCCTATGTCAGATCTATGAAGAAGAAGTGGCCGACACCTCGCTCAGATTCTTCCCGCCCTTTCAGAGAGACCGTCCCATTTGGATGGCCAGGATGCGTGCCTTGGAAGGGCAGCAGCTGCTTGAGGACAACCCCATAGTCGTGTACCTCACTGCCTACCTGCTCACCCTGGATGCACAGTATGATTTCTTGGCTCGGCACCACCGTCAGATGATTGCCCGAGCAGAAGATGCAGAGAAGCTCAACCGTAAGCTCCATGTGGATCTCACCACAGCTCAAGCCCATGTAGCTGCCTTGGAAAGTCGTGAGGCCATTGCTGTTGAAGCCCTAAAGCAAGCCAAGGATGAGCACATCCAGAAGTTGATGGATGCCTACTTGGTAACCCATAACCAACGTAGAGCCCTGCGGATCCAAGAGCTCGCTTCATCCAACCCTGTTCAACCCATCAGAGCTGAAGACCCCCAGATTCTTGAAGGTCACCCGGTCTCTATCAGAGGAGAGAAGAAGGCTTGGGAACTACCGGAAGGAGCCATAGTCTTGGAAGGAATTCCAGTCTTCCCTCAGGCTATGAATAAGCAAGAGCACCCCGAGTCCTCCCAAGATCCCCCGCCGAAGTTGTTTGAGCCCCTCACCATGAAGAAGATTCCAGCACCATCCCGTGAAGTCAAGGAAGAAGCTGCAAGCACCCCGCCAGCACCACCGCCCTCTAAGGAACTACAAGAGCCTGTCCCGCTTTAAGAAGAGTTCGACCCCGTGCTGCCATCTCAGTCGCCGCCAGAAGAAGCCATCAATATCAGCTCCCTCTTGACCCATCCAGGAGATGTCTCAGATTGAAGTTGTGCGCCAGCCTTGCCAGAAGAGAAGCTGCCTAGTCTGAAGTTAGTTATGCCCAGTCCTCTGCATGCATTGGGTAGTGAAGTTTTTCTTCACTTTGGCTAGAGCCCTACATGTATGAGAGGTAATCGTGTAGACTCGTGTTTTGAAAAACTCTAATTGTGTGGCCCCCTAGGGCATTTCAAAATGAATTTCGCTTGATGTTTTCTTCCCTTTTGACTGCATATGTGATGCTTTAACGTTAGTGCTCATAAGTCGCATTTAGCATAGTTCTCAATTCAGGAGCCAAGCAATAGTAGTTATGCTTAGCCCCTAAATCTAAGTAGTCCGTGCTTTGGAAAAACTCTATTCTTCCCTTATTCAAAATATTTGATTTGTTTGTGCTTATCATTGCTGAGCTTGTGTGTTTTCTTTTTAAGAAAGGTTTTCTCTAAAAACATAGATCACAAATTAGAGCTAATTCTCACCTTATGCTTCCATTCTCATCTTAACCCATCTCAAGAGAAAAGTGCCTTACCCAAGAAGATATCGGGAAGCTTACCCTTGAAGCATGGAATAAGCTACAGAGGAACCTATCCAGTCGCTTAGTCAAAAGGACCGACCATGAGAATCAAAGCACTGCCCCTGAGTCAAAGTAAACAGGAAAAGAGGACAAAAGGAGATATTACCATACAGAGAGGCAAAGATTCTTGGAACCAGAAACCACAAACATCAGGGTCATTGACCCCGCCACTCACCCGTGCCCCTCGCACGCGTGCCCGCCTCCATGCGCACTACTACCGCCGCCCACCCCCCTTTGCAGCGCACCCACCGCCGCCATCATCGCCGGCAATACCAGGCCCCCTTCCCTTGTTGCACCCGCTGCCGCGTAGCACCTGCTCCATCACCACCACTCCACCCCTCGAGCACCACCATCAATACCGCTCGCCTATAAACCCCCCCCACTAGCTCCCTCAGTTCCCATCCCAAGCAAAACACTCCAGATAAAACCCCCTCTGCCAAATCGCAAGCAACTCCATTTTCCACTCCCTCGCCCCTAAGATCACAATGCTTGGTGATTCTTGGGTTGAAGACTGTTGCACATGGTTCATAGTCTTTGGTTTCCTCCAATGTATGATGGTAATACTCATCGATAGAATCCTCCAGTGGGAAGAGCAAAGAGAAAGAAAGGGCCAGTGAAAAGAAGATAGTGAAGAGAAGCTAAGAAGAAGGTTCTCCCAGAATCAACCCCGTGCCAGTCATCTCTCTGCTGCCTGCTCAAGCATCAACAGTAGAAGAAGGCCCCGTAACACCCGTGTTATGAGGTACTTCAAGGAGTTCAAATCCCCAAGATTCAAGAGTTCTACCCTCATTCTTTTTAAGTGGGATAGTGTTCCAGTAAGGTTCCTATGGAGAAAAAGAAGAAGGCCTGTAGCAAGCTTGTGGAAGTTCGCAAGAGGAAGGTTTGCGTGTCGGCATCGATGCTTCTTCAATAAGCTAGCTGCCAAGCGAAACCTAGAAGCCTGAAGATGATTCTTCGAGTAGCCAGAATCAGCGTTTGCAATCGACAACCAGATGCTCCTCAAAGGCCAGATTTTGTTGAAGCTCTATCTCCTCGAAGAGTCTGCAAAGTGAAGATATGTAGCTGAAGTAAAGCTATACCCATAACCCTTCTAAGCCGAATCTCGAGGACGAGATTCCTTTTAAGTGGGGTAGATTTGTAGCATCCCAAAAATTCAAATTCTGAAACTTTCTCAAACTCGCTCTAAATTCAAAATGAATTTCAAATTTCATTTCAAAATGTTTGTTTGCGAGTTGATATCAACAAATAAAATTATAGTGGTCTATATTCCTCCTCAAAATATCCTACAAATAGTTCCCCAGTGATCACCCTCAAACTCTTTCAGAAATACTGCCCAAATATTCCACCGATAAATCTCCAAGTATTTTCTTCCTGAGAAATACCTTCGGAATCATTTTTAAAGTCCCCACAAATATTTTCTTCATAACTTTCCTCATGCCCATACGTATATGTATGCCTCCGGTCTCATACGGTGAGCTCTACAAGCTAATTACATTCATATAAGACAAATCCATGCTAATCTCCCACTAATCCTCTCATCCTCCCACTAATCCTCTCATCCCTCCCCCTAATCCCCCCACCATGGCTATAAATAGAGGGGCAAGGGCCTCCTCTCATCCCACCCCAAGCCATTTCATGGCAACTCCCTCCCCCCCCACACCCACACACCCACTCCCACTCCCACTCCACCTCCCACACAAGCACACACTAGCACAAGGATCGTTCGTCCCCTTGTTCTTGGTTCGTTCGCTTGTTCGTCCGATCGTTCGATCGTTCGTCCGTTCGTTCATCCAAATAATCCTTTTCCTGCCGTTATGCTGCCAAAATTCCGATCGTTCGTTCGTTCGATCATTCGATCGTTCATCATTCGTTCATAGTTCCTATTCATCGTTCATCGTTCGTTCATCGTCACTATTTACCATCACTATTTATCGTCACTATTTACCGTTACTATTTACCGTTACTTTTTACCGTTTACCATTACTTTTTACCGTTACTTTTTACCGTTTACCATTACTTTTTACCGTTACTATTTACCGTTACTTTTTACCGTTACTATTTACCGTTACTATTTACCGTTACTTTTACCGTTACTATTCACTGTTACTATTCATCGATCATCCGATTACCCCAAATTTCAACTACTCATCCATCATGCTGTCCAGTTCACCTAAGACCAGCCAGACCCATATTCCAGTTATACAAACTCCAGTGACTGTGATTTTCATTCCAGTAGGGAACTTCCAATCTGGTCACCCATCCTAGGTTTCTCCAAGTTGAGCACGCTTAACTTGAGATTCCTTCGAACCAGGCTTCCAAACTCAGATTCCAATAATTCTCGTTTCTAAATTCTTATCAAACTATTCCCTATCCAACCATGCCATCCCTTAAGCATGGTTCATGTTCCAGAAAAATCCCAAAATACTCTCGTCCCATATTCTGCCTATAACTCTCCTGTTCATATTAAGTCAGACGATTCATTCGTCACTATTCTCACCAACAGTGAACTTCGCTGTGCTACACCACATACACCCAGCTATAAATACACCAAGTTACCCTCTCCCTCTCCACACACACGCAACACCCTCAGCCAAGGCAAACACCCCACTCACTCAGTTACTCCGCTCTTCCAGCTACACGCATAGTGTCACTTCGTCTCCAGTCCACCCTCCTGGTAAGCACCTTCACTCCACCACCAGCAGTATCTCAACACCACATGACACATATTCTACTCAAGACTCTACCCATCCATATATCACTATTCTGACCACTATACTAAATATTTGTTGGTATACTTGTTGGTTTGTATGTTTGCTTGTTCATGTTGCATAGTTATCGGAGCGTTCGTGCCGTCTCGTGGAGGCCCGATCTGCAAGTCTACGCTAGGCAGTGGAGCCAGAAGCCAGTTCCGCGAGCTCCCCTTCCCCCTTCGCCGAATAAGCACGGCAAGCTCATTGGATCCCTTTGATGCATAGATTACCTATGCTTTTACAACCACAACCCTCAGCCTGTTATTTTATGCATGATATGATTTTGAGACAAGTTATTATGGCCACCCAGCCGCTTGCCGCAATCAATACTTGATATATTTGTTACAAATGATTTGAGGAAAGGTGTGAGTTTTCAAAAGAAAATGATTTTCAAAATGTGTTTGATGAAGGGTTTCCACCCTTGTCACCTTTGAGTAGGGATGATCAGGGACTCCCTGATTTAGGGGAGGGCCTAAGGTGATGGCTCAGCTGGTTTAGGCGTGAGCAGAAGGATTGTCCCCTCGTATAAGGACCGGTTTGTCATCTTTCACTACCTGTACTCATGATAAGTACAACCACTCGAGACTGTGTGGGCAGTCACTCAATCTGAACTCGTACGGTCCAACCCTAGGGTTATGAAGGCTGGGGAGCACCGGGAGGATAAGGAGGGGGAAAGTTTTGTCCGGTTTGGACATGGTGGTGGCCTGACTCCTTCCGGATAACCATTAAGGTTAGGACGTGCGGGGAAAGAAAGAGATTCGGATTCGGATCTCACTGATCATGAGATCGCAGAGCCGGACTAGTGGGTAAAGTGTACACCTCTGCGCAGAGTTTGAAAACCTATTCGAATAGTCTGTGTCCACAGGAATGGACGAGTCTGGTATGGTATGGAAATTAATGTTTTGTTTTCAAAAAAAGGGGTGCGTTTGAGAAAAATGGTTTTTAAAAGGTTCGGCGGTTCAGCCGTGAGCTATGGTGGACGGGAAGTCTAGTAGCTGTTTTTGAAAAGGAAAACCAGTGGGAAACTGCTGAGACACCTGGATGGTTTAGTCCAGGGGATTTTTGTTCTAATACTGAAAAACTTCCTGCTCCGTTTGGAGAGGATGCGCTTTGCAAAATACAAAATGTTTTTCAAAACAACCCTGCATAAAATATTGCTGTTTCTGCAAAATATCCTGAGCTCCACATATTCCATGCATTATATCTGATTTCCCCATTCCGCGGGTGAAGGTGGGCTGCTGAGTACGTTTGTACTCACCCTTGCTTATTTATTTTTTTTTAGAAAAAGGAGATCGAGTAAGAGTTACGACTGTTCCCAACCTTGCCTGTGGCTGTTGGACCGCTGATTTGCTTCACTGCGTATATCGGGCTGCTTCAGCCCCACTCTGATGTTATATCCCGAGTTGTGGACCAACTCTTAAAGTTGATCGCCACCATTGTAGGTTTGTCTCGTTTAAGCAGATCTGGAATCATCTGTTGTATAAATGTGTTTACTAGCCTCCTGGGACTAGTAATTGTATCACATTTGAGTCCCAGAGGATTGGGGACGCTTCACTTGTGATGCCCATTATCTATCCATCATTTAGTCCTTGGACCATCACACTTGTTCACTTGTGTTGAACCCTGTTAGCTTTACATTAAGCACCTGTTCAACACTTAGCACACTTGTTAGTCCTTTAATTGAGTTGTCATCCAAACACCAAAACCCACAAGAGAGCTTTCAATCTCCCCCTTTTTGGTGATTGATGGCAACACAATTAAAGCTTACATAAGAGTAAAATTTAAAGCACAAAATTTGAGTTCTAAGATTGTAGAATGCTCCCCCTAAATATGTGCTTGCATTAAAAACTTAGCTTTGGCCTTAAATGCCAAAATGCACATACTTAGGCTAAATCGAAACATTGCTACACCTTAGCACCTGTGGGATGCATTGTGTCAAGGATCAAACCATGATGCGTATAACACACAAATGCACAGAATCAGTGTTAAACACCATTCACTTGAGTGGATATATCACAGGAATATCAACCTGCCACTATTCACCATTAAGATACCAATTTAAACTAAGATACCAATTTAAAACAATCTTAAAGCACCTTTAATCTTAAGGTACCATTAACCACATGATTATCTATTTCACTATAGAAGCCAATTAATTCATAGCAGCGGAAACACTAGTCCATATGATGCAACACATATAATACTGCAAGAAGCATATGATAAGACTTATCAATAACACACTAACAATGCTCAAACTAACACATCACCCCTTAGGATAAGCTTTCCTCTCAGGTTGAGATAAGCTTTAATGCACAAATTCTCCCCCTTTGACATCAAACACCAAAACCATATTCAAGCAAGAACATAGGATGATGTCAAGGGACAGCAGGGTGTTAAGGAGGAGAGACACATTATCAACACTCCCCCTTATTCATTAAACATATGCACCAGAGATATTGAGATACATTTACGCATAATATCAAAAGATGTCAATTGAAGCAAACTATCATGGCTACCAATTGAAAGTCATTTATTATCATAGCTCCATGATATTTAAGGATAAGCATCTATTATCACCAGATATTATAGAGCATGAGCAATCTAAAAATATGCAATTACTCACGACTTGAGATACCAATTTCTTGACTTACAGAGGTACCCAAGTCCTGATTGCTCCATTTCTTGCTCATCTTCTCTTTTCCACCTAGAGACTATACAAGATCGCTCAAGAAACAGTTAGTCTCAAAAGACACAAGTTATGTGTGCTCCCCCTCAAGTTGTGCATCAAGTATTTGAATGACTTGCACTTTGCACATTCTAGCTTCCTCAGAACTAGAGGGGATCACAACATACCTTGGTCAAGGCATACTCTATCACTTTCATCACACAAAGATACCAATTTGAATATCAAATGAAAGATTGACTTAATCCAACAATGCATGTCTCAAGAAGTATAACATTTTACGAGCAACCTAGACATGCTTCATACTTGACAATCATTGCACCACATATACCAATTGAAAAACAACACGATCATGCACATAAAGCGTAATGTCTAAGCACATCATAATTAAGAAGGTTCCTTAGATACACCAAAAGAATCAACATTATAAAGAAGGAGCACCTAAGCCAAGATACTACCAATTCAGAGGCAAAACCATAGCTGTGATCACTTCAAGATATTCAATGAAATTGCATAGTTCCAATCTCCATACCTTTGCCTTTTCCTGAATTGCTATGAGAGCACCAGTTGTCACTAATTGAGGGCTCCTTTTGTTCATGCACCTTATAGCTCAAAAGAGTGCATTAGAGGCACAACATGGAGTTGGTATTCACACAATACCAGACTAGAGTAATCGTGTGAACATTAACTAAACAAAATATCATATTTGCACATAGGTTAATCATTAAAACCATATAGCATAACTCACAAAGGAATACATGTTTATTCACGAACACGAAAAGAGTTAATCATGGTGGATACATTTAATGAAAAACTACCCATTAAATGATTCAAGAGACAAAACCTCTAAAGCATACAATCATGATTAAGCATGCATGGTTACGATCTTGGAAATCACTGATCATTGATTGAAAGGTACTCAACACAGGCAATCAAGAGGCATAACTACTCCAAGGACAGGTAGCACAACAATCAGTTTTAAGAGCAATACTGATTATCAACAAAGTACTTAAGATACAAGGGTACCATCCTATGAAGAGCAAGTTGAAGAATCTCATCAAGGTCCTTTGTTTGATTCACCAATAATGATTAAGGACCTATTCACCTTATTTCACTTGAGATGAACATGGGATTAGTGTCTCACAATAATTCAACCTTGGATCAATAAACACTAAAACAATTAACAGCTTAAGCATAGAGTTTTAGATAACCGTCTTAAGCTCTCCCATGGTCTCCAGTCCATCTCAAGGCACCTGCATGGTCTAGTTAGCACAATTTGGTACCCACCTCGGGATGGGTCCATGACGTTCAACCAAAAGTGCCTTTGGTACCCAAATAGTCTTTGTGCTAGTTCTAGGTGATCTCGTTATAGATCTAGCACAAGTGTATGATTTGGGTCTCCTAAGCGAATAAGATTGAGACAAATTTACTTGCTTAGGAACCTCACCTTTATTACATACCTTGGATAGATGACCCTGCTCACCACACTTGTAGCAGAAGCGTCGCTCAACCTGACATGACGCTTGTTGTTTGTCATTTTCCTTGGTGAGAGTCATCTTGGAGACTGCACATGCTTGATTCGTCAATAGAGGACAAGAAGTGATCGTGTGGTTCTTGTCATTGCATCCGAAGCATCTCCTTATCCCTTCTCCCTTGTTGGTGTATGGACACGATGCAATGAGGTGTCCTGACTTGTTGCACTTAAAACACCCCCTTTCCCTTTTCTCTTTTTGTTCTTGGATGACATAGACAAAAGGTCAGTGCAAACAACATGATTAATTGAATCTTTACCTTTTTCCAAGCTCATGTTGATTTCTTCATCTTTAGGAACATTCTTCTTATTGAGCTTAACACTTGCTGTAGTTTTTTCTTTCTCAAGCTTCTTCACCACGCGCCCGTGGATATCTTGAGAGAGTTGAGCAATGCGTCTTCTCCTTAGTTGTCTTTGCTTCTTGTTCCCACACAATTTCTTTTGTGACCCTGCAACTTTTTGCTCATTTAAACACTCACTTCCTTTTGAGTGACAGGGGTTAGCACATGGTGATAGATTATCCAAATGTGCACATTTACAAGAATGAGGTTCACTTGAGTTAAAACTAGTAATTACTATTTCATGAGCAATATCAAGCATGATATGGTCATCAATTAATTTATTATGAGAAAATGATAACATATCATATTATTCACCTAGAGCAAGTTTTTCTAAGTTTATCATTTCGACTTGACTCCTAAGCATGGCATTTTCCATTTTAAGTTGAGCAACACAAGATAAAGCATCATCATTATTTCTTTGCTCAAATAAAATTGAATCATACCGTTGGACCAAATCATCATGAGAGCACTTTAGCTCCTCATGTTCTTTGGTAATCTTCTCCAGGCTGTTGTTTGTTTTGATGAGTGTCTCCTTTAGCCTGAGAAGTGTCTCGCCTTGTTCCTTGTTCCTTCTCAACAGTTTAACCAAGAGCGCTTTGTCCTCTTTGTTGAGATGGATGTAGAAACGGCGAATCTCCTCTTCTTCCACATCGTCGGTCTCATTTTCCCTGTCATCAATGTTAGTGGAAGCAATACAGGAAAATGCACCTTGTGGTGATGAAGATTCATCCTCGCTATCATCCTCATATTCCTCCTCATCATGGCTTTCGTCTTCACCGTCATTGTTAGCAATAAAACATTTATTACTAGTGGAGAACAAACCTGTTGACGAGGTGGATTCATCGTTTGGTGCCCATCGTTCTTGTTCTTCTCCCTTTGAAAGGTTAGCATCACAAGCAATATAGGGAGTAGGAGCAGTACAATTTGCCACAAAATATTTTACTTTAATTCTATTCCATAAATCATAAGCATCAACAAATAAATCATTATCACTACTCATGATGGCAAAATAGGCATCTCTAGAAAGAGAATCAACTAAGATGTTGCAAGCATGGTGATTTAGAGATAGACATCTTAGTTCATCATTAGAAGGATTTTTACTAACATTAGAGGGAAAATACTTCTACTAAAGACCTGTCTCAAATCAGGATCAACACTCATAAAAGCATTATAAATAGAGACAGACCAAGACTTGTAATTAGAGCCATCGCCTAAAAGAAGTTCTACAGTTACCTCTTGTGACGACATCGTCATCTCCGGACGGCTAAGCCCACACTGGAGAGGCCTAGCTCTGATACCAATTGAAAGTTCCCTTTGACCTGGGAACAGGATCTGGATGTCGCCTAGAGGGGGGTGAATAGGCGAATAAAACTTATCACCTTAAAACTTAAATTCTTACTCTACTCAAAGACTTAGTACGTAGTGGAGTGAGAAGACCCTTCGAGTAGGTTGCAGCAGAATCGGAGATCCTGTCTCAAAATGTCCTGCACTTCAAATAAAGTTTATACCACGGATAAGTGTTGAAGTGCAGATATAAAAGCGAGTAAGACAAAGAGTCAGGATATAGTACAGAACAGAGCACACAGACGCAAGGATTTATCCCGAGGTTCGGTCAAGCCTGAAATGCTTGCCTAGTCCTCGTTGGAGTTAGCCACACCTGGGCTTGGAGTCTATTTCAACTGCTTCCTCTGTTTGCTCAGATCTGTCAGTATGACAGATAGAGCCTTTCACTATTGAGTTGGGTTACAACAAAACCGCGGCTGCTTACAAACTTCTTGACAGCACCCTGGCAAAGTAACGATACGCTCAAGACCTTGATCTAGCTCTTAGCAGCTCTTCTCCACTCTCTAAAGGCTTATAGTTGTGCCTTCTACACAAGCTAGAGAGATACACACAAGAGGGAGAGTGAGAATTGATTCGAGTGATGTCTACACTTGTTGGCTGCGCTTGTGTATTGCTTGAGGCGCCTAGGGGTCCCTTTTATAGGCACAAGGGGCCTAGGAGCCGTTGGAAGCAATCCAGGAAGGCAATCCTTGCCTTCTGTCGGGTGGCGCACCGGACAGTCCGGTGCACCACCGGACACTGTCCGGTGACCGATGTCTTTCCAAAACTGGCGCAGGAGACCGTTGCAGTCTTGGAGCCGTTGGCGCATCAGACACTGTCCGGTGCACACCGGACAGTCCGGTGCCCATCTGACCGTTGGCTCTGCCACGCGTCACGTGCGGATTGCGCGGCCGACCGTTGGCCCAGCCGACCGTTGGCTCACCGGATAGTCCGGTGCACCACCGGACAGTCCGGTGAATTATAGCCGTACGTCGCTAGACTTCTCCCGAGAGCGGCCTGTTCACCGGAGTTCAGCCTGGCGCACCGGACACTGTCCGGTGCACCACCGGACACTGTCCGGTGCACCACCGGACAGTCCGGTGTACCAGATCGAGCTGAGTCTTGGCTGTACACAGCCAAGCCTTTTGCACTTCTTTCCTTTTCTTCTTCCTTCTATTTCTAACACTTAGACAAGTATATTAGTACACAAAACCAATGTACTAAGTCTAGAAACATACCTTCTCTTGATTTTTATATCTATAGCATTTGACATGCTTGAGCTTTGATGTTGGACTCATAAATCATCAAGTCAGCTTGACTTGATCTAGATTGACATTTCTTAGCTCCAACATCCTGCAAAGGTCACATAGAATATCTCCAAACATAGGAACATCCCAAACTAAGGGTCAGAGTGCACTTAGCTCTTTTGGGCTACTTCCAGTTCTGTTTTTGACATTTGTTCTCGTTCTAGTGACCTTGATCTCCTTCTTAGAGCTTGGTCTTGAGCCTTATGACTTACACCACATAACTAAAGATGTTTCCTCATTGGTTGTAAGTCACGTCCTTATGTAGTGATCCTTGATGTGCCGTAGCTGTTCTCAACTCGATCACCCTTCACTTTGCAAGCCTTCTTCTTCACCCTTGGCTTTGGGTTCCTCAGCCTCCTTGACCTTCTCCCATGCACTTGGTACCTTGAAGCTCTTCTTGCCTCCGTCCTTGGCTTGATCAGTTGTCTCCGAGCTACGCACCCGAGTATCACTTTTGCAATGTCCATCTTACTTGTGATGCCCATTATCTATCCATCATTTAGTCCTTGGACCATCACACTTGTTCACTTGTGTTGAACCCTGTTAGCTTTACATTAAGCACCTGTTCAACACTTAGCACACTTGTTAGTCATTTAATTGAGTTGTCATCCAAACACCAAAACCCACAAGAGAGCTTTCAGTGGCTGAGAAATCCGACGACGTGCGCGAGTGCGCACGCACCGATCCATGGCGGGCGCGGGGAGGGCAGATCTGACAGGGAGGGTCCATGACGCAGAGAGAGAGGAAAGGGGCGCTCAGGGCAACGACTCTGCAACTGGCGAACTGGGCCCACGAAGTAGAGAGAGAGGAGAAGCGCGCGGGTGAAGAAACCGGCGCCGACAGGTCGGCCCCAGTGGGCAGAGAGCGAGAGAGAGGGAGCGCGCGGGAGAGAGAGCTGCTGTTGACAGGTGGATCCCACCTGTCAGGCGGCGCGGGCGTGCGGGCACGCGGCCTGGCTGGGCCGAGTTGGGCCAGCTGAGCTGCATTTCCTTTTTATTTTTCTCTGGATTTTCTAATTCCTTTTCTATTTCTTTTCTCTAGAGTTTTCAATTCCAAATTCAAATTAGGTTTCAAATTCAAATAAATTCAAACATGTGCAACACTTCAAAGAATATTTTAAGCTCAGCATGATGCAACATGTCATGACTCATAATGTTTTGGCAAGAATAAATAATTAAATCCCCCTAACTTTAAGCTAATTCTACTTAAAAGGGAAAAGGGAGAGAGAATCTAGAGAGAGATAGAACCTAGGGTGAGAGAGAGAAGAGTAACACATGAACCATGGGTGATCATTAGAAAGAAATTTTGTACCCCCAAATTCAGGGTGTTACAGACCTATCCCCCTTAAAAGAATCTCGCCCTCAAGATTCAAGGCTGGCTAGCAAAGAGCTCAAGGTACTTGGCTTTCAAATCATCTTCTCGTTCCTAGGTTGCTTCCTCTTCTGAGTGGTGGCCCCATCTGACTTTGCACATCCTGTGGTACTTCTCCGAGTGACCCGATCTACTGTCTCCAGAATTTGAGTTGGCTTCTCAATATACGTTAGGTCTTCTTGAACTTCAAGATCTTCTGCTGACAACTGCTCTTCTGGCACTCTCAAGCATTTCTTCAACTGAGACACATGGAACACATCATGCACAGCTGACATATTCTCCGGTAAACTGAGTTGATATGCCACTTCTCCACGCCTTGCTTGAATCTGATACGACCCGATATATCGAGGTGCTAGCTTGCCTTTGACTCCGAACCTTTTGGTTCCTCTGATTGGTGACACCTTCAAGTAGACATAGTCTCCTACTTCAAAACTCAGTTCTCTTCTTCGGGTGTCAGCATAGCTTTGCTGTCTGGACTGCGCTGCCTTCAAATTCTCTTGGACCATTCTGATGTTCTGTTCGACTTCAAGCAAAATGTCTGGACCGAACACCTGTCTTTCACCAGGTTGGTCCCAATGCAATGGAGTTCTGCAATTCCTCCCATAAAGCACTTCAAACGGTGACATCTTCAAGCTGGCTTGGTAGCTGTTGTTGTAAGAGAATTCTGCATATGGTAATCTCTTGTCCCAACCTACCTTGTCTTGCAAAGCACAAGCCCTCAACATATCCTCAAGGATCTGATTGGTTCTCTCTATTTGACCATATGTCTACAGGTGATAAGCTGAGCTGAACTTCAAGTGTGTGCCCAAAGCTTCATGCAACTGCTGCAAAAAATGAGAGGTGAACTGGGTGCCTCTATCTGATACTATCTTCTTCGGAACACCATGCAAGCACACAATCTGAGACATGTATAGTTCGGCCAACACTGCACTGTTATAGGTGGTTTTGACTAGTATGAAATGGGCCGCCTTTGTCAAACGGTCCACTACTACCCAGATAGAGTCGTAACCAGTACGAGTGCGGGGCAAACCAACTATAAAGTCCATTCCGATCTCATCCCATTTCCACTGAGGAATCTGCAACGGTTGCAACAAACCTGCAGGTCTCTGATGTTCTGCTTTAATCCTCTAACAACTGTCACATACAGCCACATACTCCGCTATCTCCCTTTTCATACCATACCACTAGAATCTTTTCTTTAAGTCTTGGTACATCTTCTCACTACCAGGGTGTATAGAGTATGCTATCTCATGGGCTTCCTTGAGAATCAGTTCTTGGATCGATTTGATGTTGGGAACACACAACTTGTCCTTGAACCATACCACTCCTTCTGCATCTTCACGAAAATCCTTGCCTTTTCCATCTATGATCAGCTGCCGGATCTCGTTGATATTCTCATTGTCCTTCTGACCTTTCCTAATGTCTTGCTCTAGAGTGGGTCCCAACTCGATTGTCACTCCTTGAGTGTTGTTCAGAAATCCGAGACTCAACCTGTCGAACTCCTGCGCTAGCTCATACGGCATCGGGTGAGCAACCAACATATTGACTTGACTCTTTCTACTCAGAGCATCTGCAACCACATTTGCTTTGCCTGGGTGGTAATGAATCTCCAGTTCATAATCTTTGATCAATTCTAACCATCTTCGTTGCCTCATGTTTAACTCTAACTGAGTGAACATGTACTTGAGGCTCTTGTGATTCGTGTAGATATCACACTTCTACCCATAAAGATAATGCCTCCAGGTCTTCAATGCATGAACCGCAGCGGCTAACTCCAGGTCATGAGTAGGATAATTCTTCTCATGAATCTTTAGCTGGCGGGACGAGTATGCCACTACTCTCCCTTCCTGCATTAACACACATCCTAGCCCGATGTACGAAGCATCACAATACACTGAGAATGGCTTGTGAACATCTAGCAGAATCAGTACTGGTGCCATTTTCAACTTCTCCTTCAATGTCTCAAAGGACTTCTGGCATGCGGGGGTCCACTTGAACTCAACCTTCTTTGCCAACAAGGCTGTCATTGGCCTGGCAATCTTAGAGAAACCTTCAATGAAACGCCGATAATAACCGGCCATTCCAATGAAACTCTTCATTCCTCAAACATCCTTTGGTGCTTTCCAGTCAAAGATAGTTGTTACCTTCTTCGGATCTACAACCAATCCTTCTCGGTTTATAATGTGACCCAAGAACAAGACTTCACTGATCCAGGACCCGCACTTGCTAAGCTTGGCATACAACTGACAATCTCGTAGCCTCTGAAGTACTTTCCTCAAATGCTCCTCATGCTCTTGCTCATTCTGGGAATATATAAGAATATCATCAATGAACACCACTACGAACTTGTCGAGGTAGTCCATGAACACACTGTTCATTAAGTACATAAAGTAAGTTGGCGCATTCGTCAAATCGAATGACATGACCGTGAACTCATACAGTCCATACTTGGTGATGAATGCCGTCTTCGGTATGTCTAAAGGTCGGATTCAAAGCTGATGGTAACCTGACCTCAGATATATCTTCGAGAACACATTGGCTCCTCTCAACTGATCGAATAAGTCTTCAATTCTGGGCAGGGGGTACTTGTTCTTGACAGTAACTTCATTCAAGGATCTGTAGTCAATGCACATCCTCTTCGTGCCATCCTTCTTTTCCACAAACATCACTAGGGCTGCCCAAGGCGAGGTACTTGGTCTGATGTAGCCTTTCTCCAACAACTCATCAATCTGCTTCTTGAGTTCCACCAACTCTGGTCCGGACACTCGATAGGCTCTCTTGGAAATAGGGGCGGTGCCAAGTATAAGCTCTATGGCAAATTCAACCTTCCTTTCAGGTGGCATACCTGGTAACTCCTCGGGAAACACATCTGGGAATCCCTACACTACACTGATAGCCTCTGATGGTTTAATCTCCTCAATGTGAGCGGTGACTTGGTGACGGCTTCCTTTTCTTGGTCCAGACAAGACCAACTCCACTAACACTTCTTCTCCTGATAAGGACACTAACTTCACCGTTCTCTTGTCACAGCTAAGACTGGCTTGATACTTGGTTAACCAATTCATCCCTAGGATGACATCTATGGTTGTATCCTGGTTACCCATAACGATTAGATCAGTGTGGAACTCTATCCCCCTTATTTGAATTCTTGCACTAGGGCAAAATCTATCTGCTTGGGTCCTTCCACCAACTGAACTAACCCTCATAGGTGGATACATGAGTGCTACTGGTATATTATGTGATTCTACCCATGCTGCAGTCACAAAAGAATGTGTTGCTCCAGTATCAAATAACACATTTGCAGAATGGTACTCGACTGAAAACATACCTAGTGCCACTCCTGGAGTCTCCTGGACTGTGTCGGCCTCCAAGTGATTCACCTTTCCATACTGGGCACGAGGTTGCCCATGGTCGTTGCCTCCTTGCTGCATTGCATTCTGTCTGACTGGGACATTGGGAGCTAGCTGCTGCTGAGCTGCTTTCTTTGGGCAATGATTCGCCTAATGGCCTTGTTCCCCACAGTGGAAACACGCACGACTTCCTCCTTGCGCTGGCGCTGCTTGGTTGCTCTGGTTGGTTGCTGGGGCAGGAAGACGGGCTGCCTGGTTGCTCTAACGCTAGTATTGATTTCCTCCTTGCTAGTTGTTCTAACGGTACTGTTGCTGCTGCTGAGGAAACTACCTCTAGTACTATTGCTGCTGGTTCTGACGTTGATGCTGGTGCTGGTGACCTTGCTTGAATGGCTGTGGTGGGTTGCCTGAGTAGCGAGGACGGCTACTACTCCCAACCTGAGATCCACCAATCTTGTGTTTTCTGTCCTCCATCTCCCGACGCTTCCTTTCAGTCATGATTGCTCTGTTAATCAAATGCTGGAAGGTAGGGAAGGTGTGGTTCATTAGCTGGTAATGGAGGGGATCAACCAATCCTCTCAGGAAGTGGTACTGCCTCTTGGCATCTGTGTTTACATCTTGTGGGGCATAACGCGACAGATGCAGAAACTTATCCCTGTATTCGCTGACGTACAGGGGACCTTGCTTCAAGGCGAGAAACTCCTCCTTCCTCACTATCATCAGTCCCTCGGGTACATGGTAGCGATGAAAGTTGTCCCTGAATTCTTCCCAAGTGATGGCTTCAGGGTTGGCATGGGTGGCGAGGTAAGACTCCCACGAAGACTGGGCTGCTCCCCTCAGCTATCAGGGACCATACAACACTTTCTCACAATCGTTGCACTGGGCAGTGTGCAACTCACGTTCCACGGTACGCAGCCAATCTTCGGCATCCATGGGATCAGTAGAATGGGCAAAGACTGGGGGATGGCCCCTCATGAATTCTGCCCGCTTGTCTCTAGGCACTTGTGGCATCTTGATTTGCACCTGAGGCTGAGGCGGTGGTGGCTGCTGCTGCACTTGCTGCATTGCTGCTAGGGTCTATCCGATTGCCTGAACTGCTTGTGTCTGCATCAAGAACATTTGCTCAATGGTCATCGGTTGTGGCAGTGGCAAATGTTGCTGCGGGGCTGCCTCCTCTTGGGGTGCCTGCTGTTCTGGCTGAGCACGCCTTGCACCTCTACGCCTGTTTTCAAACATCTGTAGAAATCACACACATATATCAAATCTGACTCTGCAGTCTTTCATCATAAGAAAAGATGTATAGGAAATCCTTATAGCACTGAACAAATGACCATCTTCACTAACAGCTTCTCAGATAAAGAGGAAAGTGGAAGTAAATGGATTACCCAACTAAATAAATGACTTTATTAATAACTACACCAAGTTGCAGGGGACACCTACACCTTGGTAACAATCATTACAAAGATCCAACTTCAGTACATGTCCATCATAACAAGCATCCAACATAAGGTAAGCAAACTAACTCTAACTAAGACTAAATAGACTAAAACACTGAACTAAGCATTATTACAGACTCTGACTCTATCGATCTAGGGGTCCAAATCTATCCGGGTCCTGCAGTCTGGGGTACCATAGTCGAAGCGACCACGGGGTGGTGAACGATAAGGGTGCTGAATCCCGACAGGGGCGAGAGAACCACCATCCAGATAGTGGCGTGCTGCGCAATCAGCACGCAATTCCGCAACCTCCGCCCGAGCCTTGCCCAACTCATCAAGGGCGTGGTCCAACTCTATGTTGAGCACGGTGGCCAAGTTGACCATGCGTTCAGCCTGTGATTGCCCTCACCAACTAGCAAGACAATCACACCTCTAGCACTGCCGGTCGAACGGCGTGGGTAGTACTTTAGGTCAAGGCCATTAGCTACCCCACTGAACAACGAGCAATACTGAGAAAGTGCCTGTCGTGCTGCATCTTGCATGGCTGCCTCGGCAGTATCCCTCTCAGTAATAGAATAGTGCTCTGAGAAGGCCTCTGCACCTCCGAGATCATCGTCCGGACGGCGCACCAAGCAAGTAGCCTTCCACTGGTCCGGGTATAGCCCGCGTCGATGCTGGTAGACTACACAACGGTACTCGATGGACCAAGTGTGTCGGTCAAAGGCCCAACGCAGCAAGGTGTCGAGAGCGTCGTGGAAGTGATACCCACGAGCAACATCACGAGTGATGGGTCTAGCGATCCACCCCTCCGGCTCCTCCGAGCGCTTTGTGCCGTGGCTTGAACTGTCACCGGCGTCGTCGTTGTCTCCTCTAGCAGCCGAGATGCCCTGTGGTGGTGCAGGGGGCATCTCTGGCTGAGGTGTAGGGGAAGGCAGCCTCTCAGACTCCACCTCCCGCTAAGGCGAGGGGAAGAGTCCTGTTGCTCCTGGTCCTGCTCCTGCTCCTGGCGTCGGCGCTCTTGCTTCTCGTGCAGGCGACGATGCAGTCTCTCCAGGTGACTGGACTGACCTGGCACCGTGCGACGCAGTGGACGCTCCGCCAAGCGAGAAGGCAAAAAGGGGATCACAGACTTACATGAAGTGCACCTGATACGGGCCATCTACAAAAGACATCGTAAGCACAAGAGTAATAGTAGAACTACGAGACTAGAAAGTAAACAGAAAGAAAAGTGAGACAAAACTTTTTGAGATAAGTAGATAACATAGGGTGGGTCAAGATGACCAACTTTTCAAAGGACTCTAACGGTCAAGGTAAGAATAGAGGTCTTTAGTCCTTAGAGCGACCATTTTAGTCTAGGTTAGCGGTCCTACAGTCAGCAAGGGCTTTGATACCACTTATGTCACACCCGATTTTGGAAGGCAAACCGAATGCGAACCATGTACGTGCCAGGATCAGAAACTCACGTACACAGCGATTACATAATTGGACATCATCACACATTGCTCGAAAAAAATAGCAGAAAGGTACTTTAATTACATCAAGATGTCCAAGACATCCACAAAGTCTAATACATAACCATTGTTCAACATAAATATCAAAGTGCGGAGATACGAAACGTAGATGTTAAGCCTACACAGGCAACTGACTGGGGGTTTGCCACTAAGAAAGAACTAGAACTCGTCATAATCCTAGAACTCCTCGAAGTCTTCCATGTTGCCAGCATCATCTCCTGAGCACTGAGTACAGTGGGGACAACCTGGGGTGGGGTGGTTTATAAAGCAAGGGTGAGTACACATCAACGTACTCAGCAAATGTCCCGTTTGGCTGAGGTGGACTAGCTTTATGTGGAGTTAAGCTCAAGCAGTTGCTTTTAGTTGGTCAGATATTTATTATTAGTGGAAGCCAAGTTTTATCATATAATCAACACGTGAACCATTTCCTCCCCGAGGAACATCATTATCATCATCGAGTCAAAACCATAAATACAACCGTTGTATATCGAACCATCTGTATCTCTAATCAAAGAGGATCCCAAGGCCGCTCATAACCGTGAGCTCGGTTGATATACTCGTTTTTAACAATCTGCCCACAAGTCGTGATCCCTTTCCAGCCTAGGTTGTATAGACCCGATCTTCACTACCGAGGTGAATGGCCAGGGATACACTACGTAGCCTTTACAAAGACTTCCCTGGTGCATAGCTGCTCGTTAGGTTTCACCAGTCGTACAAACGCAGTACACCTCCACAAGGTGGGTGACTAACAAAACCAAATCGAATGAACCTCTGCACCCCCCTTGGCAGAGCGAGCACTGCTCCCCGGCCTGAAAGCACCTAGAGAGGGTGAATAGGTGATGCTGTAAAATCAAGAGCTAAATAGCCACAAAACTTAGATATTAATGTGTTAGCGTGACTAAATAGCTTTGAAGCGAGTTCTTTTGAACACAACAATCACAGAAAATTCAACACAAAAGACACGCGATTTTTAATCCGTGGTTCGGCCAAGTAACACTTGCCTACTTCCACGTTGTGGCGTCCCAATGGACGAGGGTTGCACTCAACCCCTTCCAAGTGATCCAATGATCAACTTGAATACCACGGTCTTTTCGTTTAGAGTATCTTCCCGTATGCGAGGAATCTCTACAATTTGGAGTCTCTCACCCTTACAATAGAGATCACAAAGAAAGCATAGACTAAGGTTGGGAGAAGCAACACACACAAGATTCAATCCGCAGCACACACACGCACACTAGTCAAGAGTTGAGCTCAAAGGACAACACAGGGAGTTCACAACTCGAAATGAAGCTCAAATCACTATCACAATGAATCAAATGCGTGGGAGCAGAGTCTGGATGTCTTAGTATGCTTGGAGAATGCTTGGTGTACTACTCCATGCGCCTAGGGGGTCCCTTTTATAGCCCCAAGGCAGCTAGGAGCCATTGGAGATCAACATGGAAGGCTATCCTTGCCTTCTGTCGAGTGGCGCACCGGACAGTCCGGTGCGCCACTGGACAACCACTGTAGCATGTCCGGTGCGCGATTTCCTTCCAAATTGGGCACAGCCGACCGTTGCTCCTCCAGGCCAGATGGCGCACCGGACACTGTCCGGTGCACACCAGACAGTCCGGTGCACCCAGCCGACCGTTGGAGCGAGCCACGTGTCACGTGTTGATCGCGCGACCGACCGTTGGCGCTGGCACCGTTGGCTCACCGGACAGTCCGGTGAATTATAGCCACATCGCCTTGTTCCTTTTCCCGAGAGCGACGAGTTCATCATGGATGACTCACCGGACAGTCCGATGAATTATAGCCGTACAACTCTGTCGATTCCCGAGAGCGGCCACTTCACCGTTGACCAGCCTGGCGCACCGGACACTGTCCGGTGCACCACCGGACAGTCCGGTGTGCCAGGCCGAGCTGGAGTTTGGCTGCACACAACCAAGTCTTTTCCATTTCTTTTCCCTTTCTTTTGTCATTACTTCTAGCACTTAGACAAAACACATTAGTATTAAAAAACAATGTACTAAGTCTAGAAACATACCTTGTATCTTGATTTGCACTTTTCCCACATTTAGTACACAAAGATTCAATTAATATGTGTTGGGCATCTAATCACCAAAATACTTATAGAAATTGCCCAAGGGCATATTTCCCTTTCAATCTCCCCCTTTTTGGTGATTTATGCCAACACATCAAAAAGCAACTAAAAAGTGCAACATCAAAACAATTTAAGACCAAATTGTTTTAGCTTATGATTTGGCATATTTGGATCGCTCTTTGCCACCACTTGGTTTGTTTTTGCAAATCAAATTCATTTGTCTATCTCTAAGTCAAACACGCTTGTTTGGGCACATAGAGAGATATTTCAAGAGTAAAATTGATTCAAGTACCCAAAAACTCCCCCTTTTCCCACAATCAAAATTCTCCCCCACAAGAGACCAAATTTTGAAATAAGAGCATTTTGGACAAATCAAAAATTCTAACTCAATTATTTTCAAAATTCACAAGTGGTTGGCTGATCCATTTGCCTTGGCCTTAATTTCTCCCCCTTTGGCATTAAGCACCAAAACGGGATCATTTTTGGCCCTTTAACCCCATTGCCTCACCAAAAATGTCAATTCAGAGCAAAAGGCAAATAGAGCATAAGAATGAACTTGGAATTAAATACACTAATACCGGAGTGCAGTGGAAGTCTTTGCATCGTCCAAGTCCATTTTTCCTTTCAATGTACCTTCGAGACTACAACAAGTGTACTTAACCAAACAAATTAGTCTCAAAGGGATCAAGTTGTAGCACACTCCCCCTAAACATGTGCATCATTTGCATACGGACGTGTGAGGTCCGGGGGTGACTTATACAACTTGAGCACCATAAATAAACAACAATTGATATAAATGCTCAAATTAACATGATCAAAGGCATAGAACACATGTATGCTATAGATCAATCCAAGTTACGTGAATGTAAGACAATTGGCTCACTATGCAACCTGCAAAACCTTTTCTCATCTAAAGACTTAGTGAAGATATCGGCTAGCTGGTTCTCGGTGCTAATATGGTACACCTCGATATCTCCCTTTTGCTGGTGGTCTCTCAGGAAGTGATGCCGGATGTCTATGTGCTTAGTGCGGCTGTGTTCAACAGGATTATCCGCCAAGCGGATTGCACTCTCATTGTCACATAGGAGTGGGACTTTGCTCAGATTGTAGCCGAAGTCCTGGAGGGTTTGCCTCATTCAAAGTAGTTGCACGCAACACTGTCCTACGACAACGTACTCGGCCTCAGTGGTGGATAGGGCAACGGATGTTTGTTTCTTGGAACTCCAGGACACCAGGGACCTTCCTAGAAATTAGCACATCCCTGATGTACTCTTCCTATCAACCTTGCACCTGGCATAATCGGAGTCTGAGTATCCAATTAAGTCAAAGGTAGACCCTTTTGGATACCAGATCCCAAAGCAAGGCGTAGAAACTAAATACCTAAGAATTCGCTTAACGGCCACAAGGTGACATTCCTTGGGGTCGGATTGATATCTAGCACACATGCATACACTAAGCATAATGTCCAGTCTACTAGCACATAAATAAAGTAATGAACCTATCATGGACCGGTATGCCTTTTGATCAACAGACTTACCTCCTTTGTTGAGGTCAACATGCCCGTCAGTTCCCATCGGTGTCTTCGCGGGCGTGGCGTCCTTCATCCCAAACCGCTTGAGAAGATCTTGTGTGTACTTCGTTTAGGAGATGAAGGTGCCATCCTTGAGTTGCTTCACTTGGAACCCAAGGAAGTAGGTCAACTCGCCCATCATCGACATCTCGAACTTTTGTGTCAATACCCTGCTAAACTCCTCACAAGACTTTTGATTAGTAGAACCAAATATTATGTCATCAACATAAATTTGGCACACGAAGAGATCACCATCACAAGTCTTTGTAAAAAGAGTGGGATCAACTTTCCTAACCTTGAAGGCATTAGCAATTAAGAAATCTCTAAGGCATTCATACCATGCTCTTGGGGCTTGCATAAGTCCATAGAGCACCTTAGAGAGCTTATACACGTGGTCAGGATACCTGTCATCCTCAAAGCCAGGGGGTTGTTCTACGTATACCTCCTTCTTGATTGGCCCGTTGAGGAAAGCGCTCTTTACGTCCATTTGAAACAGCCTAAAAGAGTGGTGAGTGGCATAGGCTAATAATATTCGAATAGACTCTAGCCTAGCCACAGGAGCAAAAGTCTCCTCAAAATCCAAACCTGCGACTTGGGCATAACCTTTTGCCACAAGTTGAGCCTTGTTTCTTGTCACCACCCCGTGCTTGTCTTGCTTGTTGCGGAACACCCACTTGGTTCCCACAATGTTTTGCTTTGGACATGGCACCAGGCTCCAAACTTCATTTCTCTTGAAGTTGTTGAGTTCTTCCTGTATGGCCAACACCCAGTTTGGATCCTGCAAGACCTCTTCTACCCTGAAAGGCTCAATAGAAGAGACAAATGAGTAATGCTCACAAAAATTAGCTAAGCGTGAGCGAGTAGTTACTCCCTTGCTGATATCACCCAGAATATGATCGACGGGGTGATGTCTTTGGATCATTGCTCGTACTTGAGTTGGAGGGACCCGTGGTGCTTCTTCCTTCATTGCTTGATCTTCTTGTGCTCCCCCTGGATCATGCCCTTCTTCTTGCGGTACTTGTTCATCGTCCTGAGTTGGGGGATGCACCATCATGGAGGAAGATGGCTGATCTTGCTCTTGTTCTTCCTGTGGTCTCACATCACCTATCGCCATCGTGCGCATTGTGGTCGTCGGAACTTCATCTTCATCTATGTCATCAAGACCAACTTTCTCTCTTGGAGAGCCATTAGTCTCATCAAATACAACGTCGCTAGAGACTTCAACCAATCCTGATGATTTGTTGAAGACCCTATACGCCTTTGTATTTGAGTCATACCCTAGCAAAAACCCTTCTACTGCCTTGGGAGCAAATTTAGAATGTCTACCTTTCTTCACCAGAATGTAGCATTTGCTCCCAAATACACGAAAGTAAGAGACATTGGGTTTGTTACCGGTAAGGAGTTCGTAGGAGGTCTTCTTTAGGAGGTGATGTAGGTAGAGCCGGTTTATGGCGTGGCAGGCTGTGTTCGCAGCTTTCGACCAAAACCGCTCGGGCGTCTTGAACTCTCCAAGCATCGTTCTTGCCATGTCAATTAGCGTCCTATTCTTCCTCTCTACTACACCTGTTGGGGGCCTTCGGCTTCCGAAGGTCCTCAAAAACATGATTTAACAATGTTTTCCAAGTGGAATATGTGAACATGTATCTTCGGAATCGGGTCATGAGCATACAAGAGTAGGGTCAGTACGAAGCCTGAGCGAGACGGAAAGCGATTATGACGAAGGATGAAAATGACCACGAAGCTGTGCGCAGAAAAGCTTCGGCATGATAGCAGAGAAAGGGAACCGACCTAAAGGTGAAAAAATAAATTAGACCCCGAAGAATTACTATAGATTTATTGATAAATGTAAAGGGCACAAATGTAATCCTACACGGGCTGCGTCCCTTGCCTATAAATAGATGAACAGTACTCCCGTACTGTTCACGCTGACTCAGCATTCGCCTTTTTTCGCATCACGCTTGTACCTTTACTTTCCGTCAATCCGAAGGTACATTTATAATTTGTTATTTTGGAGATGATAATGCAAATAAATATAAGTTGATAATAGTATTTAAATTATTCTTCATATTTGATATATGAATTCTTCTTTATTGTATACCTAACTTGCGAAGGTTCTTTCCCTCATAACCTTCGTTCGGATTTCATTATGTCCGAAGAGATATAATGTTTTGAAGGACGAAGGATTTTAATATTTAACACTTTTTATGTTGCCTTGTTCTTAATTCTTAGCATTTGAGAACAAGTCCCCAACATTGGCGCCCACCTCCGGTGAACTCACTTCCATTTTTTGAGTTTTGAACACCTTCGGCAAGCATTACCTTCGTCATGCTGCCAAAGAAACCTTCAGCAATAGGGGCTGCCGCTCTGCAGCCACTAGATCCCAATCAAGATGTCCTTTCTCTTAGGGAGGCCCGAAGCCAGAAGAGGAAGGCCACCAGTCCGACGCCTCCGGAGGACGAATTGGATCAAGAAATCCAAAACTTGGAGATGCTCCATCAACAGGTCCAACGCAAAAAAGAAAAGATGGCTCGTCTAGCTGATCTACAAAGGCAGATAGATGAAGCCTCTAAAGAAGTTTGTCATCTTGTTCAAGATGACCAGAACCGAAGGCAGGCGTAGAGAGCTTCATCAGGAGGGCTTCTACAACGAGGACGATTGGTATGAAGATTTCCATCATGGAAATTTTGCTTTTGATGAGACTTCTCCTCTATCAACAGAACTGCAGGCTACACCATGGCCCCAGTCCTACAAGCCACCCCAACTCCCCATGTACGACGGTCATTCAGACCCGAAGCAATTCTTGATGAGTTATGAAGCAACCATATCTTCGTATGGTGGCAATACTGCAGTCATGGCAAAGTCTTTCGTCATGGCTGTCAGGAGTGTTGCACAAACCTGGTACTCCTCTCTTCGGCTAGGAACAATCACCTCATGGCAAAAGCTGAAGGATATGCTGATAACCAGCTTCCAAGGGTTTCAAACGAAGCCGGTCACTGCTCAAGCCTTATTCCAGTGCACCCAGGACCACGAAGAATACCTTCAGGCGTATGTCCGAAGGTTCCTGCGTCTGAGGGCACAAGCACCAACAGTGCCCAATGAAATTGTCATTGAGGCCATGATTAAGGGGCTTCAGCCAGGACCTTCAGCTCAATACTTTGCCAGGAAGCCTCCTCAAACTTTGGAAAAGCTGCTTCAGAAGATGGATGAGTATATTCGAGCTGACAATGACTTCCGCCAAAGAAGGGAGGAAGCATACAGGTTCTCCGAAATGACCAGGGGCTTCGGAGGAAGACTTCATCCAAGGCACATCAGGTCAATTCATAACTCTGCTCAGAGTGATGATAGAGGAAGTCAACAGCAAAGACCGCAGTACTCCTCACAAGCTTCGGGGCACCAGCAAAGCTCTTTTCGGCCACCAGCTCCAAGGGGCAGAGGCGCCAGGGGCTTCGGAGGAAGATTTGGGGATCAGCCAAGGAAATTTTATTGTCTATTCTGTGGTGAGGACAAGGGCCATACCACCAGGATGTGCCATGTTACCATCCAGAAGCAAAAGGAGATAGCAGAAGCTGCAGCACAACAGAGTCAGCCGAAGCAAGTCATGCATACTGTAACGCCCTGAATTTGGGGGTAGAATTTTTTCTTCTTTTCTCTCACCAAATTCAGGCGTTACCCTTTTATTTTCCCTTTTTCCCCTCGCTAAACCTTGATCTTTTCCAAAGTCATAGCGGGTTTTGGCTTTAGACCTCGTGTAAAGCAAAACCTTAAAATACTTTATTTTTTGTGATGCACCATGCCGAACCATGCATACTTTTTGATTGATTAAAAATGTGAATGCTTTCATCTAGAGGAAATTAGAAATTAGAAAAAAGAAAAGCCTTTTCTTTTTTCTTTTCTCTCCCCCCCCCCCTTCGGCCGGCCTAGCTGGCGGCCCAGCCGCCCCCTCCCCTCCCCTTCCCGCGTGGGCCCCGAGCCGGCCCAGCCGCGCGCCCCCTTCCCCCCCTTTTTGGGCCTAGTCGGCACAACCGTCCCCCCCTCTCTTTTTTTTCTTTTTCCAAAAATCCCCTCCCTCTCCCTCTCTCTCCCCCTCACCCTCACCCTGCCCTAGCGCCTCCGCTGCCTCTCCCCTGCCCTAGCGCCGCCGCCACCCTTCCCCGGCGCCGCCGCCGCGCCGTCCCCCTCCGGTGAGGCTCCCCCCTCCTCCTCCCTCCTCTCCTCCCTCTCCTCCCTCCGGCGCCCTCCCCTCACCCGCGCCGCCAGGCTCGGCCCCCGGCTCGGCCGCTCTGGCGAGCTCAGCCCGGCCCCGGCCGCCCCGGCCTCGCCCGCGCCCGGCCGGCTCTGGCCCCGGCCACCCCGGCCGCTCGCGCCCCCGACCACGCCCAGCTCGGCCCGGCCCCGGCCGCCCCGGCCTTGCCCGCGCCCGGCCGCCCGCCCCGGCCCCGCCCGCGCCCGGCCACCCCGCGCCGCCCCCCCGGCCGCCCGTGCGAGCCCCGCCCCGCCCCGCGCCGCCCCTCTCCCGCGCCCGGCCTCGGCCGCCCGCGCCCCGGCCCCGGCCCAACCGCCCCCCCCCCGGTTCAACCGCCCCTTTCCCGCGCCCGGCCTCGCCCGACCGTGTCCTCGCCCCGTCCGTGCCTCGCTCACAGTGGTCCGCGGCGTCCTCGCTCGCCCGTGCTCGCTTGCCCTGTCATGTTTGCCCGCTCGCCTCGTCGTGCCTTGCTCGCGTCGTGTCGGCCCTCGGCGTGGCCTCGAGCTCGGCCTAGCGTGCCTTCGGCGCGCGGCCTCGAGCTCGGCCAGCGCACGGCCCCGACGCGTGCGCGACTCGTTCGCGGCATGTTAAGTGTGGCTTTGCGCGTGCAGCGTTCTGGCGTAGCTCGTCGTGTTCACGACGCGACGCATAGCGCCCTGTTACGCTCGCGACACGATCGTCTACCCCCTAGCCCCGTCTACCCCCCTCCCGTATCCTATATGCGCTAATCACGTTGTTTATATTAATAAGATAGGAGTCTCAATTTGGAAATTGGTTACGTTAGTTAATTTGTATAGCTAATCGTTATCTTATTCAATGTTAATCTACTAAAAGTGGTCACGTTTACATTAGTGCATGTAGCTAATTCTTTTGTTAGAACCAATTGGAACTAGAACACGTGACGTCTAGTTATTCACCAACCCGTAGTGCGTCTCGGGCATAAGCTTTAACTCTCGCGAGACCTTTTCTCATTTCTTTCTAACCATGGTAAACTCATTATTGTATGTGATATTTTATGCATGTTTAATCTACTTGTTCTCTTGTATGGTGTATTGTTGGTTTCCTAATTTCAATGGATGGATGTATGTATGCTTGCAATCGCTTAGAGAACGATCCGGTTGGAGAGCCCGAAGAACTCGCAGGAGAAGCCCCTGAGCAGCAGTCGGTTGGTGGAGGCAAGTGTCCTTTGACCTATCTCTGTCCTATTCATTCTTTAATTCACCTCCCGCATTACACATTTATACTTAAGGATTGACTAGCTTTTGTTATCCATGTCCTTGTTTACCTATTTGGGTCAAATTATTATTGTTTAGCTTTATGCTATTGCTTAACTCTAATCAATGAACATGATGAGATTATATATGATACGCTGTTTTCCCTTCTCTTATTATGAAGTTGTACTTGTGGCCTTTAAGGGGGCTCGAGCGGTTTCTCGAGTGCCTCTCCGTAAGGACCTGTTCTATGGATGACCGCCCGGGAAAACAGTGCAACCATGAGGGTGGAGTGGGACGCCCTTAGCTGAATAATTAGAGGAACCGGGATGTGGTTCGCTTAGCCGTTGTGCCGTCAATGGGGCTCGGTGTATGCGGCTCGCTCTGCCAAGGTTGATTTGTCCCTTGGGGAGGAGTGCGGTACATTTAGGAAACCTAACGGGCGGCTACAGCCTCGGGGAATCTTTGTAAAGGCTACGTAGTGATGCCCTGCTGGACCAGCTAGGTAGTGGTCAATGGGGAGTAGCTCTCTCCGGGCAGAAAGGGAATCACGGCTTGTGGGTAAAGTGCACAACCTCTGCAGAGTGTTTGAAAACTGATATATCAGCCGTGCTCGCGGTTATGAGCGGCCAAGGGAGCTCCAATGATTAGTGGTACTTGATCAGAGACATTTTGGTTTACAGGTGACTATGAGATCGATGGTTTTGGTTATGTCTATGGTGCTGGTAAGTGGTATTCTTTCCGTTTGGAAAGGGTACATCGGGCTAATAACTTGGGTTAATGCTAAAACCTGGCTTTCTATTAGTAAATAATAATCTGACCAACTAAAAGCAACTGCTTGACTTATCCCCACATAAAGCTAGTCCACTACAGCCAAACAGGATGCTTGCTGAGTATGTTGATGTGTACTCACTCTTGCTCTACACACCAAACCCCCTAGGTTGTCAGCATTGCAACCACTGCTCAGGCGAAGATGAAGCTGTGGAAGGAGACTTCCAGGAGTTCCAAGACTACGACGAGTTCTAGGTGTGGGTTAGCGGCAACCCCCAGTTGGCTGCCTGTGAAGGCCGCGGTTATCTACGTTTCGTTTTCGCACTTTGATTTATTGTAAGGACCATATGGACGTCTCAGGCGTATGATGTAATCGACTATTTCCCTTTTAATACTATTCTGAGCACTGTGTGATGATGTCCATGTTATGTAACTGCTGTGTACGTGAATAACTGATCCTGGCACGTACATGGTTCGCATTCGGTTTGCCTTCTAAAACCGGGTGTGACATAAGCTGGTATCAAAGCCGTGCTGACTGTAGGACCGCTAACCTAGAGTGGAATGGTCGTTCTAAAGATTATAGACCTCTGTCCCTGCCTTGACTTTGATATCCCTTCAAAAGTTGGTCATACTGACCAAACCTATGTTCTACTATATATTATACCTTGCTGAAAATTATGTTTATTTCTAATCCTTCATTTATTTATGGTTCACTATTTGCTGGTCATATTAATTCTGTTCTCACTCTTTTGCTTGCGGTGTCTTTTGTAGATGGCTCGACTTAGACACACTGCACGAAAGTCCGTCATCCCCTTCTTACCCTCCCGCCTTGCTGAGCGTCCGCTTCGCCGTCCCGTGGCCGGACAGTCCAGCCACTTGGAGAGACTGCACCACCGCCTGCATGAGGAGCAGGAACGTCAACGACAGGAGCAGCAGGGCTCTTCTTTCTCGCTCCAGCAGGAGATAGAGTCTATGAGGAGCTGCTCCCCTGTGCTTCCTCTGGAGGCGCCCCCTGCACCACCACTGGGCGCCCCAGCCCCTGGAGTAGCTGCTGGAGGAGACCCAGACGACGGAGGTGGCGACGACAGCTCGAGCCACGACACCGACTTCCCTGCTGACCATGAGCCGGAAGGATGGGTTGCTCGACCCATCACTCACGACGCTGCTCGCGGGTGTCACTTCCACGACACGCTCGACACCCTGCTACGTCGAGCACTTGACCGGCGTACTTGGTCCATCGAGTATCACTGTGTGGTCTACCAGCATAGTCGCGGGGTTTACCCGGACCGCTGGGAGGCGACCTGCTTGGTGCGCCGTCCGGAGAACAGTCTCCAGGGCGCTGAGGCCTGCTCGGAGCACTATTCTATCTCTGAGCAGGACTCAGCTGAGGCAGCCATGCAGGATGCTGCATGGCGTGCGCTTTCGCACTACTGCTCGGTTCTCGGTGGGGTAGCTGACGGTCTTGACCTGAAGTATTACCCCGCCATCCATCTGGCAGCACAGGAGGCGTGATTGTTTCACCTGCTGGTGAGGATAATCCTAGGTTGAGCAGCACAGTCAACCTAGCCGCCGTGCTAAACACGGAGCTGGACCATGCACTAGACGAGCTGAGTAGGGCTCGTGCTGAGATCGCCCTGCTGCGGGCTGAGCGCGCGGAACGTCGTCACCTGGATGATGGTTCCCCCGCTCCCGTCGGGACTCAGCACCCGTACCGCTCACCTCGGCGTGGACGCAAGTCTTATGGCAATCCCGACTGCAAGACCAAGATAAATCTAGAACCATAGATCGTTAGAGTTGGATCTAGTAATTAATACAAAATATATACGTAGAAGCTACAGTCTTAGCGTTAGTCTCGCTTTTAGTTAGTCTTAGTTAGACAGGGTAGTTTGCTATATCCTGTGCATTTATGTTTGTCATGATGAACTATGTTTGGTTTGGATCTTTGTAATGACTGTCACCAGAGTGTGGGTACCCCCTACATTATGGTTTACCTGTTATATGTCAATGGAGTTAGTTATATAGTTGGGAAACCTTTTATTCCACTCTCCTCTTTATCTGAGAAGCTGTGTGGTCTGTGTTGGAGATCAGTGAAGATGCTCAATTGTTCAGTGCTGTTGGAGAATTCTATACTCTTTTCTTATGCTGCAAGATTTGCCACATCAGTTCTGATGTGTGGTTGCATTCTGCAGATGTCAGAGAACAGGCGCAGAGGAGGAAGGCGTGCTCAGCATGAGCGAGCTGCTCCGCAGGATGAGGTGCCCCAGTAGCAGCACCTGCCGCCCCCGCCCCCGATGTCGATCGAGCAGATGTTTCTGATGCAGACTCAGGCAGTTCAAGCCATCGGTCAGACTCTGGCCGCCATTCAGCAGCAGCAGCAGCAATAGCAGCAAGCACCACCTCAACCTCAGATGCCTCAGATGCCCAGAGACAAGCGTGCTGAATTCATGAGAGGTCATCCTCCAACGTTTGCTCATTCTTCTGACCCCATGGATGCTGAAGATTGGCTGCGCACTGTGGAGCGGGATTTGCATACCGCTCAGTGCGATGACAGAGAGAAAGTTCTGTATGGTCCTCGTCTGTTGAGAGGAGAAGCTCAGTCATGGTGGGAGTCTTATCTCGCCACCCATGCCAACCCCGATGCCATCACTTGGGAAGAGTTCAGAGGTAGCTTTCGTCAGTACCATGTGCCTGCAGGTCTGATGACAGTGAAGAAGGAGGAGTTCCTGGCCCTTAAGCAAGGGTCATCATCTGTCAGTGAGTATCGAGACAGGTTTCTGCAGTTGTCCCGCTATGCTCCTGAAGATGTCAACACCGACGCCAAGCGACAGTATCGCTTCTTAAGAGGCTTGGTTGACCCTCTTCAGTATCAGCTGATGAATCACACCTTCCCGACATTCCAGCACCTGATTGACAGAGCAATCATGACAGAAAGAAAGCGTAAGGAGATGGAGGATCGTAAGTGCAAGATCAGTGGACCCCAGCCTGGAAGCAGCAGCCGCCCTCGTTTCTCAGGCAATCAACCTCAGCAGTTCAGGCAGAACCAGCGTCCACCTCAGCAGCATCAGCAGTTCCAAAGGCAGTATCCTCAGCACCAGTACCAGAACCGTCAGAGCAATCAGTCAGGAGGTCAGTTTCAGAGGCAGAATCAGCAGACACCTCGTCTTCCTGCCCCAGCAAACCAGTAGAACAGTCAGGCAGCACCAGCTCAGGTTGGAAACAGAGCATGTTTCCACTGTGGAGAGCAAGGCCACTGGGTGATGCAATGTCCGAAGAAGGCAGCCCAGCAGTAGTCAGGCCCTAATGCCCCAGCAAAGCAGAATGTGTCTCAGCCTGGAGCAGGCAACCGCCCTCAGCCACGCTACAATCATGGAAGACTGAACCACTTGGAGGCTGAAGCAGTTCAGGAGACCCCCGGCATGATAGTAGGTATGTTCCCAGTCGACTCCCATATTGCAGAAGTGTTATTTGATACTGGAGCAACACATTCTTTCATTTCTGCATCATGGGTAGAAGCACATAATCTTCCAATTACTACCATGTCAACCCCCATTCAAATTGACTCAGCCGGTGGTAGAATTCGAGCTGATAGCATATATTTGAATGTAAGTGTGGAAATAAGGGGGATAGCGTTTCCCGCTAACCTTATAGTAATGGGTACTCAGGGAATAGATGTCATCCTAGGGATGAATTGTCTAGATAAGTATCAGACAGTTATCAGTTGTGATAAGAGGACAATCAAGTTGGTGTCCCCACTGGGAGAGGAAGTGGTGACCAGGTTAGTCCCGCCCGAGCCAAAGAAAGGAAGTTGTTATCGGATGGCTGTCGATAGCAGTGAAGCAGACCCAATTGAGAGTATCAAGGTTGTGTCTGAGTTTCCAGATGTGTTTCCAAAGGATTTACCGGGTATGCCACCAGAGCGGAAAGTTGAGTTTGCCATAGAGCTTCTTCCTGGAACCGCCCCTATCTTTAAGAGAGCTTACAGAATATCTGGACCAGAGTTGGTTGAGCTTAAGAAGCAGATTGATGAGCTGTCAGAAAAAGGTTACATCCGGCCAAGCACCTCGCCTTGGGCCGCCCCTGTCTTGTTCGTGGAAAAGAAAGATGGCACCAAAAGGATGTGTATCGATTATCGAGCTTTGAATGAAGTCACGATCAAGAATAAGTACCCTTTGCCCAGAATAGAAGATCTGTTCGACTAGTTGAGAGGAGCCAGTGTGTTCTCCAAGATTGATCTGAGGTCAGGTTATCATCAGCTCAGGATCCGACCTTCGGACATTCCGAAGACGGCATTCATTTCCAAGTATGGGTTGTATGAGTTCACCGTGATGTCTTTTGGATTGACCAATGCACCGGCCTTCTTTATGAATCTGATGAACAGTGTATTCATGGATTACCTTGATAAGTTTGTGGTGGTATTCATTGACGATATTCTGATTTATTCTCACAGTGAAGAAGAGCATGCAGATCATTTGAGGATGGTATTGCAGAGATTGCGAGAGCACCAGTTGTATGCAAAGTTGAGCAAGTGTGAGTTCTGGATCAGTGAAGTCCTATTCTTGGGTCACATAATCAACAAAGAAGGATTGGCTGTGGATCCGAAGAAAGTGGCAGACATTCTGAACTGGAAAGCGCCAACAGATGCTCGAGGAATCAAGAGTTTCATTGGAATGGCCGGATATTATCGGCGATTCATTGAAGGGTTTTCAAAGATTGCGAAACCAATGACAGCGTAGCTAGGCAACAAGGCTGAGTTCAAGTGGACCCAGAAATGTCAAGAGGCCTTCGAAGCGCTGAAAGAGAAGTTGACAACCGCACCTGTCCTAGTCTTGCCTGATGTGCACAAGCCCTTCTCTGTGTACTGTGATGCTTGTTACACAGGTTTGGGATGCGTATTGATGCAAGAGGGAAGAGTTGTGGCTTACTCGTCCCGGCAGCTGAAGGTTCATGAGAAGAATTACCCAATCCATGATCTAGAGTTGGCAGCAGTGGTTCATGCACTGAAGACATGGAGGCACTATCTGTATGGACAGAAATGTGATGTTTACACAGACCACAAGAGTCTGAAGTACATATTCACTCAGTCAGAGTTGAATATGAGGCAGCGAAGATGGTTAGAGCTAATCAAAGACTACGAGTTGGAGATTCATTACCATCCAGGCAAAGCGAATGGAGTGGCAGATGCTTTGAGCAGGAAGAGTCAAGTCAATCTGATGGACGCTCGTCCGATGCCTTATGAGTTGGCCAAGGAGTTTGACAGGTTGAGTCTCGGGTTTCTGAACAATTCGCGAGGAGTCACAGTTGAGTTGGAACCTACCTTGGAGCGAGAAATCAAAGAAGCGCAGAAGAATGATGAAAAGATCAGTGAGATTCGGCGACTGATTCTAGATGGCAGAGGCAAAGATTTTCGAGAAGATGCAGGAGGTGTGATATGGTTCAAAGACCGCTTCTGTGTTCCCAATGTCCAGTCTATTTGAGAGTTGATCCTCAAGGAAGCTCATGAGACTGCTTATTCGATTCACCCTGGCAGTGAGAAGATGTATCAAGATCTGAAAAAGAAATTCTGGTGGTACGGAATGAAGAGGGAAATCGCAGAGCATGTGGCTATGTGCGATAGTTGTCGAAGAATTAAGGCAGAGCACCAGAGACCAGCTGGATTGTTGCAACCGCTGCAAATTCCTCAGTGGAAATGGGATGAAATCGGTATGGATTTCATAGTCGGATTGCCTCGCACTCGAGCCGGCTACGATTCCATTTGGGTAGTGGTGGACCGTTTGACCAAGTCAACCCACTTCATACCTGTCAAGACCAACTACAGCAGTGCAGTGTTGGCAGAATTGTATATGTCTCGGATCGTTTGTCTTCATGGTGTGCCAAAGAAGATAGTGTCAGACAGAGGAACGCAGTTCACCTCTCATTTCTGGCAGCAGTTGCATGAAGCCTTGGGTACACATCTGAATTTCAGTTCAGCTTATCACCCGCAGACAGATGGTCAGACCGAAAGAACCAATCAAATTCTTGAAGATATGCTGAGAGCCTGTGTGCTGCAAGATCAGTCCGGATGGGACAAGCGATTGCCTTATGCAGAGTTCTCCTATAACAACAGTTACCAGGCCAGTTTGAAGATGTCACCATTTCAAGCGCTCTATGGAAGGAGTTGTAGAACTCCGTTGCAATGGGATCAGCCTGGGGAAAAGCAAGTGTTCGGGCCAGACATTTTGCTTGAAGCCGAAGAGAACATCAAGATGGTTCGAGAGAACCTGAAGATAGCGCAATCGAGGCAGCGAAGCTATGAAGATACAAGAAGAAGAGAGCTGAGTTTCGAAGTCGGAGACTTTGTCTATCTGAAAGTGTCACCGATCAGAGGAGTCAGAAGATTCGGAGTCAAAGGCAAGCTAGCACCCCGCTACATTGGTCCGTACCAAATTCTCTCAAGGCGTGGAGAAGTGGCCTATCAGCTCAGTCTGCCGGAGAATTTGTCCGCAGTGCATGATGTCTTTCATGTGTCTCAGTTGAAGAAGTGCTTGCGTGTGCCAGAAGAGCAGTTGCCAGTGGAAGGTCTTGAAGTCCAGGAGGACTTGACCTACATTGAGAAGCCAGTGCAAATCCTTGAGGTTGCAGACAGAGTCACCCGAAGGAAGACCATCAGAATGTGCAAAGTCAGGTGGAATCACCATTCAGAGGAAGAAGCAACCTGGGAGCGTGAAGATGATCTGTTGGCCAAATACCCAGAGCTCTTTGCTAGCCAACCCTGAATCTCGAGGGCGAGATTCTTTTAAGGGGGATAGGTTTGTAACGCCCTGAATTTGGGGGTAGAATTTTTTCTTCTTTTCTCTCACCAAATTCAGGCGTTACCCTTTTCTTTTCCCTTTTTCCCTCGCTAAACCTTGATCTTTTCCAAAGTCATAGCGGGTTTTGGCTTTAGACCTCGTGTAAAGCAAAACCTTAAAATACTTTATTTTGTGTGATGCACCATGCCGAACCATGCATACTTTTTGATTGATTAAAAATGTGAATGCTTTCATCTAGAGGAAATTAGAAATTAGAAAAAAGAAAAGCCTTTTCTTTTTTCTTTTCTCTCCCCCCCCTTCGGCCGGCCCAGCTGGCGGCCCAGCCGCCCCCTCCCCTCCCCTTCCCGCGTGGGCCCCGCGCCGGCCCAGCCGCGCGCCCCCTTCCCCCCCTTTTTGGGCCCAGTCGGCCCAACCGTCCCCCCCCCTCTTTTTTTTTCTTTTTCCAAAAATCCCCTCCCTCTCCCTCTCTCTCTCTCTCCCTCACCCTCACCCTGCCCTAGCGCCGCCGCCGCCTCTCCCCTGCCCTAGCGCCGCCGCCACCCTTCCCCGACGCCGCCGCCGCGCCGTCCCCCTCCGGTGAGGCTCCCCCCTCCTCCTCCCTCCTCTGCTCCCTCTCCTCCCTCCGGCGCCCTCCCCTCACCCGCGCCGCCCGGCTCGGCCCCCGGCTCGGCCGCTCCGGCGAGCTTGGCCCGGCCCCGGCCGCCCTGGCCTCGCCCGCGCCCGGCCACCCCGCGCCGCCCCCCTGGCCGCCCGCGCGAGCCCCGCCCCGCCCCGCGCCGCCCCTCTCCCGCGCCCGGCTCGGCCGTTCCCCGGGTCGGCCGCCCCCGGCCCTGGCTCGGCCACCTCGGCTCGGCCGCCCGCACCCCGGCCCCGGCCCAACCCCCCCCGGTTCAACCGCCCCCCCCCCGGTTCAACCGCCCCTTCCCCGCGCCCGGCCTCGCCCGACCGTGTCCTCGCCCCGTCCGTGCCTCGCTCGCAGTGGTCCGCGGCGTCCTCGCTCGCCCGTGCTCGCTTGCCCTGGCATGTTTGCCCGCTCGCCCCGCCGTGCCTTGCTCGCGTCGTGTCGGCCCTCGGCGTGGCCTCGAGCTCGGCCCAGCGTGCCTTCGGCGTGCGGCCTCGAGCTCGGCCAGCGCACGGCCCCAACGCGTGCGCGACACGTTAAGTGTGGCTTTGCGCGTGCACGTGTTCGCGCAGCGTTCTGGCGTAGCTCGTCGTGTTCGCGACGCGACGCATAGCGCCCTATTACGCTCGCGACACGATCGTCTACCCCCTAGCCCCGTCTACCCCCCCCCCCCCGTATCCTATATGCGCTAATCACGTTGTTTATATTAATAAGATAGGAGTCTCAATTTGGAAATTGGTTACGTTAGTTAATTTGTATAGCTAATCGTCTATCTTATTCAATGTTAATCTACTAAAAGTGGTCACGTTTACATTAGTGCATGTAGCTAATTCTTTTGTTAGAACCAATTGGAACTAGAACACGTGACGTCTAGTTATTCACCAACCCGTAGTGCGTCTCGGGCATAAGCTTTAACTCTCGCGAGACCTTTTCTCATTTCTTTCTAACCATGGTAAACTCATTATTGTATGTGATATTTTATGCATGTTTAATCTACTTGTTCTCTTGTATGGTGTATTGTTGGTTTCCTAATTTCAATGGATGGATGTATGTATGCATGCAATCGCTTAGAGAACGATCCGGTTGGAGAGCCCGAAGAACTCGCAGGAGAAGCCCCTGAGCAGCAGTCGGTTGGTGGAGGCAAGTGTCCTTTGACCTATCTCTGTCCTATTCATTCTTTAATTCACCTCCCGCATTACACATTTATACTTAAGGATTGACTAGCTTTTGTTATCCATGTCCTTGTTTACCTATTTGGGTCGGATTATTATTGTTTAGCTTTATGCTATTGCTCAACTCTAATCAATGAACATGATGAGATTATATATGATACGCTGTTTTCCCTTCTCTTATTATGATGTTGTACTTGTGGCCTTTAAGGGGGCTTGAGCGGTTTCTCGAGTGCCTCTCCGTAAGGACCTGTTCTATGGATGACCGCCCGGGAAAACAGTGCAACCATGAGGGTGGAGTGGGATGCCCTTAGCTGAATAATTAGAGGAACCGGGGTGTGGTTCGCTTAGCCGTTGTGCCGTCAATGGGGCTCGGTGTATGCGGCTCGCTCTGCCAAGGTTGATTTGTCCCTTAGGGAGGAGTGCGGTACATTTAGGAAACCTAACGGGTGGCTACAGCCTCGTGGAATCTTTGTAAAGGCTACGTAGTGATGCCCTGCTGGACCACCTAGGTAGTGGTCAATGGGGAGTAGCTCTCTCCGGGCAGAAAGGGAATCACGGCTTGTGGGTAAAGTGCACAACCTCTGCAGAGTGTTTGAAAACTGATATATCAGCCGTGCTCGCGGTTATGAGCGGCCAAGGGAGCTCCAATGATTAGTGGTACTTGATCAGAGACATTTTGGTTTACAGGTGACTATGAGATCGATGGTTTTGGTTATGTCTATGGTGCTGGTAAGTGGTATTCTTTCCATTTGGAAAGGGTACATCGGGCTAACAACTTGGGTTAATGCTAAAACCTGGCTTTCTATTAGTAAATAATAATCTGACCAACTAAAAGCAACTGCTTGACTTATCCCCACATAAAGCTAGTCCACTACAGCCAAACAGGATGCTTGCTGAGTATGTTGATGTGTACTCACTCTTGCTCTACACACCAAACCCCCCCTCCCCCCCCCCCCCCGCAGGTTGTCAGCATTGCAACCACTGCTCAGACGAAGATGAAGCTGTGGAAGGAGACTTCCAGGAGTTCCAAGACTACGACGAGTTCTAGGTGTGGGTTAGCGGCAACCCCCAGTTGGCTGCCTGTGAAGGCCGCGATTATCTACGTTTCGTTTTCGCACTTTGATTTATTGTAAGGACCATATGGACGTCTCAGGCGTATGATGTAATCGACTATTTCCCTTTTAATACTATTTTGAGCACTGTGTGATGATGTCCATGTTATGTAGCTGCTGTGTACGTGAATAAGTGATCCTGGCACGTACATGGTTCGCATTCGGTTTGCCTTCTAAAATCGGGTGTGACACATACTGCTTCGTACCATTCGCCTTACATTCCAGAATATGTAGGCAATCACCCTGCAGCTTCTGTTGCTTCGGCAAGCCAACCCCAAGCATCTTGGCAACAACCTCCACCTCCACCACCAACGCAACACGGCCAACAGCTAGAAGGGAGCCAGCACGCTCACCTTCAGCGTGACTTCAGAGAAGGGTCCGAAGCTCGCACAGTCAATAGCACTGTGCCAGAGTCGAAGCATATTTACTGACAAATATCCTACCCCGACAGCAGTTTTTCGCATTCAGTATTATTTTCTTTTTTAAGAAACACTTATGGGAGGTTTAAGTGCCTTTTTGTCGTTTTTAATCCCTTGTAACATTTTTGCTTTTTACCATAATGAAAATATATCATCTCCACAGGCTTAAGTTGCCGAAGCATAAGAATTTATGGTGATAAGGAGGACCTTCGAATTGTCAAAAATTTTGTTCTAAGGAACACATCGTAATTTAGTCGAAGCAGCAAAAAGTCGTTCCTAAGGGAACGCAGAGTAAGTTTTTTGCTCAAAAGTCGTTCTGAAGGGAATGCAGAGCTTACAGCGAAAAGTAAACGCTGATTCCGCTAAATGTAAAAGGCGAAGAAGCTCCTAAGGGAGGCTTACAGCGAAAAATAAACGCTGATTCCGCTGAAAGTAAAAGGCGAAGAAGCTCTGAAAGGGAAATGTGCCCTTGGGCCATTTCTAAGTATTTTGGTGATTTAGTGACCAACACAGGTGCCTAATTGTAAAATGGAACAAAGTACAAATCATGAAGTAAAGGTATGTTTCTAAGCCTTAGTACATTGGTTTTGTGGACTAACATATTTGTCTAAGTGTTAGAAACAGAAAGAAGAAAAAGAGAAAAGGGGAGAGAATGACTTGGCTGTGTGCAGCCAAGTCCCAGCTCGGTCTGGAGCACCGGACTGTCCGGTGTGCACCGGACAGTGTCCGGTGCGCCAGGCTGACTCGGCTCGAACTGGCCGCTCTCGGGAATTCGCCGACGGCGTACGGCTAAAATTCACCGGACTGTCCGGTGTGCACCGGACTGTCCGGTGAGCCAACGGTCGGCCAGGGCCAACGGTCGGCCGCGCAATCCGCGCGAGACACGTGGCTGAGCCAACGGTCGGCCAGGGCCAACGGTCGGCCGCGCAATCCGCGCGAGACACGTGGCCGAGCCAACGGTCGGAAGACGGCACCGGACTGTCCGGTGTGCCAACGGCTCGCAGATCTCCAACGGGCTGCAACGGTCGGCAGCGCCAGATAAGGAAACAAATCGGGCACCGGACAGTGTTCGGTGTGCACCGGACTGTCCGGTGCCCCCGACGACAGAAGGCAAGGATGGCCTTCCGGATTTGCTCTCAACGGCTCCTAGCTGCCTTGGGGCTATAAAAGGAGCCCCTAGGCGCATGGAGGAGACACACAAGCAACCTTTGAGCATTCTTGATCATCCACACTAAGTCTCTGCGCATTCGTTTGTGTTTCTAAGTGATTCGAGCTCTGTTCTAAGTGAGAACTCTGAGATAGTCTTGTGAGCTCGATTCTTGGCCGTGTGTGTGCGCTTTTGTTGTGGATTTGTGTGTGTTGCTTCCCTCCCTTACTCTGTGCTTTCTTTGTGATCATATACTTGTAAGGGCAAGAGACTCCAATTTGTGGAGATTCCTTGCAAACGGGATAGTGAAAGGAAAAGCAAAACACCGTGGTATTCAAGTGGGTCTTTGGACCGCTTGAGAGGGGTTGATTGCAACCCTCGTCCGTTGGGACGCCACAACGTGGAAGTAGGCAAGCATTGGCTTGGCCGAACCACGGGATAAACCACCGTGTCACCTCTGTCTTGATCTCTTGTGGTATTGTGTTTTGTTGAGACTTCACCTTAGCCACTTGGCAATAATCGTGCTAACACATAACAAGTTTTTGTGGCTTAAGTTTGAAGTTTTTACAGGATCACCTATTCACCCCCCCCTCTAGGTGCTCTCAATTGGTATCAGAGCCGTTCTATTCACAAAGGGACTAACCGCCCGAATAGATGGATCCTAAGGGGAAGGGTATTGTGATCAACGACAAAGAAAAGGAGACCTTCGTCAACGAGCCGAAGGACGACAAGCCTACCGACTCCGGCTCGGGCCATAGACGAAAGGAAGGGAAGAAGAAGAAGACGAGGCGTATCAAGGAGATCATCTACTACGACGATAGTGATGAATCCACTTCTTCCCAAAAGGACGACGACAACGACTACAGGAAGACGGTCAATTCGAACTTTTCATTTGATTATTCCCGTATTCAACATAGTTCGAATTCGCATTTGCTTTCCATTCCTCTTGGCAAACCTCCACACTTCGATGGGGAGGACTACGGATTTTGGAGTCACAAAATGCGTAGTCACTTATTCTCTCTCCATCCTAGCATATGGGAGATTGTGGAGAACGGAATGAAATTCGATAGCTCGGATAGCCCTATGCTTATAAATGAACAGATTCATAAAAATGCACAGGCTACTACTGTTCTCTTAGCATCTTTGTGCAGGGAAGAGTACAATAAGGTGAGCGGCTTGGACAATGCCAAGCAGATATGGGACACCCTCAAGATCTCTCACGAGGGGAACGACATCACCATGCTCACCAAGATGGAGTTGGTGGAGGGCGAGCTTGGACGGTTCGCCATGATAAGGGGAGAGGAGCCAACTCAGACGTACAACCGGCTCAAGACCCTTATCAACAAAATAAGGAGCTACGGAAGCACGCGTTGGACGGATCACGATGTCGTCCGCCTAATGCTCAGGTCCTTTACCGTACTTGATCCTCATCTCGTGAACAATATTCGTGAGAATCCCAGGTACACGATGATGACGCCCGAGGAAGTGCTTGGAAAATTCGTAAGCGAGCAGATGATGATCAAGGAGGCAAGATACGTCGACGAAGCGTTGAACGGTCCGATCAACGAGCCGCAACCCCTTGCTCTCAAGGCAACACGAAGCAAGGAGGCGCTACCTAGCAAGGTGGCACAGATTGAGGCGGCTGGCCTTAATGATGAAGAGATGGCTCTCATCATTAAAAGATTCAAGACGGTGCTTAAAGGTCACAAGGGACAACCAAGCAAGACCAAAGCCAAGGGGAAGCGCTCATGCTTCAAATGCGGTAAGCTTGGTCATTTCATTGCTAACTGTCCCGATAATGAAAGTGACCAGGAAAAGGGGAACAAAAGAGAGAAGAAGAAGCAATACAAGAAGGCAAAGGGCGAGGCGCATCTAGGAAAGGAGTGGGACTCGGATTGCTCCTCCTCCGACTCCGACAACGAAGGACTCGCCGCCACTGCCTTCAACAAATCGGCTCTCTTCCCCAACGAGCGTCTCACTTGCCTTATGGCAAGGGAGAAGAAGGTGAGTACTCAAGACTCCACTTATGCTTCTTCTAGTGATAGTGAGTCTAGTGACGATGATGACATAGATTATTCTTGCTTGTTCAAAGGCTTAGATAGATCTAAGATAGATAAAATCAATGAATTGATTGATGCTTTGAATGAAAAGGATAGGCTTTTAGAAAAGCAAGAGGATTTATTGTATGATGAACATGATAAGTTTGTAGAGGCACAAAAATCATATGCTTTAGAAGTGAAAAGAAATGAAGTACTTTCTAGTGAAATATCTTCTTGTCATGAAACCATTGCTACTTTACAAAGTGTTAACCATGATTTAAATGCTAAATTAGAAGTAACAAATAAATCTAAGTCTTGTGTTGAAAATGTTACAATTTGCACTAGGTGTAAGGATTTTGATGTTAACACTTGTAGCAAACATTTAGTTTCAATTTCAAAACTAAAAGATGAAGTGGCTAGTCTTAATGCCCAACTTAAGACTAGCAAGAGTGAAGTTGAAAAGATAAAATTTGCAAGGGATGCCTATACAATTGGAAGACATCCCTCAATTAAGGATGGGCTTGGCTTCAAGAGGGAAGCCAAGAACTTAACAAGCCATATGGCTCCCATCTTCGTCAAGGAGAAGGGGAAGGCCCCTATGGCTAGTAATGCTAAAAAGAATCATGCTTTTATGTATTATGATAGGAGACATGCTAGAAATGCTTATAATGATTTTGATTCACATGTATATGATTCTCATGCCATGTTTGCTTCTAGTTCTTCTTATAAGCATGATAGGGATATGTGTAGGAGAAATGTTGTACTTATGCCTAGGAGAGATATTGCTCATGTTCCTAGAAAGAATGTTATTCATGCTCCTAGGAAAGTAGTGAATGAACCTTCTACCATTTATTATGCTTGTAATGCTCCCTTTGCTATTTGTAGAAAGGGTAAGAAGGTAATTGCTAGGAAATTAGGGGCTAGATGCAAGGGAGATAAATCTTGCATTTGGGTCCCTAAGGACATTTGTGCTAACCTTGCAGGACCCAACATGAGTTGGGTACCTAAGACCCAAGCCTAAATTTGCCTTGCAGGTTTATGCATCCGGGGGTTCAAGCTGGATTATCGACAGCGGATGCACAAACCATATGACGGGGGAGAAGAAGATGTTCACCTCCTACGTCAAGAATAAGGATTCCCAAGATTCAATTATATTCGGTGATGGGAATCAAGGCAAGGTAAAAGGGTTAGGTAAAATTGCAATTTCTAATGAGCATTCTATCTCAAATGTATTCTTAGTGGAGAGTCTTGGATATAATTTGCTATCTGTTAGTCAATTATGTCAAATGGGATATAATTGTTTATTTACAAATGTAGATGTGTCTGTCTTTAGAAGATGTGATGGTTCACTAGCTTTTAAGGGTGTACTAGACGGCAAGCTTTATTTAGTTGACTTTGCAAAAGAAGAGGCCGGTCTAGATGCATGCTTAATGGCTAAGACTTGCATGGGCTGGCTGTGGCATCGCCGCTTAGCACATGTGGGGATGAAGAACCTCCACAAGCTTCTAAAGGGAGAACACGTGATAGGTCTAACAAATGTTTATTTCGAAAAAGATAGACCTTGTGCAGCTTGTCAAGCAGGTAAACAAGTGGGAGGAGCACATCACAGCAAGAATGTGATGACCACGTCAAGACCTCTGGAGTTGCTGCATATGGACCTCTTCGGACCCGTCGCCTATCTAAGTATAGGAGGAAGTAAGTATGGTTTAGTTATTGTTGATGACTTTTCCCGCTTCACTTGGGTATTCTTTTTGCAGGATAAGTCTGAAACCCAAGGGACCCTCAAGCACTTCCTCAGGAGAGCTCAAAATGAGTTTGAGCTCAAGGTGAAGAAGATAAGGAGCGACAACGGGTCCGAGTTCAAGAACCTTCAAGTGGAGGAGTTTCTTGAGGAGGAAGGGATCAAGCACGAGTTCTCCGCTCCCTACACACCACAGCAAAATGGTGTGGTAGAGAGGAAGAACAGGACGCTAATCGATATGGCGAGGACGATGCTTGGAGAGTTCAAGACCCCCGAGTGCTTTTGGTCGGAAGCCGTGAACACGGCTTGTCACGCCATCAACAGGGTCTACCTTCACCGCCTCCTCAAGAAGACGTCATATGAGCTACTAACCGGTAACAAACCCAATGTATCGTACTTTCGTGTTTTTGGGAGCAAGTGCTACATTCTAGTGAAGAAGGGTAGAAATTCTAAGTTTGCTCCCAAAGCTGTAGAAGGGTTTTTATTAGGTTATGATTCAAATACAAAGGCGTATAGGGTCTTCAACAAATCATCGGGTTTGGTTGAAGTCTCTAGCGACGTTGTATTTGATGAGACTAATGGCTCTCCAAGAGAGCAAGTTGTTGATTGTGATGATGTAGATGAAGAAGATGTTCCAACGGCCGCTATACGAACCATGGCGATTGGAAACGTTCGGCCACAGGAACAAGATGAACGAGATCAACCTTCTTCCTCAACGACGGTGCATCCCCCACCTCAAGACGATGAACAGGTTCATCAAAAGGAGGCGTGTGATCAAGGGGGAGCACAAGATGATCACGTGATGGAGGAAGAAGCGCAACCGGCACCTCCAACCCAAGTTCGAGCGATGATTCAAAGGGATCATCCCGTCGACCAAATTCTGGGTGACATTAGCAAGGGAGTAACTACTCGGTCTCGATTAGTTAATTTTTGTGAACATTACTCTTTTGTCTCCTCTATTGAGCCTTTCAGGGTAGAGGAGGCCTTGCTAGATCCGGATTGGGTGTTGGCCATGCAGGAGGAACTTAATAACTTCAAGCGCAACGAAGTTTGGACGCTGGTGCCTCGTCCCAAGCAAAATGTTGTGGGAACCAAGTGGGTGTTCCGCAATAAACAGGACGAGCACGGGGTGGTGACGAGGAACAAGGCTCGACTTGTGGCAAAAAGTTATGCCCAAGTCGCAGGTTTGGACTTTGAGGAGACTTTTGCTCCTGTGGCTAGGCTAGAGTCCATTCGTATCTTGCTAGCATATGCCGCTCACCATTCTTTCAGGTTGTACCAAATGGATGTGAAGAGCGCGTTCCTCAACGGGCCAATAAAGGAGGAGGTGTACGTGGAGCAACCCCCTGGCTTCGAGGATGAGCGGTACCCCGACCACGTGTGTAAGCTCTCTAAGGCGCTCTATGGACTTAAGCAAGCCCCAAGAGCATGGTATGAATGTCTTAGAGATTTTTTAATTGCTAATGCTTTCAAGGTTGGGAAAGCCGATCCAACTCTTTTCACTAAGACTTGTAATGGTGATTTGTTTGTGTGCCAAATTTATGTCGATGACATAATATTTGGTTCTACTAATCAAAAGTCTTGTGAAGAGTTTAGCAGGGTGATGACGCAGAAATTCGAGATGTCGATGATGGGCGAGTTGAACTACTTCCTTGGGTTCCAAGTGAAGCAACTCAAGGACGGCACCTTCATCTCCCAAACGAAGTACACGCAAGATCTGCTAAAGAGGTTTGGGATGAAGGACGCCAAGCCCGCAAAGACGCCGATGGGAACCGACGGACACACCGACCTCAACAAAGGAGGTAAGTCCGTTGATCAAAAGGCATACCGGTCAATGATAGGGTCTTTACTTTATTTATGTGCTAGTAGACCGGATATTATGCTTAGCGTATGCATGTGTGCTAGATTTCAATCCGATCCTAAGGAGTGTCACTTGGTGGCGGTGAAGCGAATTCTTAGATATTTAGTCGCTACGCCTTGCTTCGGGATCTGGTATCCAAAGGGGTCTAACTTTGACTTAATTGGGTACTCAGATTCCGACTATGCTGGATGTAAGGTCGATAGGAAGAGTACATCGGGGACGTGCCAATTCTTAGGAAGGTCCCTGGTGTCATGGAACTCTAAGAAACAAACCTCCGTTGCCCTATCCACCGCTGAGGCCGAGTACGTTGCCGCAGGTCAGTGTTGCGCGCAACTACTTTGGATGAGGCAAACCCTCCGGGACTTTGGCTACAATCTGAGCAAAGTCCCACTCCTATGTGACAATGAGAGTGCTATCCGAATAGCGGAAAATCCTGTTGAGCACAGCCGCACAAAGCACATTGACATCCGGCATCACTTTTTGAGAGACCACCAGCAAAAGGGAGATATCGAAGTGTTTTATGTTAGCACCGAGAACCAGCTAGCCGATATCTTTACCAAGCCTTTAGATGAGAAGACCTTTTGCAGGATGCGTAGTGAGCTAAATGTCTTAGATTCGCGGAACTTGGATTGAAATATAGCATACATGTATTTATGCCTTTGATCACGTTCATTCTGCATTTTGTTGCTTATTATGGTACTCAAGTTGTACAAACACTCCCTGGACCTCACAAGTCCGTTGCAATGTGATGCACATGTTTAGGGGGAGATGTGTTACAACTTGACCCTTTGAGACTAACCATATGTTTGAGTTTGCTTGTGTTAGTCACAAAGGAGAATTGAAAGGGAAAAGGTGGACTTGGACCATGAAAGACTTCCACTGCACTCCGATGAGGGGTAACTTATTCCAAGTCCATCTCATGAACTCTTATTGCCATTTGCTCTTAATTGAATATTTTGGTGAAGCAATGGGGTTAAAGGGCCAAAATTGATCCCGTTTTGGTGTTTGATGCCAAAGGGGGAGAAAATAAAGGCTAAAGCAATAAATGGATCAGCTACCACTTGAGAGATTTTGAAAATAGTAGAATAGAGTTTTTGGTTTGTCAAAATCCTTAAGTTGTCTCTCTTGCCAAAAGTTGGCTTCTTGCGGGGAGAAGTATTGATTATGGGAAAAAGGGGGAGTTTTTGAAATCTTTGATCAATCTTTTTTTTGAATGACTCTCTTTATGCTTAAACATGTGTGTTTAACTTAGAGATAGAGATTTGTGTTTGATTTGCAAAAACAAACCAAGTGGTGGCAAAGGATGATCCATATATGCCAAAATCGATTCAAAATAATTTGAGTTATTATTTGAAGTGTTTTTGTACTTGTTAAACTTGCTTTATGTTGTGTTGGCATAAATCACCAAAAAGGGGGAGATTGAAAGGGAAATGTGCCCTTGGGCCATTTCTAAGTATTTTGGTGATTTAGTGACCAACACAGGTGCCTAATTGTAAAATGGAACAAAGTACAAATCATGAAGTAAAGGTATGTTTCTAAGCCTTAGTACATTGGTTTTGTGGACTAACATATTTGTCTAAGTGTTAGAAACAGAAAGAAGAAAAAGAGAAAAGGGGAGAGAATGACTTGGCTGTGTGCAGCCAAGTCCCAGCTCGGTCTGGAGCACCGGACTGTCCGGTGTGCACCGGACAGTGTCCGGTGCGCCAGGCTGACTCGGCTCGAACTGGCCGCTCTCGGGAATTCGCCGACGGCGTACGGCTAAAATTCACCGGACTGTCCGGTGTGCACCGGACTGTCCGGTGAGCCAACGGTCGGCCAGGGCCAACGGTCGGCCGCGCAATCCGCGCGAGACACGTGGCTGAGCCAACGGTCGGCCAGGGCCAATGGTCGGCCGCGCAATCCGCGCGAGACACGTGGCCGAGCCAACGGTCGGAAGACGGCACCGGACTGTCCGGTGTGCACCGGACTGTCCGGTGTGCCAACGGCTCGCAGATCTCCAACGGGCTGCAACGGTCGGCAGCGCCAGATAAGGAAACAAATCGGGCACCGGACAGTGTTCGGTGTGCACCGGACTGTCCGGTGCCCCCGACGACAGAAGGCAAGGATGGCCTTCCGGATTTGCTCTCAACGGCTCCTAGCTGCCTTGGGGCTATAAAAGGAGCCCCTAGGCGCATGGAGGAGACACACAAGCAACCTTTGAGCATTCTTGATCATCCACACTAAGTCTCTGCGCATTCGTTTGTGTTTCTAAGTGATTCGAGCTCTGTTCTAAGTGAGAACTCTGAGATAGTCTTGTGAGCTCGATTCTTGGCCGTGTGTGTGCGCTTTTGTTGTGGATTTGTGTGTGTTGCTTCCCTCCCTTACTCTGTGCTTTCTTTGTGATCATATACTTGTAAGGGCAAGAGACTCCAATTTGTGGAGATTCCTTGCAAACGGGATAGTGAAAGGAAAAGCAAAACACCGTGGTATTCAAGTGGGTCTTTGGACCGCTTGAGAGGGGTTGATTGCAACCCTCGTCCGTTGGGACGCCACAACGTGGAAGTAGGCAAGCATTGGCTTGGCCGAACCACGGGATAAACCACCGTGTCACCTCTGTCTTGATCTCTTGTGGTATTGTGTTTTGTTGAGACTTCACCTTAGCCACTTGGCAATAATCGTGCTAACACATAACAAGTTTTTGTGGCTTAAGTTTGAAGTTTTTACAGGATCACCTATTCACCCCCCCCCCCTCTAGGTGCTCTCAAGCTCCTAAGGGAGGCTTACAGCGAAAAGTAAACGCTGATTCCACTGAAAGTAAAAGGCGAAGAAGCTCCTAAGGGAGGCTTATAGCGAAAAATAAACGCTGATTCCGCTGAAAGTAAAAGGCGAAGAAGCTCCTAAGGGAGGCTTACAGCGAAAAATAAACGCTGATTCCGTTGAAAGTAAAAGGTGAAGAAGCTCCTAAGGGAGGCTTACAGCGAAAAATAAACGCTGATTCCGCTGAAAGTAAAAGGCGAAGAAGCTCCTAAGGGAGGCTTACAGTGAAAAATAAACGCTGAATCTGCTGAAAGTAAAACGTCGACCTTCGGCAAATATCACTTTGCATAACATCACATCATTACATCATTCACATAGCATAACATCATACATCATATTGCATCAACAATGCAAAGAAGGGGATCCCAGTATCGATATTCGAAAATTGTTTCGAACAAAAAGTGGCAAAGCACAAAAAATAACTATTGAAGAGTTATACTTTCGTCAAATGGAAACACTTATTGGTTATCAATTTTACGAGGATTGATTGCTGATCATATGAGAACACGGATATTATTTACGATGCATGAAAAGAAGGGAAGGTGTTTTTTTCGCCGAAGGCTCAAAACGGTATGTATATGAAGTTTCATGCATCGTAAAGAAAAGAACCATAAATAGTTTATATATTACATTCAGAGTACAAAATATTACACATTGTATTCTAAATGTTTTTTCAGCAGCATCTAATCTTCCCTTAGAACTACTTCTGTAGCTTCGTTTAGTAGCTGATCAACAACTTTATCCATGATGGCTTCGGCCATTTTCCTAATTTCGTCATCCCATTTTGCGTGGGAGCCCGTAGATGGTTCAGCAGGTTCTGAGGGAGGAGAAGATACGGCTATATTACTATTACAAACCGTGAACAAGTTCGAAATCAAAAAATTATAGCAAAAAGTCAAAAACCACTATTCAATACCTATTTGCCCTTCGGGCTCTGCACTTCTCTCAGCGGCCCCTGCTAATTTTCTAGCGTCATGGATGCCTTTTTCGCTTTTTCGTATAATCTCTTGGGCCATTTCCCGGCCACCATTGTCCCAGATGTCGGTGAAAAATTTTCCACCGACCAGGCTTGCTTCGGCCGAGGGGTCTTTTATATCTTCGGAGGATAAAGCGGCTTCGGATTGTGCCAAAAGCTTCACATGCTCACAGCCTTTCCTCTCCAAAATGGTAGCAATCTCCCTGGCACCCGAAAAGGCACATATGTCTCCGCGGCTATTCAAAATCTCTTCAAAGGCCTCAGCTTCGTGACTGATCCATTCGATTGGGCCCTTGGGGTCACCCTTTATGAAGTTTTCTTCACTTGAAAAAGCGCCAACATTGGCGAAGCTGGTCTTTACTTTTTTAACACATTCTATAGATTTTTCATAGCATCTTTTCTTAGATGCGCGAAGCTCTTCAACGCTTTTTTCCAAATGGTTTGCCCATTGTTCACTGAGTTCTCATTTTGTTTCTTCAAGAGCGCGTTCCTCTTTAGTTCTGGCCAGTTGTTTTCGGAGATCTTCAATTTCACGCCTCTGAGCCTCAGCTTGAACTTTAAAAGTAGCTTCGTCTTCTTTTATTCTATCTATCAATGAATGCAATATTTTATCTTTTTCGAGACCTTCGTTCCTTAGTTCAATTACTTCAGAACGAAGGTTGCTCAGGGCCATAACACACCCTTCGTCTTCGGCATCTTTTTGGGCCCTGAGGGCATTGCTAAGTATAAGGCCCTGCAAAAAGAAAAATGTGAGTGCGACCATAAATTTAAGCAAACGAAAAATTTTGGTTTCAAGAAAAAATACGAAAACCTCATTCTCTTTACCTTTAAGCTATTATATGCCAGGCTGTCGGCTAGCTCGTTTTTTGACAGCACCGAGAGCCCGTCTTCCAGTGTTGGGAATCCGAAGCTCTTGCTCATCTCCCGACAGACAGAAATCTCCTTGTTGTCAGGGAGACAATACAAAAAGTCTTCTTCCCCACTGCCGTTGAATATCAACGCCCCCTTTGGATATTTCAATTTGTGGGCGTAGTACTGGGCCTCTTGCTGTTCTTTTTTAGTCAGTTTTTCCCCGAAGCATGACGAAGAATATAATCGAAGGTTTCGGAAGATGCTTCGGGGGCGGCAGTACCAGTTTCTTCAGCTGAAATTTGTTCTGCTGTTTCTATCTCTTCGACTTCCAAGGTGGGCTCCGAAGGCCCAGCTTCAGTCTCAGACTGATGTTTTGAGGTTTCGGCATCAAATGCTTCAGTATGTGCTTCGGAAGATTCAACAGTTTTCTTCGGAGTTGTGCTTGAAGACTTAATTGTCTCCAAAACATCCAGCACATTAACCATCCTTTTTCTTTTTGGGGTCACTGCTAGCCCCTTTTGGCTTTTTGTTGTCTCAATTTTTGTTGAAGGACTTAGAATTTCTGTTGTCTTTGTTACTTCAGCCCTCGGTTCTTCTATTTTTTCCGTCACTAGCACTTCGGCCAGCCCTACAATATTTGGCAGGGGAGTCGGTTTTTTAACTTCGGTGGCCGAAGAGGTCTCACCGGCAAACTCAGGCACTATGGCCGGTTCAATATAACGTGGCCGGTGTGTGAGAACCTTTACCCTCTTCCTCTTCGGCGCCGGCTCGCTAGGAGCGGCTGAGGCAACTCCCTTTGCAGAAGATGTGTTCTTTCTTTTCTGACCCCGCGTTGGATAACGGTAGTCGGGGTAGACAAACGCAATTGCATCAAATACCCGGTTGAGTCTCTTTTTCTTTCGGCCTCCGAAGGCCGCTGACAGTGCAGTGTCTTCGGCCTTCGAATATAATCCAAGCAATTCATCACTTACGGTCTCAATACTTTTTAGCCAGTCATCATCTGGCTCGACGAATTTATCTCCATATTGGAATGTGTATTTCAGCCTAACTAATCCACCTTCGTCAGTTTCTCTAACGGTCTCCTTCGGCATTTCCCACTTTTCTACAAGTGGCCATATTCTGAAGGCGATGTGTTCTTGGACCAAATCCCTTGTCCCAATAAAAGAGCAAACCACGCCGAAGGCTCTCTGGCACTCTTCGGCTGCTTCATTCATTTCTACCTTCGGCCTCCGAAGGCCAAAGCGTTGCCAGATAGGGCGCATAATGATACCTTTAATATCTTCTCGTGCTTCCAAGTCATTTTTCACATAAAACCATTCCATCATCCAGTCGCCAGGCCACCTCTTTCGAAAGGTTGGCACGGGACAGCTTGACCCAGACCGGGCGCCGAAGCTGTAGCAGCCAAAATTGTTGTGATACTGCTCTTTACCCCAGGGTTTTGTTTCATACAATAGCTCATGTATGTTGCAGAAACTTTTTGCATTTGGTTCTAAACCTTGGCTCCTCACGGCCCAGACGAAGATGCCCATTCTTATGATTGCTTCGGGAGTAAGTTGATGAAGGTAAACTTCAAATATCTTCAGTACTTCTGCGACAAAACCGCTCAAAGGAAACCGCAGTATGGCCTTTAAAAAGCTTCGGAAGATTACGACTTCATTCTCTTCGGGAGTAGGCACAGTTTTCTCCCCTTCATCTGCCCTCACAGTAGACATGTCTCGAAAGTATCTTCCCCTCATGTTGTCAAGATGACTTTGTTTAATGCTCAATTTCCCGAAGACTGTGTGACTTGGTCGCCACGGTCGATCTTCGGAGTCTTCACCGCCACTTTCCACATCATAGCTGTCACTGTCTCTAGTATCTTTAGATAAACCCTCCAAAATCTCCCTAGTGATCTTCTCTGTGTTGGTCTTTGCTATTGACTGAATAAACCTGAGATGCATCTCTTCAGAAAGGCTCAGCTTCGATTCAGCAACGGCTTTCTTATCTTCAGACATCTTTGTGAACGCCGAGAAAGTGCTCTCAAATCCGAAGCTTAAAAATTTAAAAAAGCCAAGGAAGTGTTGTTGCGCACAGGCAAAAAGTCGAGTGAGCAAGAGCAGATGGCAAGAAAGCGTGCCAAATAACTCGTGGCAAGCTCTTATTTATACACCTAGTGCGTTGAAAACTAGAGGGTCCCGCTTGTCAATGACTGTTGCTATTCTAGCAAAGGGAAGGTATTTTTTCAGACCTTCGGCTTAAGGCCTTTGTTGGCACTGTCTCTCGACAGCAAGGAGATCCAACACGGGTGAATGGTGATGGCAACAGGGCACTCGCGCGTGATGGCAAAAGCTCTGTTAATCTGGCCTCTCACGGGCACTGTGCGGGGGTATTTATAGGTATCCGAGTGCACGGCGCCTTGCGTTAAGGACGCATGTGCCCTCAGGTACCTAGTTTATCCCCAGAATATTCCCATAAAGCGGGGTTACAAGCTGTAATTACAAGTACGCCTTTACAAATTAGGCCCGTAACACAAACGCGGCCACGCAGGGCCCGTTACAATGGGCCAGATCTCATGTGGGCCTCGGAGCTGACCGAGGCCGCGCCGCGGGGAGGCGTCGCCGCAGGCCTTCGTCTGGTGCCGGATCGAGCGAAGGGTCTCCGTGTTGTCTCTGGTGCCGATGAAGCGAAGGGTGTCCCTGCCTGCTTTGTCTGTCAGGGCAGGGGCTAAGCGGTGGAGACTTCGGGCGAAGGGTGGCGTTTCTGCCTTCGCTCCAACAGCCTTCATCCATGTCGCAATATGAATTTATCATTTTAGCAAATTAACATTGCGAGGGGCTACTGTTGGGGGCCTTCGGCTTCCGAAGGTCCTCAAAAACATGATTTAACAATGTTTTCCAAGTGGAATATGTGAACAGGTATCTTCGGAATCGGGTCATGAGCATACAAGAGTAGGGTCAGTACGAAGCCTGAGCGAGACGGAAAGCGATTATGACGAAGGATGAAAATGACCACGAAGCTGTGCGCAGAAAAGCTTCGGCATGATAGCAGAGAAAGGGAACCGACCTAAAGGTGAAAAGGCAAATTAGACCCCGAAGAATTACTATAGATTTATTGATAAATGTAAAGGGCACAAATGTAATCCTACACGGGCTGCGTCCCTTGCCTATAAATAGATGAACAGTACTCACGCTGACTCAGCATTCGCCTTTTTTCGCATCACGCTTGTACCTTTACTTTCCGTCAATCCGAAGGTACATTTATAATTTGTTATTTTGGAGATGATAATGCAAATAAATATAAGTTGATAATAGTATTTAAATTATTCTTCGTATTTGATATATGAATTCTTCTTTATTGTATACCTAACTTGTGAAGGTTCTTTCCCTCATAACCTTCGTCCGGATTTCATTATGTCCGAAGAGATATAATGTTTTGAAGGACGAAGGATTTTAATATTTAACACTTTTTATGTTGCCTTGTTCTTAATTCTTAGCATTTGAGAACAAGTCCCCAACAACACCGTTTTGCTGTGGTGTGTAGGGAGCGGAGAACTCGTGCTTGATGCCTTCCTCCTCAAGATACTCCTCAACTTGTAGATTCTTGAACTCGGACCCGTTGTCGCTCCCTATCTTTTTCACCTTTAGCTCAAATTCATTTTGAGCCCTCCTTAGAAAGCGCTTTAGGGTCCCTTGGGTTTTTGATTTGTCCTACAAAAAGAACACCCAAGTGAAGTGGGAAAAGTCATCAACAATTACAAGACCATACTTACTTCCCCCGACGCTGATGTAGGCAACGAGTCCAAAGAGGTCCATGTGAAGAAGCTCCAGTGGTCTTGATGTTGTCATCACGTTCTTGCTGTGATGAGTGCTTCCCACCTGTTTTCCTGCATGACATGCTGCACAGGGTCTGTCTTTCTCAAAACAGACATTGGTTAGTCCTAACACATGTTCTCCCTTTAGAAGTTTATGAAGGTTCTTCATCCCAACATGTGCTAGACGGTGATGCCAAAGCCAGCCCATACTAGTCTTAGCCATTAAGCATGCATCTAGATCGGCGTTCTCTTTCGAAAAATCAACTAAATAGAGCTTGCCATCTAATGCACCCTTAAAGCTAATGAACCATCACTCCTTCTAAAGACAGATACATCAACATTTGTAAACAAACAATTGTAACCCATGTGGCATAGTTGACTTACAGACAGAAGGTTGTATCCTAGCGACTCTACTAAAAATACATTTGAAATGGACTGCTCGCTTGTGATGGCTATCTTTCCCAAACCTTTGACCTTGCCTTGATTCCCATCTCCAAATATGATTGTATCCTAGGAATCCTTGTTCTTGACGTAGGAGGTGAACATCTTCTCCCCCGTCATGTGGTTTATGCATCCGCTGTCGAGAATCCAGCTTGAGCCCCCGGATGCATAAACCTGCAAGGCAATTTAAGCTTGGGTTTTAGGTACCCAACTCTTGTTGGGTCCTACAAGGTTAGTCACAATAACTTTTGGAACCCAAATACAAGTCTTTTCTCCCTTGCATTCGGATCCCAATTTTCTAGCCACTACTTTTGTATTTTTGCATGTAAGTACAAAAGTAGTATTGCAAGCATGATAAATAGTAGAGGGTTTATTGCACATTTTTCTAGGAGCATGATACACAACATGGTTTCTCCTAGGCCTACTTCTACCATAATCATGAGTGGAGCTAGAAGCAAACATAGCATTTGAATCATAATAAGCAGTATGATCATAACTCCTATGAGAATGACTAGCAATTTTCCTATCATAAATAAAGGCATGATTACTTTGAGGACTACTAGCCATGGGGGCCTTCCCTTCCTCCTTGTTGAGAATAGGAGTCCTTTGGCTTGTTAAGTTCTTGGTTTTCTTTTGAAAACCAAGTCCATCCTTAATTGAGGGGTGTCTACCAACGGTGTAGGCATCCCTAGCAAATTTTAATTTATCAAAATCAACATTGCAAGTCTTAAGTTGAGCATTAAAACTTGCCACCTCATTGTTCAATTTAGTAATAGAAGCAAGATGTTCATCATAGGCATCAATATCAAAATCCTTACATCTATTACAAATAACAACATGCTCTACACATGAACTAGTTTTGTTAACTTCCTCTAGCTTAGCATTTAATTCATCATTTAAACTCCTTAAACTAGAGACAGATTCATGGCAAGCAGATAACTTAGAAGATAGCATTTCATTTCTCTTAATTTCTAAAGCAAGAGATTTTTGCACACTAACAAATTTGTCATGTTCCTCATATAATATATCCTCTTGCTTTTCTAGCAATCTATCTTTTTCATTGAGAGCATCGATTAATTCATTAATTTTTTCTACTTTAGCTCGATCTAACCCCTTAAATAAATCAGAGTAATCTACTTCATCATCAGATGATTCCTCATCACTAGAAGAAGTGCACTTAGGGGTATCTCGAACATGTACCTTCCTTTCCTTGGCCATAAGACATGTATGGCATTCGTTGGGGAAGAGTGAAGACTTGTCGAAGGCTGAGGCAGCAAGTCCTTCATCGTCAGAGTCTGATGACGAGCAGTCAGAATCCCATTCCTTTCCTAGATGTGCCTCGCCCTTCGCCTTCCTGTAATTCTTTTTCTTTTCCTTCTTCTCGCTCTTTTCTTGTCCCTGATCATTATCATTATCGGGGCATTGTGTAATGAAATGACCAGTCTTACCGCATTTGAAGCAAGAGCGCTTTCCCCTCGTTGAGTCCGGCAGCCTCCACTTGAGATACCTTGCTTGGTAGCACCTCCTTGCTGCTTGTTGCTTTGAGAGAAACAGGTTGTGGCTCGTAGATGGGTAGTGGACCGTTCAAGGCATCATCTACATATCTTGCCTCCTTAACCATCATGCGCCCGCTTATGAATTTTCCGAGGATCTCCTCGGGCGTCATTTTGGTGTACCTGGGGTTTTCACGAATAAGATTCACAAGATGGGGGTCAATTACAGTAAATGACCTTAGCATGAATCGGACGACATCATGATCCGTCCATCTTATGCTTCCATAGCTTTGAAATCTTGTTGACCAAGGTCTTGAGCCTGTTATAGGTCTGAGTTGGCTCCTCTCCCCTGATCATCGCGAATCTCCCTAGCTCGCCTTCCACTAGTTCCATCTTTGTGATCATAGTGGCGTCGTTTCCCTCATGAGATATCTTGAGGGTGTCCCAGATTTGCTTAGCGTTGTCCAAGCCACTCACCTTATTATATTCATCCCTACAAAGTGAAGCTAGCAAGACAGTAGTACCTTGGGCATTTTTATGGATTTGTTCATTTATAAAAACAGGATTATCAGTGCTATCAAAATGCATCCCATTTTCTACAATTTCCCATATGCTAGGATGGAGAGAGAAAAAATGACTATGCATTTTATGGCTCCAAAACGAATAGTCCTCTCCATCAAAGTGTGAAGGTTTTCCAAGGGGAATTGAAAAAAGATGCGCATTTGAATTATAGGGAATGCGAGAGTAATCAAAAGAATAGTTTTGATCGACTGTTTTCTTCTTTGACGAGGAGTCGTCGTCGTCGCCCCTTGGTGAAGAAGAAGATGTATCGCTGTCATAGTAGATGATCTTCTTGATGTGTCTCTTCTTCTTCCTGTCCCTCTTCTTGTGACTCGAGCCGGAGTCAGTATGCTTGTCGTCTCTTGGCTCGTTGAGGAGGGACTCCTTCTCCTTGTCGTTAATCACCATCCCCTTACCCTTAGGATCCATCTCTTCGAGCGGTTAGTCCCTAAATGAAGAGTACGGCTCCGATACCAATTGAGAGCACCTAGAGAGGGGGTGAATAGGTGATCCTATAAAATCAAGAGCTAAATAGCCACAAAACTTAGATATTAAAGTGTTAGCGTGACTAAGTAGCTTTGAAGCGAGTTCTTGTGAACACTACAATCACAGAAAATTCAACACAAGAGACACGCGATTTTTATCCCGTGGTTCGGCCAAGTAACACTTGCCTACTTCCACGTTGTGGCGTCCCAATGGACGAGGGTTGTACTCAACCCCTTTCAAGTCATCCAATGATCAACTTGAATACCACGGTCTTTTCGTTTAGAGTATCTTCCCGTTTGCGAGGAATCTCTACAATTTGGAGTCTCTCGCCCTTACAATAGAGATCACAAAGAAAGCACAGAGTAAGGTTGGGAGAAGCAACACACACAAGATTCAATCCGCAGCACACACACGCACACAAGTCAAGACTTGAGCTCGAAGGACAACACAAGGAGTTCACAACTCGAAATGAAGCTCAAATCACTATCACAATGAATCGAATGCGTGGGAGCGGAGTCTGGATGTCTTAGTATGCTTGGAGAATGCTTGGTGTACTGCTCCATGTGCCTAGGGGTCCCTTTTATAGCACCAAGGCAGCTAGGAGTCGTTGGAGATCAACATGGAAGGCTATCCTTGCCTTCTATCTAGTGGCGCACTGGACAGTCCGGTGCGCCACCGGATAGCCACTGTAGCATGTTCGGTGCACACCGGACAGTCCGGTGCACCTAGCCGACCGTTGGAGCGAGCCACGTGTCACGCGTTGATCGCGCGGCCGACCGTTGGCGCTGGCGCCGTTGGCTCACCGGACAGTCCGGTGCACCTCCGGACAGTCCGGTGAATTATAGCCATGTTGCCTTGTTCCTTTTCTTGAGAGCAACGAGTTTGCCGCGGATGACTCACCGGACAGTCTGGTGCACCACCGGACAGTCCGGTGAATTTAGCCGTACAACTCCGTCGATTCACGAGAGCGGCCACTTCACCGATGACCAGCCTGGTGCACCGGACACTGTCCAGTGCACCACCGGACAGTCCGGTGTGCCAGGCCGAGCTGGAGTTTGGCTGCACATAGCTAAGTCTTTTCCATTTCTTTTCCCTTTCTTTTGTCACTGTTTCTAGCACTTAGACAAAACACATTAGTATTCAAAAACAATGTACTAAGTCTAGAAACATACCTTGTATCTTGATTTGCACTTTTCCCACATTTAGTACACAAGGATTCAATTAATATGTGTTGGGCATCTAATCACCAAAATACTTATAGAAATTGCCCAAGGGCATATTCCCTTTCACGACCCCCCATTGATGGCCCTTTGGCAAAGCCAACTACACCCCCAGGTTCATCTAATTAATCAACTAAGGGCGTCCCATTCCACCCTCATGGTTGTACTGTTATCCTGGGTGGTCACTCCATGAACAAGTCCTTATGGAGAGGTACTCAGGAAAAAGGCCTAAGCCCCCTAAAGAATCACAAGATCATCCACATAATCAGGATAACAGTATCAATCCTTAGGTTTCATAAAGAATCACAAGATCATTCACATCATGTTCATTGATTAAGTTAAGGCAATAGCAAAATGCTAACCATGATAGCCCAAAAGGTAAACAAGGATAAGGTAAATACAGACTAGTCAATCCTTAGGTTTCATAAAGTAATGCGGGATAATGAATTATAAAGTATGTAGGACATAATAGGTCAGAGGACACTTGCCTTGACCAAGTTGTTGCTCAGGGAGGTATCCAACAACACACTCAGGAACCTCGGACTGCTCGTTGTCTAAATAAAGCGAGCATGCATTCAATACATTTGGAAAGTACAAATGAACAACACACCAAACATGTACAAACATAGGAATGCATCTTAAAAACACAATAGGGAATAATGAGATCAAAGTTTAACATGAACTATAACCTAAACTAACTTTCCTTGGAAATAGATTATTATTTCTCTAAGTGTTACTCACAATTACATAACATAATTCAATTTATTTTATTGTGACTTAAAAATAGACCAGAGATGATTTCATGTAATACACATTATTAATCTCACAAGATTAAACATGCTTTAATCCCTAGGGTTTTCCTTTTATCTATTTTATTAAATAAATAAATCTACACCTATATTAGTTCATACTTAATCATAAAAATTAGATCATGCAGACAGTATCTGAGACTAATTTATTTAAACAGAGAATAATCCTATGAACATTTTGCAATTTGAATCACTAAATTTGGAGTTCATATGCAAAAGGTATGAAATAAACAAGTTTGGGAATTCAAAATATGAAATTAGGTCTAATTCTATGAATATTTAAAAGTCCAGGGTTAAATCTACAAGATTACAGAGGCCTACGCGCGAAAACCAGGGACGACAGGTTTATTTCCAACAAACCGAGGGTTTCTTACGCAAAACAACCACGCGAAGGGGTATGGGGCTCCCTCAACCGTCAGATCTAAAACCAATGACTGAGATTAGATCTGCGGCCGAAGGCGCGTGCACGTGAGCGGGCGAGTGCTGATAGGCGAGCCAAGGGATGTCAGCGACAGAGGGGGAGGGCGCACTGACTGAGCGGGCCCAGCGCTAGGGGACATGGGCGCTGACAGGCGGGCCAAGGGCACAGGGCGCGCATGTGCGAAGTGGTATCCGCGATCTGGGCCGTGCGATCAAGATCGGACGGGGAAAATCAGACCCTGGGGAATGAACGGCTGCGGGCGGCGCTGCTCCTCTCTCGTGGCGGTGAGGTCGCCGGAGTTGGGACAGGCACGTGCTAGGGGGTTCTGGGGTCGCCGGGATTGGGCAGAGAGGGAGAGAATGCCACGATGAACTCAGTGGCGGGGAAAAGGCCATGAATCCAAGGGCAGAGAGGGGAGAATGGCGGGGAGAAGGCCTCGGGCGGACCGGAGGAGCTCTGGCGATGCATTCCGGCCACAGGGAGGGGGCTTAAGGCGCGCTAAGGCTTGGGCTAGCTATAGAAGAGGCAGAGGTGACATAGGGACCTACTCCGGGGAACTAGACCGGGCTAAATCGGCCGACCACGGCGCGAGCATGGCAGACCGACGCGGCCGAGCACCGACGATGCCAAAATTGGCCGAGCATAGAGCGAAACTAGGGAAATTACGCACGGGCAATGGTGTCTCACCTCAGGGCGTAGCTCGAGGAGGCTTGGTGCGGTCTCCGGCGAGCTAGATGGCTGGGAACGCGGGCGCAGGTCTCCGGCGGCGTCTGGCGGCGAGGGCAGAGCACGAGAGAGGGCAAAGCTGTGAGAAATGAGGCGGGGGAGCGAGTGCGGGCGCTGGCGAGGCTCTAAGAAGGGAGCTGGGCGTGTGGGCGGGCATCATGGCCGAGAAATCTAGCGACGTGCGCGAGTGCGCACTCGCCGATCCACGGCGGGCGCGGGGAGGGCGGATCTGATAGGGAGGGTCCATAGCGCAGAGAGAGAGAGAGGAAAGGGGCGCTCGGGGCAACAGCTCAGCAACTGGCGAACCGGACCTGCGAGGCAGACAGAGAGGAGAAGCGCGCGGGTGAAGAACTCGGCGCCGATAGGTCGGCCCCAGTGGGCAGAGAGCGAGGGAGAGAGGGAGCGCGGGAGAGAGAGCTGCCGCTGACAGGTGGATCCCACATGTCAGGCGGCGCGGGCGCGCCGGCACGCGGCCTGGCTAGGCCGAGTTGGGCCAGCTGGGCTGCATTTCCTTTTACTTTTTATCTGGATTTTCTAATTCCTTTTCTATTTCTTTTCTCTAGAGTTTTCAATTCCAAATTCAAATTAGGTTTCAAATTCAAATAAATTCAAACATGTGCAACATTTCAAAGAATATTTCAAGCTCAGCATGATGCAACATGTCATGACTCATAATGTTTTGGCAAGAATAAATAATTAAATCCCCCTAACTTTAAGCTAATTCTACTTAAAAGGGAAAAGGGAGAGAGAATATAGAGAGAGATAGAACCTAGGGTGAGAGAGATAAGAGTAACACATGAATTTGGGTGATCATTAGAAAGAAATTTTATACCCCCAAATTCAGGGTGTTACAGCACCGGACAGTGTCCGGTGCGCCACAGGCAGCACCATTTGATGTCTTTGCTCCATACTTTGTTGAGTACCGAACTTGATTTCTTTCTTGGTTTTTGTTGAACCTTATGCACCTAAGATAAATGACATCTAGGCAAACTAGTTAGTCCATGTGGTTTGTGATGAACGTCAAACACCAAAATCAATTATAGGAAATGGTTAAGTCCATTTGCCTTTCAATCTCCCCCTTTTTGGTGATTGATGCCACACAAACCAAAGCAAATATAAAGTGAGAAATGTAACTAGTTTGCAATTTTGATAGAAGTGCATAGGTTACTTTGAGTTAAACCAATTGATAGTATCAGTAAGTATATATATGATTGCTTTCTCTTTTTTTTTATATTTTAACATTTTGGACCACATTTGCACCACATGCTTGATTTTGCAAATCCTTTTTGTAAAAGTCTTTTCAAATTCTTTTGCAAATAGCCAAAGGTATAATATGACTTTACAAAGCATTTTCAAGATTTTGAAAAATTCTCCCCTATTTTAAATGATTTTCCTTTGACTAAACAAAAGCTCCCCCTGAAGAAGTTCTCCCCTTAGTTGTCAAGAGGGTTTCTATATTTAAAAAGATACTAATTTGAAGTTTTTGAAACCAAATGAAATACAAATTGAAAATTTGAATTTGAAATGGTGGTGCGGTCCTTTTGCTTTAGGCTTATTAATTTCTCCCCCTTTGGCATTAATCGCCAAAAACGAAGAATCTTGAGAACCCTTTGAATTCTCCCCCTTTGGGGCCTATTTTCTCCTTTGGTAATCAATGGATATGAGTGAAAGGTCATACCAATCGAGATTTTCCTGAGTAAAGGCAAAGGATAAATGATACCGTCAGAGTTAGAATGGAAGCCTTGCCTTCGCCTAATACTCCATTTCCCTTTCAATTGAGGACTAATCATAGAAATATACTTGAAAACACATTAGCCTTGGCACAAGAAGAATAAGAAATATGTATTTGTACCATATGAAAGAGACATGATCAAAGGTATATAAATGTGCTATGTGTGCAATGTTTCAATCAAAGTTCTGAGAATCTAAGATGTTTAGCTCATTCCTAAGTTTGCTAAAAGTCTTTTCATCTAGTGGCTTGGTAAAGATAGCAGCTAATTGGTTGTGGGTGCTAACATAAGCAATTTCGATATCCCCTTTTGTTGGTGATCTCTCAGAAAGTGATACCAGATGTCTATGTGCTTAGTGCGGCTGTGTTCAACGGGATTATCTGCCATGCGGATTGCACTCTCATTATCACATAGGGGAGGGACTTTGCTCAACTTGTAGCCATAGTCCCTAAGGGTTTGCCTCATCCAAAGTAATTGTGCACAACAGTGTCCTGTAGCAATATACTAGGCTTCAGCGGTGGATAGAGCTACTGAGTTTTGTTTCTTTGAAGCCCAAGACACCAGAAATCTTCCCAAAAACTGACAAGTCCCTGATGTGCTCTTCCTATCAATTTTACATCCGGCATAATCGGCATCGAAATACCTAATTAAATCAAAGGTAGATCCATTGGGGTACCAAAGCCCAAACTTAGGAGTGTAAACTAAATATCTCATGATTCTTTTCATGGCCCAAAGGTGAACTTCCTTAGGATTTGCCTGGAACCTTGCACACATGCATATTGAAAGCATTATGTCCAGTCGTGAAGCACATAAATAGAGTAAAGACCCTATCATCAACCGGTATACCTTTTGATCTATGGATTTACCTCCCATGTCGAGGTCGAGATGCCCATTTGTTCCCATGGGTGTTTTGATGGGTTTGGCATTCTTCATTCCAAACTGCTCGAGAATATCTTGAATGTACTTAGTTTGGCTGATGAAGGTGCCCTCTTGGAGTTGCTTGATTTGAAATCCAAGGAAATACTTCAACTCCCCCATCATAGACATCTTGAATTTCTGTATCATTATCCTACTGAACTCTTCACAAGATGACTTGTTAGTAGACCCAAATATAATATCATCAACATAAATTTGGCATATAAACAAGTCCTTAGCAGTTGTTTTAGTGAAGAGACTAGGGTCAGCTTTTCCAACTTTGAAGCCATTAGTGATAAGAAAGTCTCTCAGGCATTCATACCATGCTCTTGGGGCTTGCTTGAGCCCATAAAGCGCCTTTGAGAGTTTATAAACATGGTTAGGATACTCACTATCTTCAAAGCCAAGAGGTTGCTCAACATACACTTCTTCCTTGATAGGTCCATTAAGGAAGGCACTTTTCACGTCCATTTGATATAGCTTAAATCCATGGTAAGTAGCATAGGCAAGTAATATACGAATTGATTTAAGCCTAGCTATAGGTGCATAGGTTTCATCAAAATCCAAACATTCGACTTGTGAATAACCTTTAGCAACAAGTCAGGCTTTGTTTCTTGTCACCACACCATGCTCATCTTGTTTGTTGTGGAATACCCACTTGGTACCTACAACATTTTGGTTAGGACGTGGAACAAAATGCCATACCTCATTCCTTGTGAAGTTGTTGAGCTCCTCTTGCATTACCACCATCCAGTCCAGATCTCTTAGTGCATCCTCTATCCTGTATGGCTCAATAGAAGAAACAAAAGAGTAATGTTCACAAAAATGAGCAACTCGAGATCTAGTGGTTACCCTCTGTGTATGTCACCAAGTATGGAGTTGACGGGGTGATCTCTTTGAATTTTTTGGTGAACTCTTGGGTGCAGTGGTCTTTGATTTTGAATCTCTTGATCATCTTCATTTCCCCCTTGATCAATGTCCTCCTCTTGAGGTGGCTCATCATCTTGATCTTCATCCTCTTCTTCTTGAGCTTCATCCTTATCTTGAGTTGGTGGAGATGCTTGTATGGAACATGATGGTTGATCTTGTGTTTGTGGAGGCTCTTTGAATTCTTTGGAAAACACATCCCCAATGGACATGTTCCTTAGTGCGACACACGGAGCCTCTTCATCATCTAATTCATCAAGATCAACTTGCTCCACTTGGGAGCCATTAGTCTCATCAAACACAATGTCACAAGAAACTTCAACTAATCCAGTGGACTTGTTGAAGACTCTATATGCCCATGTGTTTGAGTCATAACCAAGTAAAAAGTATTCTACTGCTTTAGGAGAAAATTTGGAATTTCTACCTCTTTTAATAAGAATAAAATATTTGCTCCCAAAAACTCTAAAATAAGAAACATTGGGTTTTTTACCGGTAAGGAGTTCATATGATGTTTTCTTGAGGATTCGGTGAAGATATAACCGGTTGATGGAGTAGCAGGCGGTATTAATCGCCTCCGCCCAAAACCGATCCAGAGTCTTGTACTCATCAAGCATGGTTCTTGCCATATCCAAAAGAGTTCTATTCTTCCTCTCCACTACACCATTTTTTTGAGGTGTGTAGGGAGAAGAGAACTCATGCTTGATGCCCTCCTCCTCAAGAAATCCTTCGATTTGTGAGTTCTTGAACTCTGTTCCGTTGTTGCTTCTAATCTTTTTTATTCTTAATCCGAACTCATTTTGAGCTTGTCTCAAGAATCTCTTTAGGGTCTTTTGGGTTTGAGATTTTTCCTGCAAAAAGAATACCCAAGTGAAGCAAGAATAATCATCCACAATAACAAGACAGTACTTACTCCTGTCGATGCTTATGTAAGCGATTGGGCCGAATAGATCCATGTGGAGTAACTCAAGAGGCATATCGGTCGTCATGATGTTCTTGTGTGGATGATGAACTCCAACTTGCTTCCCTTCTTGGCATGCGCTACAAATCCTGTCTTTCTCAAAATGAACATTTGTTAGTCCTAAAATGTGTTCTCCCTTTAGAAGCTTATGAAGATTCGTCATCCCAACATGAGCAAGTCGGTGATGCCAGAGCCAGCCCATATTGGTCTTAGCAATTAAGCAAGTGTCTAGTTTAGCTTTGTTATCATTAAAATCAACTAAGTACAGCTGACCATCTAACACTCCCTCAAATGCTATTGAATCATCACTTCTTCTAAAGACAGTAACACCTACATCAGTGAATAGACAGTTGTAGCCCATTTTGCATAATTGAGAAACATAAACCAAATTGTAATCTAAAAAATCTACAAGAAAAACATTAGAAATGGAATGGTCAGGTGATATAGCAATTTTACCCAAACCTTTAACCAATCCTTGATTTCCATCCTCGAATGTGATCGTTCTTTGGGGATCTTCATTTTTCTCATATGAGGAGAACATCCTTTTCTCCCATGTCATGTGATTTGTGCACCCACTATCGATTATCCAACTTGATCCACCGGATGCATAAACCTACAAAACAAATTTAGGCCTTGTTCTTAGGTACCCAAACGGTCTTGGGTCCTTTCACATTAGAAACAAGCACCTTGGGTACCCAAACACAAGTCTTGCACTTCTTGTGTTTGCCCCCAACATATTTGGCAACTACATTGCCTGATTTGTTAGTGAGCACATAAGATGCATCAAAAGTCTTAAATGAAATGTCATGCTCATTTGATACATTTACAATTTTCTTTTTAGGCATTTTAATAAGAGTTGAATGCCTAGAACTAGAAGACTCATTTCTATACATTAAAGCATGATGAGAAATATTATAAGGTTTTCTAGTATGAATTCTCCTAATCTTATGTTCAGGATAGTTTTTAGGATATAAAATGTAACCCTCTCTATCCTGAACCATGGGAGCCTTACCCTTAACAAAATTAGATAGTTTCTTGGGGGCATTAAGTTTGGTGTTGTTTTGGCTCCCTTGTTGGAAGCCAATGCCATCCTTAATGCCAGTGCGTCTCCCATTATAGAGCATGCTTCTAGCAAATTTAAAAATTTTATTTTCTAATTCATGCTCGGCAATTTTAGCATTTAATTTAGTTATGTGACCATTTTGTTCTTTAATCATGGCAAGGTGATCATCAATAGCTTCAATGTTAATGTCTCTACATCTAGTACAAATAGTGATATGTTCAATAGTAGATGTAGGAACATTGCAAACATTTAATTCCTCTATCTTAGCATTTAATCTAGCATTCTCATCTCTAAGAGAGGAAATTGAATCATTACAAATGTTAAGCTCTTTAGATAAATTTTCACATTTTTCTATTTCTAGAACTTAAGCATTTTTCAATTTAACAAATCTCTTATTTTCCTTAGCGCGAGCAGGTCTTCTTGGCATTCTAAGAGATCATCCTTCTCGTTAATGGATTCTATCAATTCATTAATCTTTAGTTAGGTTAGCAAAAAGAGAAGTTAAATCATCATTATCATCACTAGAGCTACCCTCATCATCGGATGTAGTATATTTGTGGGTATCTCTAGAGTGTACCTTTTTCTTTTTGCCGTCCTTAGCCATTAGACACTTGTGGCTGACGTCGGGGAAGAGGAGGCCTTTGTTGATGGTGATGTTGGCGGCGTCCTCGTCAGAGGAGGAGTTGGTGGAGCTCTCATCGGAGTCCCATTCCCGCCCCATGTGTGCCTCGCCACCCTTCTTCTTGTAGTATCTTTTCTTCTCCATCTTTTTCTTCCCCTTCTTATGTCATGCCTGTCACTGTCACTTGTATATGGACATTTAGCTATAAAGTGACTGGACTTACCACACCTATAGCACACCCTCTTGGAATGGGGCTTGTAGTCCTTCCCCTTCCTTTGTTTGAGGATTTGTCGAAAGCTCTTAATGATAAGAGCCATCTCCTCGTTGTCAAGCTTGGAGGCGTCGATTGGGAGTCTACTTGGTGTAGACTCTTACTTCTTTTCTTCTATTGCTTTGAATGCAACGGGTTGCACCTCTGGTTTAGAGGTGGCACCTTGCTCCAAGTTGATAATGTGTTTGGAGTCTTTGACCATTAGTTCAAAGCTCACATACTTGCCAATCACCTCCTCGGGAGACATCTGTTTATATCTAAGGTCTCCACAGATTAGTTGCACTTGAGTGGAATTACAGAAGACAAGAGATCTAAGAATAACCTTGACCATTTCATGGTCATCTCACTTGGTGCTCCCGAGGTTGCACACTTGATTGACCATCGTCTTGAGCCGGTTGTACATTGCTTGTGGCTCTTCTCCTTTGTTGAGGATGAATCGACCGAGCTCTCCCTTGATCGTCTCGCGCTTGGTGATCTTGGTCACCTCGTCCCCTTCGTGCACCGTTTTGAGGACGTCCCAAATCTCTTTGGCATTTTCAACCCTTGCACCTTATTATACTCCTCTCGACACGAGGAGGCGAGGAGTATATAAGTTGCTTGGGAATTAAAAAGCCTAATTTGGGTGGCCTCGTCCGAGTCGTAGTCCTCGTCGCCCACCTGTGGTGCCTGCGCTCCGAACTCAACAATATCCCAAATGCTTTTGTGGAGTGAGGTTAGATGGTGCCTCATTTTATCACTCCACGTGCAATAATCTTCACCATAAAAATATGGTGGTTTGCCTAAGGGTACCAAAAGTAGAGGAGCGTGCTTTGGAATGCGAGCATAATGAAGAGACATCTTACTATACTTCTTACACTCGTGGCGCTTCGAAGTTGTAGACTCGGCGCCGGATGTGGAGGGTGATGAAGAGTCAGTCTCATAGTAGACCACCTTCTTCATTTTCTTTTTCTTCTTGTCACCCTTCCTAGGAGACTTGATGGAGAAAGAGAATTCCTCCTTGTATTTATCACCGGACTCTCTTGTCAAAGTACTTCCCGAGCCTATGCTCTTGTCGCCGGTGACAATCTCCCTCTTGGTGTGATCTCCAGACATCACTTCGAGTTCGTTAGTATCTTAATGAAGCACTGACTTTGATACCAATTAAAAGTTGCCTAGAGGGGGGTGAATAGGCAAAACCTGAAATTTACAAACTTAAACTTGCACTAAGGCTGGGGTTAGCGTTAGAATTAAATCGTAGTGCAGAAGATTGTTTCTCTTGCTATGAGTTGCTCAAATTGACGCGGATAACTTTGGGAGCAAACTCAAATCAATATTAGCAAGGAAACTTTAGAGAAAGAAAAGAGGAAAACAAATCAAGTGGAAATCAACACAATTAAACACAATGATTTGTTTTATCGAGGTTCGGTTCAAAAGAACCTAGTCTCCATTGAGGAGGCCACAAAGGCTAGGTCTATTTCAACCCTTTCCCTCTCTCAAATGGTCACTTATACCGGATGAGCCTTCTCCTTAATCACTTGGGTCACTAAAACCCTACAAGGATCACCACACACTTAAGTGTCTCTTGCTAGCTTTACAAAGCACTTAGAGAAGTAAGAACGGGAAGGAGAAAGCAATCTAAGCAACAAGAGCAACAAAAGAACACAAAACATCCTCTCTCAAGTCACTAAGGAATTGAGTTGAATTGGAGGCTTGGAGAGGATTTGATCTATTGAATGTGTCTTGGAGTGAAGTCTTTTGCTCTTGCAATGAATATTGAGTTCAGAAAACTTGGATGGTTTGAATGGAGGTGGTTGGGGGTATTTATAGCCTCCAACCACTTCCTAGTCGTTGGCTGAGTTTGCTAGCGATGGGCACACCGGACAGTTCGGTGGTGCACCGGACAGGACACTGTTCAGTGTCCGGTGCGTGCCACGTCAGCTGCCCGTTGGGGTTTGGAGCGGTTGACCGTTGAAGTCCTTTGTCTTGTAGTTGCACCGGACAGTCCGGTGGCACACCTGACATGTCTGGTATGTTTTGACTTCGTAACCTGACATCTGACTTGCACACTGTTCACTGTTCATCTAATTTTGCAGTCGACCGTTGGACGCAGTTGACCGTTGCTCCGTTGGCTCACTAGACAGACCAATGAATTATAGCGGAGCGCGTCCCTGGAAATCCCGAGAGTGAGCAGTTTGCCTGGTGCTCGGTGAAAGTCGCCTAGAGGAGGGGTGAATAGGCGAAACCTGAAATTTATAAAATTAAGCACACACTACAAGCCGGGGTTAGTGTTAGAATTAAAATCCAGTCGAGAGAGAGGGGAAAACAAATCAAATGAAAATCAATCAAATAGACACAGTGATTTGTTTTACCGAGGTTCGGTTCTAAAGAACCTAGTCCCCGTTGAGGAGGTCATAAAGACCGAGTCTATTTTAACCCTTTTCCTCTCTCAAACGGTCACTTAGACCGAGTGAGCCTTCTTCCTTAATCTCACGGGTCACTTAGATCCCGCAAGGACCACCACACACTTGGTGTCTCTTGCCTCGCTTACAAAGCACTTGAGAGTAAGAATGGGAAAAGAAGAAAGGCCAAACCAAGCAACAAGAGCAACAAAAAACACAAAACACCCTTGTTGGGGGCCTTCGTCTTCCGAAGGTCCTCAAAAACATGATTTGACAATATTTCCCAAGTGTAATATATGAACAGGTACCTTCGGACTTGGATCAAAACCATATACAATATGAGAAGCACGGACAATACGAAGGATGACGAAGCTCTGAAGCTACGCGCAGGGAAGCTTCGGAATAGTGGCAGAAAGAGGAACCGACTTAAAGGGGAAAAGGCTATATGGACCTCAATGGATTATCCTAAAGTCAATAGTAAATGTAAAGGGCACGAGTGTAATTTTACACAGGCTGTGTCCTATGCCTATAAATAGATGAACAGTGTCCCCGTACTGTTCACGCTATCTTGTACTGGCCTGTGACTCACGTTTGCTGTCAAGCCGAAGGTACAAGTGTAATTCAATATTGTTCTTACTCTCTCATGATTGTATAATAAAGATTCATATATGATACCTTATGATTATTCATGTTATTTCTCATATTTCATATACTTTATCTTTTATTAATATATGTTGTGATGATGAAGGTACTTCCTTCATGACCTTCGTCCGAAGATCATTATATCCTTAGGGAAATAATGCTTCGAAGGACGAAGGGCATTAACTGTTAATATATCCTTTGTGTTGCCTTGTTCTTAATTCATAGCATTTGAGAACATGTCCCCAACATTGGCGCCCACCTCCGGTGAACTCTTTCGACCACCTTCGGCAAGCACTGACCTTTGTCATGCTGCCGAAGAAAGCTTCAGCACCAGGGACTGCTGCACTGCAGCCGCTGGACCCAAATCAGGAAACTCTTTCTCTCCGAGAGGCTCGAAGCCAAAAGAGAAAAGCCACCAGTCCAACACTCCAGGAGGAGGAGTTGTACCAAGAGATCAGGGACATGGAAATAATCCATCAGCAAGTACAAAGGAAAAAGGAGAAAATGGCGCGGCTGGCTGATCTTCAAAGGAAGATCGACGAAGCTACTGAAGAAGTGCGTCATCTTGTCCAAGATGAACAAGATCGAAGACCCCAACACAGGGAGCTTCGTCAAGAAGGCTTGTTCAACGAAGATGGATGGTATGATGATTTTAATCATGATACCTTTACTTTTGATGATGCTTCTCCCTTGGCAGCAGAATTGCAGGCTACCCCATGGCCCCCATCATACAAGCCACCTCAGCATCCCATGTATGATGGGCATTCAGATCCAAAACAGTTTCTGGTGAGCTACGAAGCAACTATATCTTCGTATGGGGGCAATACTGCAGTTATGGCGAAGTCCTTCGTCATGGCAGTCCGGAATGTAGCCCAAACATGGTATTCTTCTCTTCGGCCAGGAACTATTACATCTTGGCAGAAGCTTAAGGACATGCTGGTGACTAGTTTCCAAGGTTTTCAAATGAAGCCAGTCACAGCTCAGGCCCTATTCCAATGCACGCAAGATCACGAGGAATACCTCCAAGCGTATGTCTGAAGGTTCTTGCGATTGAGGGCACAAGCGCCCACAATGCCTAATGAAATTGTCACTGAGGCCATGATTAAGGGCCTTCGACCAGGACCTATGGCTCAGTACATCGCTAGGAAGCCCCCACAAACTCTGGAGAAGCTGCTCCAGAAAATGGATGAGTACATCCGGGCTGACAACGACTTCCACCAAAGAAGGGAGGAAGCTTACAGATTCTCAGAAATGACCAGGGGCTTCGGAGGAAGAATCCACCCGAGGCATGTCAGGTCAATCCATAATTTCAATCAGAGTGATGACAAAGGGAGTCAGCCTCAGAGGTCGCAATACACCTTGCAATCTTCGGTGCAATAGCAAAGCTCTTTCAGGCCACCAGCTCCAAGGGGCAGAGGTGCCAGGGGCTTCGGGGGAAGATTTGGGGATCAGCCTAGAAAGATCTACTGCTTATTCTGTGGTGAGGACAAGGGCCATACTATAAGAATGTGCCAAATCACCATTCAAAAGCAAAAGGAGATAGCAGAAGCCGAAGCTCGGCAGAATCAGCCGAAGCAGGTCTTGCACACTGCTTCATGCCATTCTCCCTACATACCAGAGTATGTGGGCAATCATCCTGCAGCTTCTGTTGCTTCGGCTAGCCATTCACAGGCTTCTTGGCCACAACTCCCACCCCCACCACCACTACAACCGACCTGTTCCCGAAGCCAGCAGCTAGAAGGGCACCAGCACTCTCAACAGCAAAGGGAATTTAGGGAGGAATCCGAAGCTTGCACAGTCAATAGCACTGTGCCAGATTCAAAGCACATTTATTGAGAGATATCCTACCTCTAAAAATTTCTTACATTCTATGTCTTTTTTTTGTTTTTTCAATAAAGAACAAGTAATGTAAATCTAGTTTTAATTCCTTGTAACAGTTTCATTTCTATTAAAATGAAGTATATCTTCCTCACAGATTTACGAAGCTCAAAAATTACCGAAGCTACAAAAAAGACGTTCCTAAGGGAGCGGTGTAAGTTTTGACGAAGCTACAAAAAAGACGTTCCTAAGGGAGCGCAGTGTAAGTTTTGACGAAGCTACAAAAAAGTCGTTCCTAAGGGAGCGCAGTGTAAGTTTTCTGCTCAAAAGTTGTTCCAAAGGGAATGCAGAGCCAAATACCACCGAAATATAAGGCGAAGAAGTTCAAAAGACGTTCCTAAGGGAATGCAAAACTTACACCGAAAAGTCAGCGGCGATACCGCCGAAATAGAAGGCGAAAAAGTTCAAAAGACGTTCCTAAGGGGATGCAGAACTTACACCAAAAAATAAGCGGTGAAGCCGAAAAATAAACGGCAAAGAGATTCTGATCATTCCTAAGGGGACGCAGAGATGGTGTGTTCCAGTGTGGGCGTGTGGGTGCGTATCTTCGGCATTAGCATCATCCTTCGCATCATATCATCACATCATCCCGCATAGCATCACATCATACATCATATTGCACCGATGACATGAATTGAATATGAAGTTGACCTTCAGAGACTGCTTTATAAAAAATGAAAATGTGCTAAGGCACAAAGTAAGCTGAAAAATATAGCTTCGTCAGCTCTATTGCAAAAGAAGGGATCCTTTGTTTACGAAGTTGGGATGTTTTTACGAAGCACGGATATTTTCACTAAACACGGGTTTTCTTCTTTACGAAGCATGAAAAGAAGGGAAGGTGTTTTTTCGTCGAAGGCTCAAAAACGGTATGTATATAAAGTTTCATGCATCGCAAAGAACTGAATTACAAATAATTTACATATTAGATTCAAAAATATGCACATCGAATATTACAGTCTTGATACAGCAAAGCTACATTGATCATCTAAAAAATGTTTTTACAATAAGTACTAGTCCTCTTTTAGGACCTTCTCTGCAATTTCATTTAACAACTTGTTAACAACTTCGTCAACAATGGATTCGGACATATTGATGATCTCTATTGCTTTCTTCATTTCTGGGTCGGCCAGGGGTTGAATGGTTCCAGTGGAAGAGATAGTTCAGCTGCAGTAGAAAAAATTAATCATTTTGATGTCACGAAAACAAATGACGAAGCTAGATGCCGCGAAACAATACCTATGCGCCTCTCACGCTCTGCAGCTTCTTCAGCTTGCTTAGCTTGTACTCGGGCGTCGTGGATGTCTTTTTCACTCTTCTTCATAATTTCATGAGCTATTTCTCGACCACCATTTGCCCAGATGTTAGTGTAAAATTTTTCGCCCATTAAGCTTGCTTCAGCTGAAGGATTCTTTATGTCATCCACGGAGAAGGCAGCTTCGGCTTGGGTCAGGGTCTTGACATGTTCGCAATCTGCCTTCTCCAGGATGGCTGAAATTCCTCTTGCACCGGAGAACGCGCAGACATCCCCGCGATCACAAAAAAATTCTTCAAAAGCTTCGGCCACTCCGCTTATCCATTCGATAACACCTTTAGGGTCGCCTCGTATAAAGTTATCTTCATTGGAATAGGCGCCCACTTTGGTGAAGCTTGACTTTATCTTCTCCACGCAGCCTAGGGATTTTTCGAAGCATCTTTCTTTGGATGCTCGTAGTTCTTCAACTGTTTTTTCTAAATAGTTTTTCCAATATTCACTAATATCTCGGTTGGCCTCTGCGAGCCCACATTTTTCTTTGCCTTCGGCCAGCTGTTTCTGAAGGTCTTCAATTTCATTCTTTTGAATTTCAGCCTGAGCCTTGAAACTTGCTTCATCTTCTTTTACTTTATCCACCAATGAAAGTAGAATTTTGTCTTTTTCTATGGCTTCGTTTCTTAGTCTGATAACCTCTGTTCGAAGGTTGTTGAGAGCTATAGTGCAGCTCTCGTCTTCAGCATTCTTTTGCGCCCTTAGAGCGTTGCTAAGTATTAAGCCTGCAAGAAAGAATAAAAGGATTAACATGAGAGTAAAAGACTTCATTCTAGAGTTCATAAGCTTCAAAATTCACAATTTCTATACCTTCAGACTGTTGTATGCAAGACTATCTGCGAGATCGGCCTTCGTCATGGCGCAAAGGCCAGCTTCAAGCTTCGGGAAGCCCATACTTCTGGCCATCTCCCGGTAGAAAAATAATTCTTTATTATCCGGGAGACAGTACAAGAAATCATCTTCGTCCGTACCGTTGAACACTAAGGCCCCCTTCGGGTACTTCAGTTCTCGGGCATAGTGTTTGGCTTCAAAAATTTCTTCTTCGGACAATCTTTTTCCCGCAGCATGCTGAATAATGTATGCAACATCTTTGGTCAGAGCTTCGGGAGCAGGAGCTTCAGTCTTTTCTGGTACATTATTGTCGGGGACCATAATTAGGGGTACCCTCAAGACCCCTAAATCTCAGCTGGTAACCCCCATCAGCACAAAGCTGCAAAGGCCTGATGGGTGCGATTAAGTCAAGGATCGGTCCATTCAAGGGACACGATCGTGCCTCGCCCGAGCCTAGCCTCGGGCAAGGGAAGCCGAGCACGGAGAACCTACGTCTCGCCCGAGGACCGCCTCCAGCAACGGGCACACTATCGGCTCGCCCGAGGCCCAGTCTTCACCGAGAAGCAACCTTGGCCACATCGCCACACCGACCGACCAAATCGCAGGGGCATTTAACGCAAAGGTGGCCTGCCACCTTTATCCTGACGCACGCCCTCCAGTCGACAGAGCCAAAGTGACCGCAGTCACTTCGCCGCTCTACTGACCGGTCTGACAAGAGGACAGCGCCGCCTGCGCCGCTCTGACTGCTGAGCCACCCGACAGAGTGAGGCTGACAGCAGCCAATGCCGGCCTCGGGCGTCATAGGAAACTCCGCCTCGCCCGACCCTAGGGCTCGGACTCAGGCTCAGCCCCGGAAGACGGTAAACTCCGCTCCGCCCGACCCAGGGCTCGGACTCGGGCTCAGCCCCGGAAGACGGCGAACTCCACTCCGCCCGACCCAGGGCTCGGACTTGGGCTCAGCCCCGGAAGATGGCGAACTCCACTCCGCCCGACCCAGGGCTCGGACTCGAGCTCGGCCCCGGAAGACGACGAACTCCGCCTCGCCCGACCCCAGGGCTCAGAAATGGGCTCAACCCCGGAAGACGGCGAACTCCGCTCCACCCGACCCAGGGCTCGGACTCGGGCTCAGCCCCGGAAGACGGCGAACTCCGCTCCGCCCGATCCAGGGCTTGGACTCGGGCTCAACCCCGGAAGACGGCGAACTCCGCTCCACCCGACCCAGGGCTCGGACTCGGGCTCAGCCCCAGAAGACAGCAAACTCCGCTCCGCCCGACTCAGGGCTCAGACTCGGGCTCAGCCTCGGAAGACGGCGAACTCCGCTCCGCCCGACCCAGGGCTCGGATTCGGGCTCAGTCCTGGAAGACGGCGAACTCCGCCTCGCCCGACCCTAGGGCTCAGACATGGGCTCAACCCCGGAAGACGACGAACTCCGCCTCGCCCGACCCGGGGGCTCGACCTCGACCTCGGAGGAGCCTCCACCTCGCCCAAGCCTAGGGCACGGACCGACCACGTCGACAGGAAGCGCCATCATTACCCTACCCCGAGCTGACTCGGGCTACGGGGAACCAGACCGGCGTCCCATCTGGCTCGCTCCACCATGCGAGTAATGATGGCGTCCCGCATGCCCTGTGACGACGGCGGCTCTCAGCCCCCTTACGGAAGCAAGAGGACGTCAGCAAGGACTCGACAGCCCCAACAGCTGTCCTCTCACCAGGCTCCAGCACTCCTCCGACGGCCACGACACCACGCGAACTGGGCGCCAAGACCTCTCCGGCTGCCACGATGGCATGTACTTAGGGCGCTAGCTCACCACCGCTAGACACGTTAGCACATTGCTACACTCCCCATTGTACACCTAGATCCTCTCCTTACGCCTATAAAAGGGAGGACCAGGGCCCTCTTACAGAGGGTTGGCCCGCGCGGAGAAGGACGGGACGGCGCTCGCGCAAGGCCACTCTCTCCCACTCCCGCGTGGACGCTTGTATCCCCCTACTGCAAGCGCACCCGACTCAGGCGCGGGGCTAACACGAAGGCCGCAGGATCCACTCTCTCATGCCTGCCTCCCTTCGGCTGCCTCCTTTCCCCCTTCGCGTTCCGCCTCGCGTCGACCCGTCTGGGCTGGGGCACGCGGTGACAATTCACTCATCGGTCCAGGGACCGCCCGGGTTTCGAAACACTGACAGTTGGCGCGCCAGGTAGGGGCCTGCTGCGTGTTGACGAATAGCTTCTCGTCAAGCTCCAGATGGGCAGTCTCCAGCAACCTTTCCAGTCCGGGATGGTGCTCCGTTTCGGGAATCTTGAGTTCATGTCCCTCGACGGCAGCTACGACATGATACTCCTTCCCCCGCTGCGCTACAGCGACAATGGCGGTCGACAACCCGCTCGCCGGCGGGGAAATCGACGACGCCTTCCCCACGTGGTGGAAGGACGACATTCGGGCTTGTCCCGTCCCCTCCCCCGCCGACGGAGGAGGAGGCGGGGCAACCAAGGCCAAGCGGGAAGGGGCACCTCGTTGGCTGTCGAGCGAGTCGGCGGCGCCGGCGCCCCAACGGAGGGCGCGTCGGGCATCGATCTCGCGTCTGAGACAAAGACGACCGCCGCCTCCCTGCAACACGCCAATCTCAAGCAAACGCACGACGCCAGCACGCTCGCGAGGGACTTGCTGGGCGTCACCCTCGAACCTGAGACAACGGTGCAGTCAGTCCCAGACGCGACCTCGTCACCGACCGTCGACCGAAAGGTACCGATCGATTCCCATCTCGTGTCTTTTGGATTCGGCCTCGACCCACCAAGCGACTACGCTTCGGTGAGCACTCTCATAGAGGCGAGTCCAAACCCTCTGGGGTATCGTGTGCGGTCACCCTGGGACCGACTGACGGCCGACTCAACCTACGAGCCCTCGGGGTCCGAGGAAAATGGCGAGCCCGACCTCTGTTGGGATTTCTCCGGACTTGGTAACCCCAGTGCCGTGCGGGACTTCATGACCGCATGTGACTACTGCCTTTCTGACTGTTCCGACGGCAGCCACGGCCTCGACAACGAGGACCGCGGCCCATGTCGTGAATGTTTCCACGTCGATCTAGGGGGTCGCGGCGAAGGCAACCATCTTGGTATGCCATAAAACGGTGATCCCCCTAGGCCCATGCCTCGCGTTGACATCCTTCGGGAGCTAGCTGTGGTCCCCGTCCCGGCGGGGGGTCCTGACCCATAGCTCGAACAAATCCGCGAGAGGCAGGCCAGGCTCGACGAGGGAGCAGGAACGCTTGTGCCGATCCGCCGGGACATCGGGCAGGAATGGGCGGTCCAACCCCCGACCAGAGAAGCGCGTCATCTCCCCCAGGACATCCAGCACCGCATCGCCGACGACGTCGGGGTGAGGCCACCGCCGGATTCCAGCGGAGTCGGCTAGAACCTGGCTACACCGGCAATACTCCTCCGCGCGATGCCGGAGCCATCAACCACCGAGGGGCGGCGTATCCAGGGAGAGCTCAAGAATCTCCTGGAGGACACCGCGGTCCGACGGGCCGAAAGCTCTGCCTCCCGAAGGCAGGGGTTCCCCTCAGAACATCGCGCCGCGACTTCCCGATTCATGCGGGAAGCCTCGGTCCACTCCGGGCGCACGCGCAACATAGCGCCTGCGGCCCCGGGTCGCCTCGGCAACGAGCACCATCATCACAGTCGTTGGGCCCACCTCGATGACAAGGCGCGCCGAGGCTACCACCCCAGGCGTGGGGGACGCTACGACAGCGGGGAGGATCGGAGTCCTTCGCCAGAACCACCCGGTCCGCAGGCTTTCAGCCGCGCCATACGACGGGCACCGTTCCCGACCCGGTTCCGAACCCCGACTACTATCACAAAGTACTCGGGGGAGACAAGACCGGAACTGTGGCTCGCGGACTATCGGCTGGCCTGCCAACTGGGTGGAACGGACGATGACAACCTCATCATCCGCAACCTCCCCCTGTTCCTTTCCGACACCGCTCGAGCCTGGCTGGAGCACCTGCCCCCGGTGCAGATCTCCAACTGGGACGACCTGGTCCAAGCCTTCGCCGGCAATTTCCAGGGCACGTACGTGCGCCCTGGGAACTCCTGGGATCTCCGAAGCTGCCGCTAGCAGCCGGGAGAGCCTCTCCGGGACTACATCTGGCGATTCTCGAAGCAGCGCACAGAGCTGCCCAAAGTCACCGATTCAGATGTCATCGGCGCGTTCCTCGCCGGCACCACCTGCCGCGACCTGGTGAGCAAGCTGGGTCGCAAGACCCCCACCAGGGCGAGCGAGCTGATGGACATCGCCACCAAGTTCGCCTCTGGTCAGGAGGCGGTTGAGGCCATTTTCCGGAAGGACAAGCAGCCCCAGGGCCGCCCACCGGAAGATGCTCCCAAGGCGTCAACTCAGCGCGGCGCCAAGAAGAAGGGCAAGAAGAAGTCGCAAGCGAAATGCGACGCCGCCGACGCGGACCTTGTAGCCGCCGCCGAGTACAAGAACCCTCAGAAGCCTCCCGGAGGTGCCAACCTCTTTGACAAGATGCTCAAATTAAAGAGCCGTGCCCCTATCAATAGGGGCCCGTCAAGCACACCCTTGAGGAGTGTGCCATGCTTCGACGACACTTCCACAAGGCCGGGCCACCCGCAGAGGGTGGCAAGGCCCTCAACGACGCAGAGGAAGATCACAAGGCAGGAGGGTTCCCCGAGGTCCGCGACTGCTTCATGATCTACGGCGGGCAAGTGGTGAACGCCTCGGCTCGGCACCGCAAGCAAGAGCGTCGGAAGGTCTGCTCGGTAAAGGTGGCGGCGCCAGTCTACCTAGACTGGTCCGACAAGCCCATCACCTTCGACCAGGCCGACCATCCAGACTACATGTCGAGCCCGGGGAGATACCCACTCGTTGTCGACCCCATCATCGGCAACGTCAGGCTCACCAAGGTCCTCATGGACGGAGGCAGCAGCCTCAACATCATCTACGCCGAGACCCTCGGGCTTCTGCGGATCGATCTGTCCTCGGTCCGGACAGGCGCTACGCCTTTCCACGGGATCATCCCCAGGAAGCGTGTTCAACCCCTTAGACAACTCGACCTACCCGTCTGCTTCGAGACGCCCTCCAACTTTCGGAAGGAGACCCTCACATTCGAAGTGGTCGGGTTTCGAGGAACCTACCACGCAGTGCTGGGGAGGCCATGCTACGCCAAGTTCATGGCCGTCCCCAACTACACCTACCTCAAGCTCAAGATGTCGGGCCCCAACGGGGTCATCACCGTCGGGCCCACGTACCGACACGCATACGAATGCGATGTGGAGTGCGTGGAGTACGCTGAGGCCCTCGCCGAATCCGAGGCCCTCATCGCTGACCTGGAGAGCCTCTCTAGGGAGGCGCCCGACGTGAAGCACCACGCCGGCAACTTCGAACCAGCGAAGACGGTCAAGTCTGTCCCTCTCGACCCCTGCAACGACGCCTCCAAGCAGATCTGGATCGGTTCCGAGCTCGACCCCAAATAGGAAGCAGTGCTCGTCGACTTTCTCCGTGCAAATGCCGACGTTTTCGCGTGGAGTCCCTCGGACATGCCCGGCATACCGAGGGAAGTCGCCGAGCACTCTCTGGATATCCGAGCTGGGGCCCGACCCGTGAAGCAACCTCTACGCCGATTCGACGAAGAAAAGCGCAGGGCCATAGGCGAGGAGATCCACAAGCTACTGGCGGCAGGGTTCATCAAAGAGGTATTCCATCCCGAATGGCTTGCCAACCCTGTGCTTGTGAGAAAGAAAGGGGGGAAATGGCGGATGTGTGTAGACTACACTGGTCTAAACGAAGCATGTCCGAAGGTTCCCTACCCTCTGCCTCGCATCGATCAGATCGTGGATTCCACTGCTGGGTGCGAAACCCTGTCTTTCCTCGATGCCTACTCAGGGTATCACCAGATCAGGATGAAAGAGTCCAACCAGCTCGCGACTTCATTCATCACACCCTTCGGCATATACTGCTATGTTACAATGCCATTTGGTTTGAGGAATGCAGGGGCAACGTACCAGCGATGCATGAACCATATGTTTGGCAAACACATCAGCTGAACGGTCGAGGCCTACGTCGATGACATCGTAGTCAAGACGAGGAAGGCCTCCGACCTCCTTTCCGACCTTGAAGCGACATTCCGATGTCTCAAGGCGAAAGGCGTGAAGCTTAATCCCGAAAAGTGTCTTCGGGGTCCCCCGAGGCATGCTCTTGGGGTTCATCGTCTCTGAGCGGGGCATCAAAGCCAACCTGGAGAAGATTGCAGCCATCACCAGCATGGGGCCAATCAAGGACTTGAAAGGCGTACAGAGGGTCATGGGATGTCTCGCGGCTCTGAGCCGCTTCATCTCGCGCCTCGGCAAAAGAGGTCTGCCTCTGTACCGCCTCTTAAGGAAGGCCGAGTGCTTCGCTTGGACTCCCGAGGCCGAGGAAGCTCTCGGGAACCTGAAGGCGCTCCTCACGAACGCGCCCATCTTGGTGCCCCCCGCTGCCGGAGAAGCCCTCTTGATCTACATCGCCGCAACCACCCAGGTGGTTAGCACCGCGATCGTGGTTGAGAGACGAGAAGAAGGGCATGCATTGCCCGTCCAGAGGCCAGTCTACTTCATCAGTGAGGTACTATCCGAGACCAAGATCCGCTACCCGCAAATCCAGAAGCTACTGTACGCGGTGATCCTGACACGGCGGAAGTTGCGACACTACTTCGAGTCTCATCCGGTGACTGTGGTGTCATCCTTCCCCCTGGGAGAGATCATCCAGTCCCGAGAGGCCTCGGGTAGAATTGCAAAGTGGGCGGTGGAGATCATGGGCGAGACGATCTCGTTCGCCCCTCGGAAGGCCATCAAGTCCCAGGTCTTGGCGGACTTCGTGGCTAAATGGGCCGACACCCAGCTCCCGACGGCTCCGATCCAACCGGAGCTCTGGACCATGTTTTTCGACGGGTCGCTGATGAAGACGGGGGCCGGTGCAGGCCTCCTCTTCGTCTCGCCCCTCGGAAAGCACCTACGCTACGTGCTACGCCTCCACTTCCGGGCGTCCAACAATGTGGCAGAGTACGAGGCTCTGGTAAATGGGTTGCGAATCGCCATCGAGCTAGGGGTCCGACGCCTCGACGCTCGCGGTGACTCGTAGCTCGTCATCGACCAAGTCATGAAGAACTCCCACTGCCGCGACCCGAAGATGGAAGCCTACTGCGATGAGGTTCGGCGCCTGGAAGACAAGTTCTACGGGCTCGAGCTCAACCACATCGCCCGACGCTACAACGAGACTGCTGATGAGCTGGCTAAAATAGCCTCGGGACGAACAACAGTTCCCCCGGACGTATTCTCCCGAGACCTGCATCAACCCTCCGTCAAGACCGAGGACACACCCGAGCCCGAGGCACCTTCGACTCCGCCCGAGGCACCTTCGGCTGAGTCCGAGGTATCCTCGGTTCAGTCCGAGATACCCTCGGCCCAGTCCGAGGTACCCTCGGCACGATCCAAGGTACCCTCGGCTCAGCCCGAGGTACCCTCGGCCCCCAAGGGTGAGGCACTACGCGTCGAGGGGGAATAGAGCGAGGTCACGCCTAATCAAAGCTGGCAGACCCCGTACCTGCAATATCTCCACCGAGGAGAGCTGCCCCTCGACCAAGCCGAAGCTCGGCGGTTGGCGCGGCGCGCCAAGTCTTTCGTCTTGCCGGGAGATGGGAAGGAGCTCTATCACCGCAGCCCCTCAGGCATCCTCCAGCGATGCATTTCCATCGCCGAAGGCCAGGAGCTCTTGCAAGAGATACACTCGGGGGCTTGCGGCCATCACGCAGCACCTCGAACCCTCGTTGGAAACGCCTTCTGACAAGGATTCTACTGGCCGACGGCGGTGGTCGACGCTACTAGAATTGTCCACACCTGCGAAGGGTGTCAGTTCTACGCGAGGCAGACCCACCTGCCCGCTCAGGCTCAGCAGACCATACCCATCACCTGGCCATTTGCTGTGTGGGGTCTGGACCTCGTTGGCCCCTTGCAGAAGGCACCCGGGGGCTACACGCACCTGTTGGTCGCCATCGACAAATTCTCCAAGTGGATCGAGGTCCGACCCCTAAACAGCATCAGGTCCGAACAGGCGGTGGCGTTCTTCACCAACATCATCCATCGCTTTGGGGTCCCGAACTCCATCATCACCGACAACGGCACCCAGTTCACCGGCAGAAAGTTCCTGGACTTCTGCGAGGATCACCACATCCGGGTGGACTAGGCTGCCGTGGCTCACCCCATGACGAATGGGCAAGTGGAGCGAGCTAATGGTATGATCCTGCAAGGACTCAAGCCTCGGATCTACAACGACCTCAACAAGTTCGGCAAGCGGTGGATGAAGGAACTCCCCTCGGTGGTCTGGAGTCTGAGAACAACGCCGAGCCGAGCCACGGGCTTCACACCGTTCTTTCTAGTCTATGGGGTCGAGGCCATCTTGCCCACAGACTTGGAATACGGTTCCCCGAGGGCGAGGGCCTACACCGACCAAAGCAACCGAGCCAACCGAGAAGATTCACTGGACCAGCTAGAGGAGGCTCGGGACATGGCCTTACTACACTCGGCGCGGTACCAGCAGTCCCTGCGACGCTACCACGCCCGAGGGGTTAGGTCCCGAGACCTCCAGGTGGGTGACCTGGTGCTTCGGCTGCGACAAGACGCCCGAGGGCGGCACAAACTCACGCCTCCCTGGGAAGGGTCGTTCGTCATCGCTAAGGTCCTGAAGCCCGGAACGTACAAGCTGGCCAACAGCCAAGGCGAGGTCTACAGCAACGCTTGGAACATCCAACAGCTACGTCGCTTCTACCCTTAAGATGCTTTCAAGTTGCTCGTATATCTCGTTCACACACCAAGTCTGGTCATCAAGGAAGGGTCAGCCTTGCCTCGGCAAAGCCCGACCCTCCCTCGGGGGCTAGAAGGGGGCAACCTCCTCTGCGTTAAAATTTTCCTCGAAAAAAGAAAAAAATCTTTTCTGCCAGAATGCCTTTCATGCTCTTCGACTACTTCAAAAGTGGATCCTGAAAACGACGGAGTACACGTAAGCAGCCAAGGCTGACCGAGCCAAGGGACTCCTACGCCTCCGGGATACGGATACCTCACTCATCACCTTCTGCGATAAGTAACTCGCGTTCGGATAAGTGACTCCGCGGACTGAACAAGTCTTCATGCTCGAGAGCTCCTCTGCCGAAATGATTTTTCGGACCTTCTCGACTGCGTCGGTAACAGAACCCTATGGACGAGTAAGAGCGCGCGTAAGCGGCAAGGCCGACCGAGCCGAGGGATTCCTACGCCTCCGGGATACGGATACCTCACTCATCGCCTTCCGTGAAAAGCAACTCTCGCCCGCACAAACAATTCTGATACCGACAAATGAGTCCGGATACTCGAAACAAGAGGAAAAGAAACGCAGCTTTACAACACGACGACGGTGTGTTCAGGCCTCGATGGCCGCAGAAAACATACACACACTACAAGACAACCTGATCCTGCAGGCTCGGACGTCGACAGCCGAAGGGGGCAGCAGCACCCTCGGCATCAACTACACCTTCGATGAGGTCTGACCTAGCCTCAGGCGGTGACGCGGTCGGAGGGCCCCCACTCTGAAGGACGACATCGGCACCACACCCGGGCCATCACCGCCACGGTCTTCTTCGAGAATCCGGCCCGAGCAGGCGGCTCGGCCGGCTACCCCGAGGCCTCGGCCAGCTGACCCCCAAAGACATCAGCTCGGCTTGTGGCCTCGGCAGCTCAACTCCGACGTCGGTTCCGCCAGTGGACGACCCGGCCAGGCTCTGGCCAACTACACCTCCTTTTCGAAGCCAACTCTGCCTCCGTCCGTGCTGACACCGCTACCTCCGGCTTCGGCTCATCGAAGGGCGGCCGAGGGGTTCCTTTAACTAAGCAAGAGGGGCCTCAGACAGCAAGGTCGACCGAGCCGAGGGACTCCTACTCCTCCGGGATATGGATACCTCACTCGTCACCTTTGCACGAGGCAACTCACGCTCGGTGAAGCGGTCCAGATAATCGACAAGGCGAGTCTTAGTGCTCGAAATGAAGAAAAAACATGGCTCCGTGCCGAAAATACATACACGTCCAGGCCTCAACAGCCGCATTGAACAAAACACCGGCACTTAAGGTGCCTTTACAAACGGAACTCCAGTTCCACCTCCGCAGGTACGAACAACCCCACGCGACTGGGGGGCCTGCGGAGCAACAGAAGACCGACGAACGGCTCGTCGTCGCCCGCCCCGGCAGCGGCAACAACGACGACTTCTGCCCCGGAGGGCCGAACAGCAGCAGCGATGACCTCAGGGCGGATGCTGCTGCCATGAGGCCCTCGCCCATGCCCCCAACTCGAGAGGCAAGGACGTGCAGAAGGCCGAAGAGTTGGAGGTCAGTCCGTGGGTGGCGCCGGCTAGCTCGTCGGCGGCGGAACCTCTTCCAGCTGTCGTGGCGGAAGGCGGCACCGGGAGCGGCTCCGAAGCCGCTCGGCTCAGAGAGCCGGGCACGTGGCAGCTGCCCATGCCATGAACGGCGGACGCCCTTCCCCCCGATCACTAAGGGAAGGAGCGGGCCACCGCCCGCACAGGGACCGACCCCAACTCGGCACACTCCCCTCCCCAGCACTGATGATGAACATCCTTGAAGCTGAGGGAGGGGCAGAGGCCGTAGCCCGGCTCGCTTCTCCCCGCCATCAAGCTGGAGGTCACCGTCTTGGGTGACCACCGGCGAGGGGATGCAGCCGGGCTGCACGATGAAAATCCTTAAAGCCGAACGATGGCTGAAAGGTACCAACTTCCATGAAGTTGCGTTCCTCCGACGACAAGGCGGAAGGATTGCGGGCGTCCCCCATACGGGGGCTCGGAAGGTGGAAAGGCACGATGCATGAGGGGAGCGCGAAGACACGGTTGCCCTCCAAGGGGGTCACCCCCCTTTTAAAGGCGACTCTCTCCACTTGCGTCCTCAACCGTTGCGGGTTGAGTCTTCTCCAACACGCTCCAAGATTCTCCCCCCCCCCTCCATGGCGCGGGGGCTGGGTCCCACATGTCATGCAAGCCGGTCCAGGGGAGAAGAAGCCAAACTGCCACGCGCGCGCGGTGCATGCAACCACCCGGCGGTTACAAGCACTCCTCCACTTTCGCCCAGACCAGCGGGTGAAAGGGCGGACAGCCATGCAGGCGGCATGCAACCGTGCCAAGTAGGCGCACCCCTTCGACTCCAACAAGCCTAGCATGGAGGTCCAGGCCCACGTGTCATGCAACCGGCACGCCGGTTGCTACGTGTGAGCAACTGCACCGCCACTCACGCCACTACCGCGCCTCCTCGACTGCGGAGTCAATACCGCGACTCGAGGCAACCCTGCAGTGTCAGCCAAGCGCGATGGACAAATGCGGTCAAAATTGGGGCGGCAGTAATGGCGGTGACAGGCGGGCAGAAGCAGCGGTCACGTCGTCAGCCAAGCTCACGTCCCATCCAGGGGCAGCGAGGGAGCCCTCTCTCACGGCGTGAAGACGGCGCGCCCGTGATCCGTTCCTCGAACGGCACGCACACGCGCAACGACCGCCTCGCGAACCACTCGCCCTGTCGCATTAACTCCGCGGCAGGACAGGCGGCGCCTCAGGCGGGAGAAGCAAGCGACGCTTCGCCTTCGCCATAATAACCGCGTCGAAAAAGGTACGCCACGTCATTCGACTTCGTATCTTTTTCCTTTTCCTCTTTCTCTCTCATACAACAGGGACCGGGAAAGGGGGATACCCTGAAAAGGACCCTTCTCCGTGAAGGAAACAGGCTCCGAGCCTCCCTACTGATCAAAGGTTCGAAGGCCGGCCCCTCGGAGGGGTTCAACGGCCGCCTCAGATCGATTGGGTTCTGCGCCCACTACTAGTCAGAGGTTCGATGGCCGGCCCCTCGAAGGGTTCAATGGCCGCCTCAGGCCACTTGGGCTCCGTGCCCACTACTGATCAGGGGTTCGTAGGCTGGCCCTCGAAAGGTTCACAGTCGCCTCAGACACAGAGCGAGGGATGACCCTGGGTACGTTCGATACATAACCAAGGCTCGGGCTACGCTCCCGAGGTACCCTTGGACATTTCCGAGACCAGCGGGAGCGATCTTGTAATGGAATCCCATCAGAGGGAGGCATCGAACCCTCGGACCCCGTCAAAGGGGACCGGGTCCGGCAGATCACCCGCAGGTACTTTTGGAGCGCGCCTCCGGGCCTCTAGCCGACCCCTAGCAAATGGGGCACGAGCGTCCACTCGGATTACCCGCCAGCAGCTCACCGGAAACACCATGTTCGGCGCCCTCCGAGGACAACATGGCGCTTCCCCCCCCCCTCCTCCTTGCGGAAAGGCGACGCAGGGGCGTATGTAAAAAAGACGAGTCTGTCCTTGACCATCCTCTCGCCCTGTGCAGAGGCTCGGGGGCTGCTCTCGCAAACCCGGCTCCGGCCAAAACCGTTGACAGCGTCAACATACCAGCCCGAGAACTTGGGACCCGACCGTGCACTCGGGCTACGGCCAGCTCGCATGAGGGAACAACTAGACCAGCCGAAGTGTTGCGAAACGCACTAAGACCTCGAAGGAGTAAAACTACTCCTCCGAGGCCTCGGGGGCTACACCCGGCGTGTGCGCTCGCACGCACCCACCGGAACAGAATGCAACCGAAAAAGGCTGGTCCCCTTGCAAAAAAGTGCGGCAAAAGCCTCCAAGCGAGTATTAGTACTCCCTTGGAGGCTCGGGGGCTACTGTCGGGGACCATAATTAGGGGTACCCTCAAGACCCCTAAATCTCAGCTGGTAACCCCCATCAGCACAAAGCTGCAAAGGCCTGATGGGTGCGATTAAGTCAAGGATCAGTCCATTCAAGGGACACGATCGTGCCTCGCCCGAGCCTAGCCTCGGGCAAGGGAAGCCGACCACGGAGAACCTACGTCTCGCCCGAGGACCCCCCTCCAGCAACGGGCACACTATCGGCTCGCCCGAGGCCCAATCTTCACCGAGAAGCAACCTTGGCCACATCGCCACACCGACCGACCAAATCGCAGGGGCATTTAACGCAAAGGTGGCCTGACACCTTTATCCTGACGCACGCCCTCCAGTCGACAGAGCCGAAGTGACCGCAGTCACTTCGCCGCTCTACTGACCGGTCTGACAAGAGGACAGCGCCGCCTGCGCCGCTCCGACTACTGAGCCACCCGACAGAGTGAGGCTGACAGCAGCCAAGGCCGGCCTCGGGCGTCATAGGAAACTCCGCCTCACCTGACCCCAGGGCTTGGACTCGGGCTCAGCCCCGGAAGACGGCGAACTCCGCTCCGCCCGACCCAGGGCTCGGACTCAGGCTCAGCCCCAGAAGACGGCGAACTCCACTCCGCCTGGCCCAGGGCTCGGACTCGGGCTCAGCCCCGGAAGACGGCGAACTCCACTCCGCCCGACCCAGGGCTCGGACTCGGGCTCAGCCCCGGAAGACGGCGAACTCCGCCTCGCCCGACCCCAGGGCTCGGACATGGGCTCAACCCCGGAAGACAGCAAACTCCGCTCCACCCGACCCAGGGCTCGGACTCGGGCTCAGCCCCGGAAGACGGCGAACTCCGCTCCGCCCGACCCAGGGCTCGGACTCGGGCTCAACCCCGGAAGACGGCGAACTCCGCTCCACTCGACCCAGGGCTCGGACTCGGGCTCAGCCCCGGAAGACGGAGAACTTCGCTCCGCCCGACCCAGGGCTCAGACTCGGGCTCAGCCCCGGAAGACGGCGAACTCTGCTCCGCCCAACCCAGGGCTCGGACTTGGGCTCAGCCCCAAAAGACGGCGAACTCCGCCTCACCCGACCCCAGGGCTCGGACATGGGCTCAACCCCGGAAGACGACGAACTCCGCCTCGCCCGACCCGGGGGCTCGACCTCGACCTCGACCTCGGAGGAGCCCCCACCTCGCCCAGCCTAGGGCACGGACCGACCACGTCGACAGGAAGCGCCATCATTACCCTACCCCGAGCTGACTCGGGCTATGGGGAACCAGACCGGCGTCGCATCTGGCTCGCTCCACCATGCGAGTAATGATGGCGTCCCGCATGCCCTATGACGACGGCGGCTCTCAGCCCCCTTACGGAAGCAAGAGGACGTCAGCAAGGACTCGACAGCCCCAACAGCTGTCCTCTCACCAGGCTCCAGCACTCCTCCGACGGCCACGACACCACGCGAACTGGGCGCCAAGACCTCTCCGGCTGCCACGATGGCATGTACTTAGGGCGCTAGCTCACCACCGCTAGACACGTTAGCACATTGCTACACTCCCCATTGTACACCTGGATCCTCTCCTTATGCCTATAAAAGGGAGGACCAGGGCCCTCTTACAGAGGGTTGGCCCGCGTGGAGAAGGACAGGACGGCGCTCGCGTAAGGCCGCTCGCTCCCACTCCCGCGTGGACGCTTGTATCCCCCTACTGCAAGCGCACCCGACTCAGGCGCGGGGCTAACACGAAGGCCGCGGGATCCACTCTCTCACGCCTGCCTCCCTTCGGCTGCCTCCTTTCCCCCCTTCGCGTTCCGCCTCGCGTCGACCCATCTGGGCTGGGGCACGCGGTGACAATTCACTCGTCGGTCCAGGGACCCCCCGGGTTTCGAAACACCGACAATTCTGCCCTGTTTTTTGTTCTCAGGCGCGGTAGGCTCCGTCTCGGTGGGCACTAAAGGCCTAGCTTCGGCTTCGGCCTGAACTTTCGTAGCTTCGACAATTTTCTTAGGAGCAGGACTCAAGGCCTTCGTAGTCTCTATAATAGCGACTAATACGCTGGCCATCCTCCTCCTTTTAGGAGTGGTGGCAGGAATTTTTTGCATCTTTGACAAATCTGCTCTGTTGGTGGGCTCAAAATTTCTGGCGTTTTTATCACCCTTTCCACCTGTAGCTTTTCAGCCTTGTTATCTCTAGCTTTGGCTGGCCCGACTGTAGGCATCTTCGGCACTACAATTGGCTCTTCAGTACGCTGCACAATCGGGGCAGCGCGCTTTGCTTTGGCAGCAGAAGATGTCCCTGCGCCAAACTCAGGAACCACGACCAGTTCAATGTAACGCGGCCGATGGGTAAGTACCTTCATCTTTTTGCTAGCAGCCTTCGGCACAGGCTTAGCTGGGGCGGCTGATGCATCAGTTTTTCTCTTCTTCCCCTGTCCCCGCAGCGAGTAGCGGTAGTCAGGGTAGACGAAGCCAATAGCATCAAAAACTCTGTTCAAACTCTTTTTTCCTCGACTTCCGAAGGCTGTGGATAATGCATTATCTTCTGCCTTGGAATATGATCCAAGCAGTTCATCACTTGTAACTTCAATACACTTCAGCCAATCGTCATTTGTTTCATAAAACTTATCTCCAAACCTGAAGGTGTATTCAGCCAGACCAAATTACCTTCGCTAGAATCATTGATGGTTTCCTTCAGCATTTCCCAGCCTTCCGCAAGCGGCCAAACTCTGAATGCTACATGCTCTTGAATTAAATCTCTAGTACCAATGAAAAAGCAGACAGTACCAAACGCCTTTTGACACGCTTCGGCGGCTTCATCAATTTCAACCTTCGGCTTTTGGAGACCGAAGTGGGACCATATGGGGTGCATGATAACCTCCCTCGCCGTCAAGTTGTTCTTCACATAAAACCATTCTTCCATCCAAGTTCCGAGCCATCTCTTCTGAAATGTTGGCACTGGGTGGCTTGCGTTGGCACGGGCGATAAATACATAACAACCGAAGTTGTTGTGATACTGTTCTTTACCCATGGCCTTCGTCTCATACAGAAGTTCATGCATGGTGTAGAAACATTTCGCGTTGGGCTCTATCCCTTGGCTTCTTACTGCCCAGACGAAGACTCCCATCCTCAATATGGCCTCAGGGGTCAACTGATGGAGGAAAATTTGGTAGGTTTTTAGCACTTCGACTACAAACCTGCTTAGTAGGAACCGAAGCCCAGCTTTGAAGAAGCTTCGGTAGATCACAACTTCGTTTTCCTCAGGGGCAGGGACCTTGTTGTCTCCACCAGCTCTTACAATAGACATATCCCGAAAGTACCTTCCTCTCATATTGTCAAGATGACTCTGCTTAATTTTTTATTTCTTAAAAATTGTATGACTTGGCCTCCAAGGCCGATCCTCAGAATCTTCGCCTCTGCTTTCCGCATCATAACTGTCACTGTCACCAGTATCTTCAGACAGGCCTTCTAGTATTTCCTTAGTAATCTTCTCTGTATTTGTTTTTGCCATTGACTCGATAAATCCAGCAATGTAGGGATTCACAGCCTTCTTCTCCTCAAAAAGCTTCTCCTCTTCAGTCAGCTTCGTCTCAGCAGCAACCTTCTTGTCCTAAGACATTTCTCCTTCAGGAAGGACAAAAATGCGTCTTTTTAGCCGAAGCTCAGAAAGCTTGAAAAACTAGCAAGCGTTAGTGAACGAGTCCTGCGAAATTGAGAAAGTAAAGCAAATGGCACAAGCAGCATATCAAATATAGCTGATGTGAGTTCTTATTTATACGCTCAGCGCGCTCCAAATTGGGGGGCCCGTTTGTCATTGACTGTTGCTATTCTAGCAAAGGGAAGGTGTTTTTTCGGACCTTCTACTTAAGGCCTTCGTCCATGTCGCAGTCTGAATTTGTTGTCTTAACAAATTAATACTGCGAGGGGCTACTGTCGGGGGCCTTCGTCTTCCGAAGGTCCTCAAAAACATGATTTGACAATATTTCCCAAGTGTAATATATGAACAGGTACCTTCGGACTTGGATCAAAACCATATACAATATGAGAAGCACGAACAATACGAAGGATGACGAAGCTCCAAAGCTACGCGCAGGGAAGCTTCGGAATAGTGGTAGAAAGAGGAACCGACTTAAAGGGGAAAAGGCTATATGGACCTCAATGGATTATCCTAAAGTCAATAGTAAATGTAAAGGGCATGAGTGTAATTTTACACAGGCTGCGTCCTGTGCCTATAAATAGATGAACAGTGTCCCCGTAATGTTCACGCTGTCTTGTACTGGCCTGTGCCTCACGTTTGCTGTCAAGCCGAAGGTACAAGTGTAATTCAATATTGTTCTTACTCTCTCATGATTGTATAATAAAGTTTCATATATGATACCTTATGATTATTCATGTTATTTCTCATATTTCATATACTTTATCTTTTATTAATATATGCTGTGATGATGAAGGTACTTCCTTCATAACCTTCGTCCGAAGATCATTATATCCTTAGGGAAATAATGCTTCGAAGGACGAAGGGCATTAACTGTTAATATATCCTTTATGTTGCTTTGTTCTTAATTCATAGCATTTGAGAACAAGTCCCCAACAACCCTCTCTCTTGTCTCTAATGGAATTGAGTTAATTTGGAGGCTTAGAGAGGATTCAATCTATTTGATGTGTCTTGGAGTGGAGTATTTTGCTCTTGTGTTGAATGAGATGTTTGGAATGCTTGGATAGATATGAATGAGGTGGTTGGGGGGTATTTATAGCTCCAACCACTTTCGTAGCCGTTGGTGAAGGCTGCTGTTGATGGGCGCACCAGACAGTCCATTGCGCCACCGGACAGGTACTATTCCTTGTCCGATGCGCAGCCACATCACCCAACCGTTAGGGTTCTGAGCAGTTGACCGTTGGAGCTGGCTATCGTCTTGCTGCACAGGACAGTCTGGTGCCACACCGGACAGTCTAGTGCCACTCTGACTTTAGCGCGACACTGTTCATCACTGTATCACTTTGCAGAGTCGACCGTTGGCGCAGATAGCCGTTGCTCCGCTAGCACACCGGACAGTTCGGTGGCACACCGAACAGTCCAGTGAATTATAACGGAGCATGTCTCCAAATTCCCGAGAGTGGCTGGTTGAGGATTGTACGGTCCTGGTGCACCGGACACTGTCCGGTGGCACACCAGACAGTCCAGTGCGCCAATTCTCAGCGCACTTAAGTCCTTTTGCTCCAAAAAAATTGTGTCCCTAACTTGATTTTTTCTTGGTTTGTGTTGAACCTTATGCGCCTATAATAGATGAATTCTAGAGAAACTAGTTAGTCCACGTGTTTGCGTTGGTCATCAACCACCAAAATTAATTATAGGAAATGGTTAATCCAATTTCCCTTTCAATCTCCCCCTTTTTGGTGATTGATGCCAACACAAACCAAAGCAAATATGAAGTGCAGAAATATAACTAGTTTGCAATTGAGATGTTAGTGCATAGGTTACTTGGAATTAAACCAATTGAAAGTATTACTAAGTTTGATTGGATTGGCTTTCTTTTATTTAACATTTTGGACCACTTTTGCTCCACTTGTTTGTTTTTGCAAATCTTTTGGAAAATCTTTTCAAAGTTTTTTTTGCAAATAATCAAAGGTATATGAATGTTGGGGGCCTTCGGCTTACGAAGGTCCTCAAAAACAGGATTTAACAATATTTCTGGAGTATAATGTGTGAACAGGTATCTTCGGACTCAAGTCGGTATCGCAGCAGGAGAAGACCAGAATAATACGAAGGTTGATACAGCGCCGAAGATGTGAACAGGAAAAGCTTCGGCATGGTAGCAGAAAATGAAACCGACTTAAAGATGAAAAGGCTATTCAGACCTCGATAGATTACTATAGAATTATTATCAAATGTAAAGGGCATGAATGTAATTTTGTATGGGCTGTGTCCCGTGCCTATAAATAGGTGAACAGTACCCCCGTATTGTTCACGCGGATTTTGGCATTCACTTTTGCGTCACGCTTGTACTTTCATCTCCTTCAAGCTGAAGGTACATTTGTAATTCGATGTTATTTCTGTTTCTACGTAATAATAATGCAAAAATAAGTTAATAATAATATACAATTGTCTATGTTATCCTTCATATTCCTTATGATTCATCCTTCGTCACTGTATAGTGTATTTATGAAGGTATATCCCTCATAACCTTCGTCCGAAAATCATTATATCCTAAGGGAAATAATGCTTCGAAGGACGAAGGACTTTTCCGATTAACATTTTTCTATGTTGCCTTGTTCTTAATTCGAAGCATTTGAGAACAAGTCCCCAACATTGGCGCCCACCTCCGGTGAACTCACTACCACCCTTTGAGTTTTTTAACACCTTCGGCGATCATAAACCTTCGCTATGGCGCCGAAGAAAGCTTCAGCAACTGGGGCTGCACCTCTGCAACCACTGGACCCCAATCAGGAGACTCTCTCTCTTCGGGAGGCCCGAAGCCAGAAGAGGAAGGCTGTCAGCCCGACACCGCAAGAGGATGAGCTAGACCAGGAGATCAGAAACATGGAGATGCTTCATCAACAGGTGCAGAGGAAGAAGGAAAAGATGGCCAGGCTAGCTGAACTGCAAAGGCAGATAGACGAAGCTTCTGAAGAAGTTCGCCATCTTACTCACGATGAGCAGAACCGAAACCTTCATCAGGAGGGTTTCCTCAACGAAGATGACTGGTATGACAACTTCCATCATGGAAATTTTGTTTTTGATGATGCTTCTCCTCTGTCCGCTGAGCTGCAGGCTACACCTTGGCCTCCGTCTTATAAGCCGCCCCAGCTTCCCATATTCGACGGCCATTTAGACCCGAAGCAGTTTTTGATGAGCTACGAAGCAACAGTATCTTCGTATGGTGGCAATGCTGCAGTCATGGCAAAGTCTTTTGTTATGGCTGTCAGGAGTGTTGCTCAAACCTGGTATTCCTCCCTTCGACCAGGAACGATCACTTCATGGCAAAAACTGAAGGACATCTTGTTAACCAGCTTCCAAGGGTTTCAGACGAAGCCGGTCACTGCTCAGGCCCTGTTCCAGTGCACCCAGGATCACGAATAATACCTTTAGGCGTATGTCAGGAGGTTCTTGCGTTTGAGGGCGCAGGCGCCAACGGTGCCCAACGAAATTGTCATTGAGGCCATGATCAAGGGACTTCGGCCTGGACCTTCAGCTCAGTACTTTGCTAGGAAGCCTCCTCAAACTTTGGAGAAGCTGCTCCAGAAGATGGACGAGTATATTCGTGCCGACAATGATTTTCGCCAAAGAAGGGAGGAGGCTTTCAGGTTTTCCGAAATGACCAGGGGCTTTGGAGGAAGATTCTATCCGAGGCACGTCAGGTCAATTCACAACTCTACTCAAAATGATGATAAGGGGAGTCAGCAGCAAAGGCCATAGTGCTCCTCACAGGCTTCGGGGCAACAGCAAAGCTTCTTCCGGCCACTAGCTCCAAGAGGCAGAGGCGCCAGGGGCTTCGGCGGAAGATTTGGAGATCAACTAAGGAGAATATTTTGCTTGTTCTGTGGTGAAAACAAGGGCCATACCATCAGGATGTGCCATGTTACCATCCAGAAGCAAAAGGAGATAGCCGAAGCTGCAGCACAACAAGCTCAGCCGAAGCAGGTCATGCATACTGCTTCGTACCATTCGCCTTACATCCCAGAATACGTAGGCAACCACCCTGCAGTTTCTGTTGCTTCGGCGAGTCAACCTCAAGCTTCCTGGCAACAGCCTCCGCCTCCACCACCGCTGCAACAAGGTCACCAGCCAGAAGGGAGCCAATATGCTCCACATCAAAGGGACTTCAGAGAACAATCCGAAGCTCGCACAGTCAATAGCACTGTGCCAGAGTCGAAGCACATCTATTGACAAATATCCTACCTCGACAGCAGTCTTTTCCATTCAGTTTTATTTTCTGTGTAATAAAGGACACTTTTTAAATTTCAAGTAATAGTTTTGTTGTTTGCCACAAGGAAAACATATCTTCTACACAGGCTTAAGTTGTCGGAGCTTAAAAGTTTGCAATAGCAAGGAGGACCTTCGGATTATTAAATTTATTTTAACAAAGAAGACATGGTATGAATTATTCGAAGCAACAAGAAGTCGTTCCAAAAGGAGCGCAGTGTAAGTTTTTTGCTCCAAAGTCGTTCCTAAGGGAATGCAGAGCTTACAGCGAAAAGTCAACGCTGATTCCGCCGAAAGTAAAAGGCGAAGAAGCTCCAAAGTCGTTCCTAAGGGAATGCAGAGCTTACAGCGAAAAGTCAACGCTGATTCCGCCGAAAGTAAAAGGCGAAGAAGCTCCAAAGTCGTTCCTAAGGGAATGCAGAGCTTACAGCGAAAAGTCAATGCTGATTCCGCTGAAGTAAAAGGCGAAGAAGCTCCTAAGGGAGGCTTACAGCGAAAGGTCAACGCTGATTCAAAAAGACTATGTGTTTTATCGCAGGAATGTGTGTGTATCTTCGGAATAAACACCATCTTACACAACATAACATCATCGCATCATTTCGCATAGCATAAGCATCATACATCATGCTGCATATGGCACAAGAAGGGGACATGATATCGATCTTCGGAAGAATGTTTTGAAAGGGGAAAATCATGCTAAGTTACAAGCAGATACACTATTGATCTTCGGAAGTGTAGCTTCGGACAACATCCTCACGAAGCTTGGATATCATTCATCAGAACACTATGGATATTGTGGTGACAAATAAAAATTCTTCTTCACGAAGCATGAAAAGAAGGGAAGGTGTTTTTTCGTCAAAGACTCAAAAACGGTACGTGTGTAAAATTTCATGCATCGTAAAGAATTGAGCAGTAAAAATAGGTACATTACATTCAGGGTTACAAAATGTTACACATATTTCATTTCAGAAGTTTTTACAATAGTGCTTAATCTTCTCTCAAAACAACTTCTGCAGCTTCGTTCAGGAGTTGATTGACAACTTGATCCATGATAGCTTCGGCCATCTTTTTAATTTCATCGTCATCTTTCGGGGGAGGACCCGGAGACGCTTTAGTAGGATCTGAGGGAGGACAGGATACAGCTACATTGCTATTACAAATTGCGAACGAAGTTTAAAATTAAAAATTACAACACAATAAAAACCACTAGTTAATACCTATTTGCCCTTCGGGCTCCACGCTTTTCTCAGCAGCCTCTGCTACTTTTCTAGCATCATGGATGCCCTTTTCGCTTTTTTGGATAATTTCTCGGGCCATTTCTCGGCCACCATTGCCCCAGACATCGGTAAAAAATTTTCCACCAACCATGCTAGCTTCGGCTGAAGGATCCTTTGCATCTTCGAAGGGCAAGGTAGCTTCGGATTGCGCTAAAATCTTTACATGCTCACAGCCCTTTTTCTCCAAAATGGTGGCAATTCCCCTGGCACCCGAAAAAGCACATATATCTCCGCGGCTATTTAAAATTTCTTCGAAGGCCTCAGCTTCGTGGCTAATCCATTCAATGGGGCCTTCGGGGTTGCCTCTCGTAAAGTTTTCTTCACTCGAAAATGCGCCAACGCTGGCGAAGCTAGTTTTCATTTTCTTAACACATTCTATAGATTTGTTATAGAATCTCTTCTTGGACGCACGAAGCTCTTCAACAGTTCCTTCTAAATGATTTGCCCATTGGTCGCTAAGTTCTCGCTTTGTTTCTTCAAGTATGCGTTCTTCTCTAGCTCTGGCTAGTTGTTTTCGAAGATCTTCAATTTCATGCTTCTGAGCCTCAGCTTGACCTTTAAAAGTAGCTTCGTCTTCTTTTATTCTACTTATCAATGAATGCAATATTTTGTCTTTTTCGAGACCTTCCTTCCTTAGTTCAATTACTTCGGAACGAAGGTTCCTCAGGGCCATCACACATCCTTCATCTTCGGCATCTTTTTGGGCCCTGAGGGCATTGCTAAGTATAAGGCCTTGCAAAGAAGAATGTGTGTGCGTTAGTAAATCTAAGCAAATGAAAAAAATTTTGGTTTCAAGAAACGATACGAAGGTCTCAATTTTTGTACCTTTAAACTATTGTACGCCAAGCTGTCGGCCAACTCGTCTTTCGACAGCACCGAGAGTCCGTCTTCTAGTGTTGGGAATCCGAAGCTCTTGCTCATCTCCGGCAGACAGAAATCTCCTTGCTGTCAGGGAGACAGTACAAGAAGTCTTCTTCTCCGCTGCCGTTGAATATCAACGCCCCCTTTGGATATTTTAGTTTTTGGGCGTAAAACTGGGCCTCTTGCTTTTCTTTTTCAGACAACTTTTTCCCCGAAGCATGTCGAACAATATAATCAAGGACTTTGGGGGATGCTTCGGGGGCAGCAGCACTGATTTCTTCAACAAGAATTGGCTCTGTCACTTTTTCTTCCTCGGTTTCCAGGGATTTTACCTTCGTGGGCTCCGAAGGCCCAGCTTCAGCTTCAGTTTCTTGCTCTGGAGCTTTAGTATCAAAAATCTCAGTTTTCGCTTCGGAGGTTTCAACAGTCTTCCTCGGAGTTGTGCTTCAGGACTTAATTGTTTCTAGAACATCTAGCACATTGACCATTCTTTTTCTTTTCGGAGTCACTGCGGGCCCCTTTTGGATTTTTGTTGTGTCAACATTTGCTGAAGGACTTAAGACTTCTAATATTTTTGATCCCTCAGCTGATCCTTTTGTTTCTTCCATTTTTTCTGTTGACGGCGCTTCGGCCATCTCTTTGGTTTCTGATAACAAAATCTTTGGTTCTTCCAATTCTGTTCTTGTTGGCGCTTCGGCTATTTCTGCGATTACTGGCAGCAAGGTTGGCTGTTCAGCCTCGGTGGCCGAAGAAGTCTCTCCGGTGAATTCAGGCACCGAGGCTGGTTCAATATAGCGTGGCCGATGTGTGAGGACCTTTATCCTTTTTCTTTTCGGTGCTGGCTCACTAGGAGCAGCTGCAGCTTCTTCTTTCGCAGAGGTCGCGCCTTTTCTTTTCTGCCCTCGAATGGGATAACGATAGTCAGGGTAGACGAACCCGATTGCGTCAAACACTCGGTTCAGTCTTTTCTTTTTTCGGCATCCGAAGGCTGCTGACAATGCAGTATCTTCGGCCTTCGAGTAAGCCCCAAGTAGTTCATCACTTAAATTTTCAATGCTTTTCAGCCAGTCATCATCTGGCTCAACGAATTTATCTTCGAATTTGAAAGTATACTTCAATCTGATAAGTCCACCTTCGTCAGCCTCCTTTATGGTCTCTTGCGGCATTTCCCATTTTTTCGCGAGCGGCCATACTCTGAAGGCAATATGCTCTTGGACCAAATCTCTCGTTCCAATAAAAGAACAAATAACACCGAAGGCTCTCTGGCATTCTTTGGCAACTTCATTCATTTCAACCTTCGGCCTCCGCAGGCCGAAGCTTTGCCAAATAGGGCGCATAATTATACCTTTAATATCTTCCCGTACTGCCAGGTCATTCTTCACATAAAACCATTCTGTCATCCAGTCGCCGGGCCATCTCTTCCGAAAGGTTGGCACGGGACAGCTTGACCCAGACCGAGAAACGAAACTGTAGCAGCCAAAATTATTGTGATACTGTTCTTTACCCCAAGGTTTTGTTTCGTATGATAATTCGTGTATGTTACAGAAACTTTTCGCATCAGGTTCCAGACCTTGGCTTCTCACAGCCCATACGAAGATATTCAGCCTTATAATTGCTTCGGGGGTAAGTTGATGAAGAAAGACTTCAAACATTTTCAGCACCTCTACGACGAAGCTGCTTAGGGGAAATCGTAGTCCAGCTTTCAAAAAGCTTCGGTACACTATGACTTCGTTCTCTTCAGGGTGTGGACAAGTCTTTTCCCCTTCGTCGGCCCTCACAACGGACAAATCCCGGAAATACCTTCCTCTCATATTGACAAGATGATTTTCTTTGATAGTTGATTTGCCGAAAACCGCATGGCTTGGTCGCCAAGGGCGATCTTCGGAGTCTTCACCACCACTGTCCACATCATAACTGTCGCTGTCACCAGTATCTTCAGACAAACCTTCCAGAATCTCCTTAGTGATTTTTTCCGTATTGGTCTTCGACATCGCTATAAGAAACCCCAAGTTCTTCTCTTCGTCGAGACTCAGCTTCATCTCAGCAGCAGCCTTCTTATCTTCAGACATCTTCGGAAACACTAAAAAACTGTTTTCAAAGCCGAAGCTTCAAAACTAAAAGCTCAGCAAATCTTAGTGCGCAAGAGCTAAAAATTGAGTGAGCGGGAGCAGATGGCAAGAGAGCGTACCAAATGAGTTTGCGGTATGATCTTATTTATACGCCCAGTGCGTTGAAAATTGAAAGACCCCGCTTGTCAGTGAATGTTGCTATTCTAGCAAAGGGAAGGTGTTTTTCGGACCTTCGGCGTAAAGCCTTCGTCCATGTCGCAATCTAAATTTATTATTTTAAAAACAAATTAATATTGCGAGGGGCTACTGTTGGGGGCCTTCGGCTTACGAAGGTCCTCAAAAACAGGATTTAACAATATTTCTGGAGTATAATGTGTGAACAGGTATCTTCGGACTCAAGTCGGTATCGCAGCAGGAGAAGACCAGAATAATACGAAGGTTGATACAGCGCCGAAGATGTGAACAGGAAAAGCTTCGGCATGGTAGCAGAAAATGAAACCGACTTAAAGATGAAAAGGCTATTCAGACCTCGATAGATTACTATAGAATTATTATCAAATGTAAAGGGCATGAATGTAATTTTGTATGGGCTGTGTCCCGTGCCTATAAATAGGTGAACAGTACCCCCGTACTGTTCACGCGGATTTTGGCATTCACTTTTGCGTCACGCTTGTACTTTCATCTCCTTCAAGCTGAAGGTATATTTGTAATTCGATGTTATTTCTGTTTCTACGTAATAATAATGCAAAAATAAGTTAATAATAATATACAATTGTCTATGTTATCCTTCATATTCCTTATGATTCATCCTTCGTCACTGTATAGTGTATTTATGAAGGTATATCCCTCATAACCTTCGTCCGAAAATCATTATATCCTAAGGGAAATAATGCTTCGAAGGAGGAAGGACTTTTCCGATTAACATTTTTCTATGTTGCCTTGTTCTTAATTCGAAGCATTTGAGAACAAGTCCCCAACAATGAATAAGATTTCAAGAAGCATTTTCAAAATTTGAAATTTCTCTCCTGTTTCAAATGCTTTTCCTTTGACTAAATAAAAACTCCCCCTGAATGAAAATCTCCTCTTAGCTTTCAAGAGGGTTTTGAGATAGATACCAATTTTGAAATTTTATTTTCAGAAATCAACATAGATATCAATTGATACCAATTGAGAATACATTAATTGAAATTTTACTTTTAAAGATACCAATTGAAAGTTCATACTAATTTAAATTTGTCTTGAATACCAATTGAAAAACAAACATTTGTGAAAATTTTTGAAATTTGAAATGGTGGTGCGGTCCTTTTGCTTTGGGCTAAATATTTTCTCTCCCTTTGGCATTAATCGCCAAAAACGGAGAACTTTGGAGCCCTTAAATACTTTCTCCCCTATTGGTAAAAGAAATATGAGTGAAAGATTATACCAATTGAGAGTGACATGAGTAACGACAAAGAGTAAGTGATACCATCAAAGTTGGAGTGGAAGCCTTGTCTTTACCGAATACTCCATTTCCCTTTCAATCTAAGACTAATCATAGAGACATACTTGAAAACACATTAGTCTTAGCCTTGGCACAAGAAGAATAAGAAATATGCATTTGTACCAAATGAAAGAGATATGATCAAAGGTATAGAAGAGCTATGTGTGCAACATTTCAATCAAAATTCCGAGAATCAAGTATATTTAGCTCATTCCTAAGTTTGCTAAAGGTTTTCTCATCTAGTGGCTTGGTAAAGATATCGGCTAATTGGTTTTGGGTGCTTACATAAGCTATTTCGATATCCCCCTTTTGTTGGTGATCTCTCAAAAAGTGGTACCAGATGTCTATGTGCTTAGTGCGGCTGTGTTCAACGGGATTATCCGCCATGCGAATTACACTCTCATTATCAAATAGGAGAGGGACTTTGCTCAATTTGTAGCCATAGTCACTAAGGGTTTGCCTCATCCAAAGTAATTGCGCACAACAATGACCTGCGGCAATGTACTCGGCTTCGGTGGTGGAAAGAGCTACTAAGTTTTGTTTCTTTGAAGCCCAAGACACCAGGGACCTCCCCAGAAATTGACAAGTCCCTGATGTGCTCTTTTTATCAATTTTACATTCGGCCCAATCGGCATCGGAATACCCAATTAGATCAAAGGTAGATCCCTTAGGGTACCAAAGCCCAAACTTAGGAGTGTGAACTAAGTATCTCATGATTCTCTTCACAGCCCTAAGGTGAACTTCCTTAGGATTTGCCTGGAACCTTGCACACATGCATACAGAAAGCATAATATCCGGTCGAGATGCACATAAGTAGAGTAAAGATCCTATCATCGACGGATATACCTTTTGATCTACGGATTTACCTCCCGTGTCAAGGTCGAGATGCCCATTGGTCCCATGGGTGTCTTGATGGGTTTGCCATCCTTCATTCCAAACTTCTTAAGTATGTCTTGAATGTACTTTGTTTGGCTGATGAAGGTGCCCTCTTGGAGTTGCTTGATTTGAAATCCTAGAAAATACTTCAACTCCCCCATCATTGACATCTCGAATTTTTGAATTATGATCCTACTAAACTCTTGACATGAGGACTTGTTAGTAGACCCAAATATGATATCATCAACATAAATTTGGCATATAAACAAGTCTTTTTCGATAGTTTTAGTGAAGAGGGTAGGATCAGCTTTACCAACCTTGAAGCCATTAGTGATAAGAAAATCTCGCAGGCATTCATACCATGCTCTTGGGGCTTGCTTGAGCCCATAAAGCGCCTTTGAGAGTTTATACACATGGTTAGGGTACTCATTATCTTCAAAGCCGGGAGGTTGCTCAACATAGACCTCTTCCTTGATAGGTCCATTGAGGAAGGCACTTTTCACGTCCATTTGATAGAGCTTAAGTTTCATCAAAATCCAAACCTTCGACTTGTGAATAACCTTTAGCCACAAGTCAGGCTTTGTTTCTTATCACCACACCATGCTCATCTTGCTTGTTGCGGAATATCCATTTGGTACCTACAACATTTTGATTAGGACGTGGAACTAAATGTCATACCTCATTCCTTGTGAAATTGTTGAGCTCCTCTTGCATTGCCACCACCCAATCCGGATCTCTTAGTGCATCCTCTACCCTGTATGGCCCAATAGAGGACACAAAAGAGTAATGTTCAAAGAAATGAGCAACTCAAGATCTAGTGGTTACCCCCTTATGAATGTCACCAAGGATGGAGTTGACGGGGTGATCTCTTTGAATTGCTTGGTGGACTCTTGGGTGTGGCGGTCTTTGACCCTAAACTTCTTGATCATCTACCTTGTCTTCATTTTCTTTATCTCCCCATTGATCGTTGTCCTCCTCTTGAGGTGGCTCATCCTCTTGATCTTCATCTTCATCATCTTGAGCCTAATCCTCGTCTTGGGTGGGTGGAGATGCTTGCATGGAAGATGACGGTTGATCTTGTGCTTGTGTAGGCTCTTCGGGTTCCTTAGGACACACATCTCCAATAGACATGTTCCTTAGCACGATGCACGAAGCTTCTTGATCATCTAATTCATCGAGATCAACTTGCTCCACTTGGGAGCCATTAGTCTCATCAAACACAATGTCACAAGAAACTTCAACTAGTCTAGTGGACTTGTTGAAGACTCTATATGCCCTTGTGTTTGAGTCATAACCAAGTAAAAAGCCTTCTATAGCTTTACGAGCAAATTTATATGTTCTTCCTCTCTTAATAAGAATAAAACATTTGCTCCCAAAGTCTCTAAAATATGGAACATTGGGCTTTTTACCGGTGGGGAGTTCATAAGATGTCTTCTTGAGGATTTGATGAAGGTAGAGCCGGTTGATGGAGTAGCAAGCAGTGTTGATTGCTTCCGCCCAAAACCGATCCGGAGTCTTGTACTCATCAAGCATGGTTCTTGCCATGTCTAGTAGAGTTCTATTTTTTCTCTCCACTACACCATTTTGTTGTGTGTAGGGAGAAGAAAACTCATGCTTGATGCCCTCCTCCTCAAGAAATCCTTCAATTTGAGAATTCTTGAACTCTGTCCCATTGTCGCTTCTTATCTTTTTGATTCTCAAACTGAACTCATTTTGAGCCCGTCTCAAGAATCCTTTTAATGTATCTTGGGTCTGAGATTTTTCCTGCAAAAAGAACACCCAAGTGAAGCGAGAATAATCATCCACAATTAATAGACAGTACTTACTCCCGTCGATGCTTATGTAAGCGATCGGGCCGAATAAATCCATGTCGAGTAGCTCGAGTGGCCTGTCCGTCGTCATTATGTTCTTGTGTGAATGGTGGACTCCAACTTGCTTCCTTGCTTGGCATGCGCTACAAATCCTGTCTTTCTCAAAATGAACATTTGTTAGTCCTAAAATGTGCTCTCCCTTTAGAAGCTTGTGAAGATTCTTCATCCCAACATGGGCAAGTCGGCGATGCCAGAGCCAACCTATATTAGTCTTAGCAATTAAACAAGTGTCTAGTTCAACTTTGTTATCATTAAAATCAGCTAAATATAGTTGACCATCTAACACTCCTTTAAATGCTATTGAATCATAACTTCTTCTAAAGACAGTAACACCTATATCAGTAAATAGACAGTTGTAGCCCATTTTACACAATTGAGAAACAGAAATAAAATTGTAGTCTAATGAATCTACAAGAAAAACATTGGAAATGGAATGGTCAGGAGATATAGCAATTTTACCCAAACCTTTGACCAAACCTTGATTTCCATCCTCGAATGTGATAGCTCTTTGGAGATCTTCATTTTTCTCATAGGAGGAGACCATTCTTTTCTCCCCGGTCATGTGGTTTGTGCACCCGCTATCGATTATCCAACTTGAACCACCGGATGCATAAACCTACAAAACAAGTTTAGGCCTTGTTCTTAGGTACCTAAACAGTCTTGGGTCCTTTGACGTTAGAAACAAGCACCTTGGGTACCTAAACACAAATCTTGGAGCTCTTGTGTTTGCCCCCAACATATTTGGCAACTACTTTGCCTTATTTGTTAGTTAAAACAAAAGTTGCATCAAAAGTCTTAAAAGAAATGTTATGTTCATTTGATGCAGTAGGAGTTTTTCTTTTTGGCATTTTAACATGGGTGGAATGCCTAGAGCTAGAAGCCTCATTCTTATACATAAATGCATGATGAGAAATAGTGTGAGGTTTCCTAGCATGAATTCTCCTAATTTTGTGCTCAGGATAATTAGCAGGATATAAAATGTAACCCTCACTATCCTGAACCATAGGAGCTTTGCCCTTAACAAAATTAGACAGTTTCTTAGGGGCATTAAGCTTGACATTGCTCCCCTTTTGGAAACCAATGCCATCCTTAATGTCAGGGCGTCTCCCATTATAGAGCATGCTTCTAGCAAATTTAAACTTTTTATTTTCAAGTTCATGCTCATTAATTTTAGCAGTTAATTTAGCTATGTGATCATTTTGTTGTTTAATCATGGCAAGATGATCATCTATAGCTTCAACATTTATATCTCTACATCTAGTGCAAATGGAAATATGCTCAACAGTAGATGTAGATGGTTTGCAAACAGTTAATTCTTCTATCTTAGCATTTAATATGGCATTCTCATTTTTAAGACAGGAAATGGAATCATTGCAAACATTCAATTCTTCAATCTTAGAAACTAGCATTTTCAGTTCTAAGACTAGAAATTGAATCATTACCAATGCTAAGCTCTTTAGACAGATTATCACATTTTTCTACTTTTAGAGCATACGCATTTTTCAACTTAACAAATTTCTTGTTTTCTTTAATGAGAAAGTCTTCTTGGCTCTCCAAGAGATCATCCTTCTCATTAATGCCCTCAATTAGTTCATTTAATTTTTTCTTTTGTTCCATGTTAAGGTTGGCAAAAAGAGACATTAAATTATCTTCATCATCGCTAGAGCTACCCTCATCACTAGATGTTATATATTTGGGGGTGGCTCTAGAGTGTACCTTCTTCTTCTTGCCGTCCTTAGCCATGAGACACTTGTGGCCGACGTTGGGGAAGAGGAGGCCCTTGTTGACGGTGATGTTAGCGGCATCCTCGTCGGAGGAGGGGTCGGTGGAGCTCTCGTTGGAGTCCCATTCCCGGCATATGTGGGCATCACTGCCCTTCTTCTTGTAGTATTTCTCCTTCTCCTTCTTCCCCTTCTTATCGTCGTCCCTATCACTTTCACTTGACATTGGACATTTAGCAATAAAGTGACCGGGCTTACCACATTTGTAGCACACCCTTTTGGAGCGGAGTTTGTAATCCTCCCCCCTCCTTTGTTTGAGGATTTGGTAGAAGCTTTTGATGATGAGCGCCATTTCCTTGTTGTCGAGCTTGGAGGCGTCGATTAGAAGCCTACTTGATGTAGACTCCTTCTCTTCTTCCGTTGCATTGAATGCAACGGGTTGCACCTCGGGTGTGGAGGTGGCGCCTTGCTCTAAGTTGACAATGTGTTTAGAGTCTTTGATCATAAGTTCAAAGCTCACAAACTTGCCAATCACCTCCTCGGGAGACATCTGTTTGTATCTAGGATCCCCCACGTATTAATTGTACTTGAGTAGGATTGCAAAAAACAAGGGATCTTAGAATAACCTTGACCATTTCATGGTCATCCCACTTGGTGCTCCCGAGATTGCGCACTTGGTTCACCATGGTCTTTAGCCGGTTGTACATTGCTTGTGGCTCTTCTCCTTTGTTGAGGACGAATTGATCAAGTTCGCCCTCGATTGTTTCGCGCTTGGTGATCTTGGTCATCTCGTCCCCTTCGTGCGTGGTTTTGAGGACATCCCAAATCTCTTTGGCGTTCTTCAACCCTTGCACCTTGTTATACTCCTCTCGACACAAGGAGGCGAGGAGTATAGACGTGGCTTGGGAGTTGAAGTGCCTAATTTGGGCGGCCTCGTCCGAGTCGTAATCCTCGTCTCTCACCTGTGGTACCTGCGCTCCAAACTCAACAATATCCCATATGCTTTCGTGGAGTGAGGTTAGGTGGTGCCTCATTTTATCACTCCACATACAATAATCTTCACCATCAAAATATGGTGGTTTGCCTAGGGTACCGAAAGTAATGGAGCGCACTTGGAAATATGGGGATAGCGAAAGGGCATCTTACTATACTTCTTGCGCTCATGGCGCTTAGAAGTAGTCGATGACTCGGAGCCGGAGGTGGAGGGTAACAAAGAGTTGGTCTCGTAGTAGACCACCTTCTTCATCTTCTTCTTCTTGTCACCTCTCCGATGGGACTTGATGGAGGAAGAGGATTCCTCCTTATACTTGTTGCCAGAATCCCTTGAGAGAGTCCTTCCCGAGTTTGCGGCCTTGTCACCGGTCATGATCTCCCTCTTGGCGTGTTCTTCAGACATCACTTTGAGTTGGTTAGACTGTTAATGAAGCATTGGCTCTGATACCAATTGAAAGTCGCCTAGAGGGGGGTGAATAGACGAAACCTGAAATTTATAAAATTAAGCACACACTACAAGTCAGGGTTAGCATTAGAATTAAAGTCAAGTCGAGAGAGAGGGGATAACAAGTCAAATGAAAATCAAGCAAATAGACACGGTGATTTGTTTTGTCGAGGTTCGGTTCCAAAGAATCTAGTCCCCGTTGAGGAGGTCACAAAGACCGGGTCTATTTCAACCCTTTCCCTCTCTCAAAAGGTCACTTAGACCGAGTGAGCCTTCTTCCTTAATCTCACAGGTCACTTAGACCCCACAAGGACCACCACAAACTTGGTGTCTCTTGCCTCGCTTACAAAGCACTTGAGAGTAAGAATGTGAAAAGAAGAAAGGCCAAACCAAGCAACAAGAGCAACAAAAGAACACAAAACCCCCTCTCTCAAGTCTCTAATGGAATTGAGTTAATTTGGAGGCTTAGAGAGGATTTAATCTATTTGATGTGTCTTGGAGTGGAGTCTTTTGCTCTTGTATTGAATGAGATGTTTGGAATGCTTGGATGGATATGAATGAGGTGGTTGGGGTATTTATAGCCTCCAATCACTTTCGTAGCCGTTGGTGAAGGCTGCTGTCGATGGCCACACCGGACAGTCCGGTGCGCCACCGGACAGGTACTATTCCTTGTCCAGTGCACCGCCACGTCACCCAACTATTAGGGTTCTAAGCAGTTGACCGCTGGAGCTGGCTGTCGTATTGCTGCACAGGATAGTCCGGTGCCACACCGGACAGTCCGGTGCCCCTCTAACTTCGCTGCTTTGACTTCTGCATGACACTGTTTATCACTGTAGCACTTTGCAGAGTCGACCGTTGGTGTAGATAGTCATTGCTCCGCTGGCGCACCGGATGGTCCAGTGGCACACCGGACAATCGGGTGAATTATAGCGGAGCGTGTCTCCAAATTCCTGAGTGGCTGGTTGAGGATTGTACGGTCCTGATGCACCGGACAGTCCGGTGCGCAATTTCTCAACACACTCAAGTTCTTTTGCTCTAATAAAATTGTGTCCCTAACTTGATTTCTTTCTTGGTTTGTGTTGAACCTTATGCACCTGTAATAGATGAATTCTGGACAAACTAGTTAGTCCACGTGTTTGCGTTGGTCATCAACCACCAAAATTAATTATAGGAAATGGTTAATCCAATTTCCCTTTCACTCGGCCTAGGTCACCGGACACTGTCCGGTGCGCCACAGGCAGCACCATTTCATGTCTTTGCTCCATACTTTGTTGAGTCTCCAACTTGATTTCTTTCTTGGTTTATGTTGAACCTTATGCACCTAAGATAAATGACATCTAGGCAAACTAGTTAGTCCACGTGGTTTGTGATGGATGTCAAACAGCAAACTCGATTATAGGAAATGGTTAAGTCCATTTCCCTTTCAGTGCCTCATAGGGGCACTTTGCCTTCTCAAGTGTCATCTACTAGGCCACGCATGACCTTGGTCTCTCCTACTACACCTTGTGGGGCCTTGAACTTCCCTATTGCGCCACCTATGGATGTGGAGCCCTCTGTCGTGCCGCACACGACCGCTGGGTCCCCCGCTCGCCTAGGCGTGAATCCTCCTAGCTTTGCATGTGTCTACCAGTGATGCCCGTAGATCAAGACGCCACCTCCTCTGATCTTGTTACCTTCTTTACTAGTGTCGCCTACTTTGCTAGGCCCGTGCATGTCTCAGTGCCATGCCTGTGATGGTGCATCGTCATGCTCTCTCGGCGAGCCCTTGGTGTCCCACCCTCTACTCCACCGGGATCCTCGCCACATTCACCCAATGGTGACACGTCGGGCCACCAGGACACTTTGTCTTGTGGACCGCTTGACCCTCTCGGTGACTTTACCCGAGTCATCCACCTCTGTTGCCATCTCCCCCGTATCGTCCTTTGTCTGTGGCGCGCTTGTTGATCCTCACTAGCGCATCCTATGGAGGAGGAGTACGAGGCACTTCTAGCCAACCACACTTAAGACTTAATGCAACGTCCCACATGTGATAATGTCGTTACCGGTAAGTGAGTTTTCACTGTAAGAGGAAGGCTGATGGCTCCCTGGATCGGTACAAGGACAGATGTGTTCTTCGGGGTTTAACTCAGTGGTTTGGTGTTGACTACGATGAGACCTTCAACACGGTGGTGAAACCAGTGACTGTTCACACTGTCCTGGCTCTTGTTGTCTCGCGCTCTTGGCTAGTTTACCAACTGGATGTCAAGAACACCTTCCTCCATGGTACATTGACAGAGATAGTGTACTGCAGTCAGCCTACTGGTTTTGTGGATGCAGCATGCCCAGATCTAGTTTGCCACTTGAACAAGACCTTGTATGGGAATAAGCAGACGCCTCAGTTTGGTACAACCACATCGCCACCTTCCTGCTATCTCTAGGGTTTATTGAGGTCCGATGCAACACCTCTCTATTCATCTACCACTAAGGCGCGGATGTTATGTACATGTTACTATATGTGGATGATATTGTCCTTACGGACTCCAACTCTGCTCTGTTGTACCAGATCATCACTGTCTTACATCGAGAGTTTGCTAAGAAGGACCTCAGTCAACTTCACCACTTCCTGGGTATTCCTTTATGAGCAATGGTGTGCTAGTCTCTTCCTCCAGCAGCGCCACTACAGTCTAGATATTCTATATCGTGCTAGGATGAGTGAATGTGAACCCTGTTCCACCCTGGTTAATACTTAGGCCAAGATCTCCTCTGCTAATGGTGCTCATGTCGACGACCCATCTGCCTTCAGGAGCTTGGCTGATGCCCTACTATACCTCATTTTCACTCGGCCAAATATCTCCTGTGCTGTTCAGCATGTGTGCCTTCATATGCATGATCCTCAGGAGCCACACCTCACTGCTGTCAAGCAGATTCTTTGCTACCTTCGCGGCACCATGAACTCTAGTCTTCTACTCCGATGACCCGCACTGACCAAGCATATTATTGTCTACACCGATACTGACTAGGCTGCCTGCTCAGATACACGACACTCCACATTCAACTACTCTGTCTTCTTAGGAGACAATCTTGTCTCCTGGACTTCCAAGAGGCAGCCTATCGCCTCCCGCTCGAGTGCTGAGGCTGAGTACCGCGCCGTGGCCAACAGTGTGGCTAAGGCATCCTGGCTATGCCAACTTCTCTTGCAGCTCCATCGTCCTCTTCACTGGAGCAATATTGTCTACTGCGACAACGTTAGTGTGGTGTACATCTCCACTAACCCCGTTCAGTGCCACCACACGAAGTACATTGAGATCGACCTCCACTTCATCTGTTGCGCGTTGCCATCGACGATGTCTGGGTCCTCCTTGTTCCAACGACTTTGCAGTTCGCTGAAATCTTCACCAAGGGGCTTCCCTCCTCGGTGTTCTCTGACTTTCGGTCCAGTCTGAACGTCTGCAGTGGCTAGAGTCTCGGCTACGGGGGTGTTGGAGTTTATGCTTATTTTGTCCCTTGGGCCTTATGTACCTAAGCCCTATGAGTCGTTGTATTATGGAAACATTTTTCTCCAATAGGAATGTTACCGGTTGTCGCCTGTGTTGTCAGTCTTTTGTACTAAGATTTCTATATTTGGTTCATGAGTTACTCATGTGCTAATGATGTATCTTGCACAAAGCTAGTTATTCTTTTGACCCATGGATTCTAATATAAACTTGTGCAATATTTTCATAGATTTGTTTTATACCTAATGAGCTGTGGATAGAATACACGTCTTTCATAGTTTAAAATTTTCCTAAACTCTTGGGTTATAATCAATGATAAGTTTAACCGAATAAAAAAACTGAGTAGGCTTGGATTATTTTGGGACATGGATTGTGACATGGATCTAATTGCAATCCATGCTAATCCAGAGCTGGATTGATGTAAACGAATAAGACCATATGGGGTGCAAAACAATTGACAACCGGCACAAACCGTTAATGCTGAAGAAACTAAAAAAAGGTTTCGAATAAGGATGAGCCAAATCTCCCATGGGAGCAGGGAGAGTTTTCACCTTTGAATACATTACTGGTAGATGATTTGCCCTACAAGGCTCTGTGCAACCCAGTATTAAAGTTTACCTTTTTTACTGTATGTCTGTGATTTCTGTTAAATGTGTTAAACATAGAAACATATCAGCTACAGATAGAAGGTTCCTTGGGTTGCGCCCCTAGAATCACGCATGTCACTAGAATCACGCATGTCCATGCATGCTTGTAACCTGCTGTACTTTGTCTATATAAGTGAATGGATCGCCCCTGAGAGGGCATCGCCTGGTGCATTGTCTAGCATGGTAACAGAGCCAAGGTTTTAATCTCCACCAAACCTTCTTCTCCCTCCTCCTCCCCTCCACCACCACCACGACAATGGCTGAATCTTTCTCTACAGCTCCTATGCCCTATGTTCCAATCCATCAAGCGGTCACCATCCGTCTCACCAAAACCAACTTCCTCCTCTGGCGAGCTCAACTTCTCCCTTACCTTCGCGGTGCCAAGCTGTTAGGGTATGTTGACGGCTCCTTCCCTGCACCGGCTGCAGAAATTCTTGCAACCGATGGTACAACAACAATTCCCAACCAAGCCTATGCATCTTGGTATGACCAGGATCAGCAAGTTCTTAGTGGTCTTTTTTCTTCCATGAAAGAAGAAGTTCATTGTGATGCAATGGATGCAAAATCCTCCAAACAAGCCTGGGACATCTTGACAAATATGTTTTCTTCAGCAACTCGTGCCCGTATTGTTCAGATCAGGATGGATCTGGCCACTATCAAGAAACGAGATCTCTCGGCCTCTGATTATTTTCGCAAGATCAAGTCATATGCCTCAGATCTTGCAGCTGCTGATGCTCCCCTCGGTGCTGATGAAGTAATTGCGTATCTTCTAGCTGGTCTTGGTCCTGATTATGACTCGTTCGTCACGTCAATGACGACCAAGTCTGAGGCCCTTACTCTGGACAAGGTATATGCACATCTCATGTCATATGAATCTCGCCAGTTACAACATCAAGCTGCAACACATATTCACATTGGCAATACTGCCAATTTTGCTGGCCGTGGTGGGTCAATGCATCGTGGTCGTGGTCGCGGTTCTTACCGTGGTCGCGGTTCTTACCGTGGTCGAGGTCCCTCTCCTGGTCAGGGACGTGGAGTTCCTCCTGGTCGTGATCAAGTTCGTGACCAAACTCGACGTCCCCCGTGCCAGATCTGTGGCAAATTGGGCCACATAGCGATCAAATGCTGGTATCGCATGGATGATTCCTACCAAAATGGTCCGCCATCAGCTGCGATGACTGCGACTTCGTCTTCATACCAGTTGAATCCAAACTGGTATAGTGATACTAGGGCCACTGATCACATAACCAGTGACCTAGATCGGCTTCATATGCGGGAGCAATATTGCGGCAACGACACTGTCCAAGTTGGTAATGGCGCAGGTTTGAAAATTATGCATCTTGGTTCTAGTTCCATTAATACTGATACTCGTCCTCTAGTTCTAAAAAATGTTCTCCATGTCCCTGAAATTTCCAAGCATTTGCTTTCCGTTCATAAATTATCCCGTGATAATGATGTTTTCTTTGAATTTCATCCCTCCTTTTTTCTTATTAAGGATCGGGCAACAAGGACCCTCCTTCTGGAAGGCAAATGTGAGTCTGGACTTTATCCCATTAAACCATCCGATGTTGAAGTCATGAAACAAGCCTTTGTGAGCTCTTCGGCGCGTCCAGAACAGTGGCATGCTCGTCTCGGCCATCCCTCATCTCAAGTTGTTCGTTCTATTTTGCATCTTCATAAACTTCCGTGTAATAAATCATCTACTTTATCCACAGTTTGTAATGCGTGTCAATTAGCAAAAAGCCACCAACTACCATATTTTCCTTCCAATTTTCAGGCTACTTATCCTCTTGAACTCATTTACTCGGATGTTTGGGGTCCAGCCCCTGTCTCTGTTGGTGGTTATAAATACTACATTAGTTTTATTGATGCGTTTAGTAAATTCACGTGGATTTATCTTATGCATGATCGCACTGATGTTCAACAAATTTTTCCTCAATTCCAGGCTCATGTTGAACGCCTTTTCAACTCTAAAATAAAATGTGTTCAATCTGATTGGGGTGGGGAATATCACAAATTACATAATCAGATTTTCACTAAGCTTGACATTACTCATCACGTGTCTTGTCCTCACACCCACAAGCAAAATGGCTCAGCCGAACGTAAACATTGTCACATAGTTGAAATGGGTCTAGCTCTTCTAGCACATGCACACGTCCCTCTCAAATTTTGGGATGAGGCTTTTCTCACTGCCACATTTCTTATAAATCAGCTTCCCACTCGTGTCCTTGACAATCTCTCGCCAATAGCTCGTTTGTTCAATACACCACCTGATTATTCCATGCTCAAAATCTTTGGTTGCGCGTGCTGGCCTCACCTTCGACCCTATAATAAACATAAACTCGAATTTCGCTCCAAACCGTGTGTTTTCATCGGCTATAGCCCCCTCCACAAAGGCTATAAATGCTTGGATATGGATAGTGGTCGTGTGTACATTTCACGTGATGTGATTTTTGATGAGGCCATCTTCCCCTTCTCCACACCTTCATCCAACGTTGATCCCTCTAATATGGTCGATAACAGTTTTATTTGGAACTCTAACCATGTGTATAATTTCTTTCCTAGCCGAATGGTTGCAGCGCATGTTGATGCAGAAAATCCGGCTGTTGCTGTCATCGGATCAGCTCCGAGATTGCCGCCCTCTCCCGCCGGAACCAACTCATTGCCTCATGATTCGGTTCCCTGTACGGCAGCTGCTTCCGCCCCAATTAATGCGCTTGATCAGCGCCCCGTGATAACCGGCGCTCAGGCCGCTCCTCATTCGTCCACTAAAGATTCAGTGGGCCCAAGTGTTCCCCCACCCGACAACAGATCAGGCCAAAATATCACAGCTGTTGATCATGTATTGGCCGCATCAGTCGGCGCTCCTCCTGAGGCTGTACCGCAATCATCATCTCATCGATATGGCACACGGCTCAAAAATGATATTCGGAAGTCGAAAATTCGCACCGATGGCACAGTGACTTATTCTGTCACTAGGACTTCTATAGATGAACCATCATCTGTAGCTGAAGCCATGCAACAACCAATGTGGCGTCAGGCCATGAATGATGAATATCAATGTTGGGGGCCTTCGTCCTCCGAAGGTCCTCAAAAACATGATTTGACAATGTTTTCCAAGTGGATTATATGAACAGGTACCTTCGGACTCAGAATTATGAACATGAAGTACGGTCAGGACGAAGCCTGAACCAGACGAAGGGGGATTGAAATGGAGGACGGGCTGATTACCAAGCTCTACGAAGGATGATGCACAGCCGAAGCTGTGCGCAGGAAAGCTTCGTCGCGATAGCAGAAAGGGGAACCGACTTAAAGATGAAAAGACTACTTAGGCCTTGACAGATTTCCATAAGTCATTAGCAAATGTAATGGACATGAATGTAATTTTGTATGGGCTGTGTCTCACGCCTATAAATAGATGAACAGTACTCCCGTACTGTTCACGCTGATTTGGCATTTGCTTTTGCGTCATTCTTGTACTTTTGCCTTCCTGCAGTCCGAAGGTACATTTGTAATTTGAAGTCATTTCTATTTTTACATAGTAATAAAATAGAAATGACATTGTGATAAAATTTGAATGTTTACATTACTATTTATGTTATGCATAAGTCCTTCGTCGTAACTTATTGTGCTTACGAAGATATGTTGTTTATGACCTTCGTCCGGAGCACGTTATATCCCGAAGGGAAATAATGTTTCGAAGGACGAAGGACCTTATCATTTAACACCTTTTATGTTGCCTTGTTCTTAATCCAAAGCATTTGAGAACAAGTCACCAACATTGGCGCCCACCTCCGGTGAACTCACCTCCACTTTGAGTTTTTTGAACACCTTCGGAAGCCATAGACCCTCGCTATGGCGCCGAAGAAAGCTTCAGCGACTGGAGCTGCAGCACTGCAACCGCTGGACCCCAACCAGGAGACCGTCTCTCTTCGGGAGGCCCGAAGCCAGAAGAGGAAGGCCATCAGCCCGACGCTTCAGGAGGATGAACTAGACCAAGAGATCAGGGATATGGAGATGCTTCATCAACAGGTGCAGAGGAAGAAGGAAAAGATGGCCAGGCTAGCTGAGCTGCAGAGGCAGATAGACGAAGCTTCTGAAGAAGTTCGCCATCTTACTCACGATGAGCAGAACAGAAGGCCTCAACAAAAAGACCTTCATCAGGAGGGCTTCTTCAACGAAGATGACTGGTATGACAATTTCCATCATGGAAATTTTGTTTTCGATGATGCTTCTCCCCTGTCCGCTGAGCTGCAGGCTACACCTTGGCCTCCATCCTACAAGCCACCCCAGCTTCCCATGTTCGATGGCCATTCAGACCCGAAGCAGTTTTTGATGAGCTACGAAGCAACAGTGTCTTCGTATGGTGGCAATGCTGCAGTCATGGCAAAGTCTTTTGTTATGGCTGTCAGGAGTGTTGCTCAGACCTGGTATTCCTCCCTTCGACCAGGAACGATTACTTCATGGCAAAAGCTGAAGGATATGTTGCTAACTAGCTTTCAAGGGTTTCAGACGAAGCCGGTTACTGCTCAAGCCTTGTTTCAGTGCACTCAGGATCATGAAGAATACCTTCAGGCGTATGTCAGAAGGTTCTTACGTTTGAGGGCGCAGGCACCAACGGTGCCCAATGAAATTGTCATCAAAGCCATGATCAAGGGGCTCCGACCTGGACCTTCAGCTCAATACTTCGCGAGGAAGCCTCCTCAGACTTTGGAGAAGCTGCTCCAGAAGATGGATGAGTACATTCGTGCCGACAATGATTTTCGCCAAAGAAGGGAGGAGGCTTTCAGATTTTCTGAAATGACCAGGGGCTTCGGAGGAAGATTCTATCCGAGGCATGTCAGGTCCATCCACAACTCTACTCAAAATGATGATAAGGGGAGTCAGCAGAACAGGCCGCAGTGCTCCTCACAGGCTTCGGGGCAACAGCAAAGTTTCTTCCGGCCACCAGCTCCAAGAGGCAGAGGCGCCAAGGGCTTCGGCGGAAGATTTGGAGATCAACCAAGGAAACTGTTTTGCTTGTTCTGTGGAGAAAACAAGGGCCATACCACCAGGACGTGCCATGTTACAATCCAGAAGCAAAAGGAAATAGCCGAAGCTGCAGCGCAACAAGCTCAGCCGAAGCAGGTCATGCATACTGCTTCGTATCATCCGCCTTACATCCCACAATACATAGACAACCACCCTGCAGCTTCTGTAGCTTCGGCAAGTCAACCTCAAGCTTCCTGGCAACAGCCTCCGCCTCCACCTCCACTGCAACAAGGTCAACAGCCAGAAGGGAGTCAATATGCCCCACACCAAAGGGACTTCAGAGAACAATCCGAAGCTCGCACAGTCAACAGCACTGTGCCAGAGTCGAAGCACATTTATTGACACATATCCTACCTTTGATAGCAGTCTTTTCTATTTAGTTCTATCTTCTGTGTAACTGTAACACCCTAAATTTCATTTTGAGAATATAGTAATTTTTTTTTCTCTTTAGAACTCCCATAACATGTAAAGTCTCATCTCCCTATTTAAAAGCATTTGCTTAAGTGAATAAAATAATAAATAGAACTATATTTGGCACTCATGTTGGAGTTTTAATTGTATGTACATTTAATAATAAAATAATAATAATAATAATAAAATATATAATAATGGAATTGAGAATTTGAAGCTAACCTAAAAATGTGTACTTTAGGAAATTGGAAATAATATGTAAAGCAAGAGAGGAAATACGATGCAAAATAGAATAAATCGAGAAATAAAGAAAAATGTATCCATACCATATTAAGAGGAATTGAGCATATAAAGGTGAAGATAAATTTTCCATGAACTTTGAATTTCAATAGGAATTAGAAATTGAAAACCAAATTCAAATTAGTAAAGGGGAATTCAAATAGAATAAAAGAAAAAGGAATTTTAACCTACCTGGGCCGCACTATTGATTTCGGCCCACTACGTTTTTCACTCCCCGCGGCCCAGCTCGTGTGCTCCCGCGCGCCTCTAGCCGACCCACTGACTCGCGGGCCCGCTCGGTCAGCTTCTGTTGCCCCGCGCCGGCCACTTCTACCTCAACGCGCACGTCTCCACTAAGCAAAACCCTCGCCGCCGCCGCTACCTCACGTGACGCGCTCTTGCGTTAAGGATGCTCCCTGACGGACCGGGCCGTTCGTCAGCGGGTCTCGTGGCGGGCCACTACGGTCAGTGCTTCAACGTCACTAGCGTGCGGGCCCCACAGACTAGTTTCCTCTTCTCCGTGCGACGCGCACCCGCGCATGGCGTGCTCCATGCCGATCTCTGCTCTAGCGTGATTTCTGCTGGTCCACGAGCTGGGCGGGCCCGATGCGCTGGGTCACTGCTCATGGGTCCCGACATCCAGAAATCCTCCTTCTCCGCGGATCTCGCAACGGAATTGGACTCAGATCGGAACTGCGCGCCGGCCGCTTCGCCTCGGTTCCGATTTCCGCGCGCTTGATGGCCCGTGCTGGGTATAAATCGGACCTCTGGCGGCGCTACCCTTCACCTTATTCCCGCGACCACCTCGCCATCTTGACGGAGACATGGGGGCGACCAGCACTTCTCCTCCTCGGTCCACGGATAGAAGCCGCCGCGCTTTGCCGCGGTAAGGACTCCCTACGTCATCAGCATGGTTCTGCTCCTATGTCGTTGATTCGTGCCCCCCTTCGTCTCATCCGCCTGCGCCCACCTCCGTTGCCGCAGCGCTGTCGCCACCATCGCCGTGGATGGGGGGGAAGCTCCGCCGCGTTACGGCGCCGCCGCCATCTGGGCAATGGCGTGGGGAAGACAAGGTGTGGAGCGTTGATCTTGTGATCAACGGCTCCGGTTGAGCGATGGCTGCTGGCCGTTGATCTCCTTATGGTCGGCTTTGATGTAATGGCCGGGGTGGTTTTCGGCTAAGATCCGATCCGGGCCGTCGATCCTCTAGTAAGCGGCTAAGATTGCGTACCGGTTCATTTATGTGCTGGCTTTTAATCTGGGCCCTTAGTTCTAGATCGGACGATCCTGTATGCGCCATACCCCTTCGGCGCGACACTTTGCAAAATAACCCTCGGGGTTTTAATAAAACAACCCGCGGTCCACGGCGTGGGTAAACTGTGTCTTGGAACAATTCACACCGAGACCCCTGCACTTTCTAATAATAGTGTGCCCAGTCCAGAGATTTATAAAACTCAGTAAATGTGATTGGGAAATGATTTTTAATATGAAAATAAATACTAGAAACTTGTATAATTGATATTAAATTCATTTTAACTCCAAATTAATTAATTCCAGTGGCATTAATTTTGTTTTAATATTGTTTATCACTTAGTAAATTTGTCTAGTCATAAAACTTGAACTAAAATTATTCACATGGGTTATGCTATTCCAAGCACTTGATGACTTCAGAAATTCATAACATAAAATCTATAGCTCCAAAATTAATAATTCTTTTTCCTATGATCTTATTTTAACATGTAGTTTATTAATATGTATTTTGGCATATATGTTTGATGTAATGTTAATCTTGCCTATACCATGTATGTTTGTATTGCTACGACTAGCAGTGAGGTCACGAGGATCTGAAGAAATCATCCTGGTACCTGGATCTCAAGGCCCAGGCAAGTTGTGCCCTTGATCACTTCTTTTTACCCAGCCATGTTCTGATTAATTATAATGATCTGCATAGGTTAATTTTGATGGGACCCAATAGGTTACCCTAGTTTGTCTATCTTTATACCTTGTTTACCACTGAGCTTTCTGGGTAGTACTTGCTAGTGCTATATGTGGTTTTGGGTATGAAGATTACACTATTCATGATTATACTTTTGTTATCAGTTGTTATTTATTGTTCATGATAAGATCATTATGTTAATTGGAACATGGAGAACCACCCGGGAAAACAGTGCTACCACAAGGGTAGTATGGGATGCCCTTGGCTGATTAATTAGGAAAGCTAGTGGAAGACTACCTTACCCGAAAGGGGCAAGGACAGTAGGGGAGAGGTCAGTGTAGGGAGGCCCTCGGGAGGATTTTGCTGCGATGGCGGTCCTGCAAGGGATTCCTGCACTGGATCTTCCTATAAACTGTAGCGGGTTTTTGGAAGCTAGTGGAACTTTGTAAAGGCCTCGTAGTGGATCCCTAGCCATTCACCTCGGAAGTGTCTAAGGGCCTTGCAAACCCTGGCGACATGGGATACACGACTTGTGGGTAAAGATGCGCAACCTCTGCAGAGTGTAAAACTGGTATACTAGCCGTGCTCACGGTCATGAGCAGCTCGGACACTCACATGATTAAATTATGGAACTAAAACTCAATTTGTCATATGCATTGCATCGCAGGTGAAGTTGTTACTTTTGTTCTATTACTTAATTGGGTTTGGTATTTACTTATACTTAGTAACTGCTAATAAAATTTTGACCAACTTTAAAAGCAATGCTCAGCTCTAACCATCTTCTTTGGTAAGCCTTACACTTCACGTGAGCTCCCACCTTTGGCGAGTTCATGCACATTATTCCCCACAACTTGTTGAGCGATGAACGTATGTGAGCTCACTCTTGCTGTCTCACATACACCACAGGTCAAGAACAGGTACTGCAGGATGATGCTCATGGAGGATGCTGTGATGAGTTCGTGAGAGGTCTAGGCCGTCGTCTCCCAGTCAACTTTGGGTTGCTGGACCGTTGTCTCCTTATAATGTAACTATTTATTTGTATAGAACTCCTGTTATATATAAAGTTGTGACATTCGATCCTGTGCCACTATACATCATATGTATGAGACTTGGTCCCAGCATACCTGGTGTTTATGTTAACCCCGGGTTTTGGACCCCTAAAATCCGGGTGTTACAGAAGTGGTATCAGAGGAATGTTGACTGTAGGACGAAACCTAGATAGAACTGGACAACCCTTGTCTACTTACCTCTGCTACTCTGATTCTTTTCTAAACTTTTCTTAATCCTTTCTCATCCATTTCCGCTTTACTCTGATTACTCTTACCTTTTTCTTTCAAAAGACAAATGTGGATTTCACACTTTGAAATCCCGTGCCTAAAGTGATCTTTAGGATTAGGAGACCTATTCTTAGGAACAAAAACAAAACTATTTTTTTTTATCTATATGCTTGAATGTTTGTTCTTATGATACCTGTATGATTTGGATCTTTGATTGAGTGTGATTAGTTGTGGAGTAATGTCCACAATAGCATCTGCATATACACACAGGTATAAAAATATATTTATAAAATAACTAGACAACCTAGATTGTCCCCGTTGGAACATAACTAGCTTAAGAGATTTATCCTATCCTAAAAGATCTCATTCTAATCAATTCATCTTATCTTAAAAGATTCTCCCTTATCTTAATAGATCCATCTCATCTTAAAAGATACTCATCTTATCTTGAAAAGATTTTATCTCATCTTAATAGATCTAACTGACCTCAAAAGATTTTATCTTATCTTTATAGATCCATCTTATCCTAATAAGAATACTTATCCACCCAAGTTTAACAACCATGATCTAATGCAAGTTAATTAGATCTTACCTAGTCAAACTAGTCACACCAATCTAACCTAAATCTGATCCAATCTAAAGTGACTTATTAAACATGATAGATAATACTGATGAAATAGTTTAGACTCTACTCCTATAGAACAGGTCTTAACTTAGTTCACCCTGCACTAGATTAAGAATGACAGATCGACTTGGCCATATGCAACTACCTTAACCATCTGATAGTTGCATAACCCCTCAATTATAAACTAGCAAGAGACTTCATCTTATCATAACATATCTAACTAATCTCAAAACATCCTAACATGTTCTACCCTGTTGGACCTATCTAACCTAAACTAGTCTAATCCAGTCATATCCAATTTAATCTAGATCTTATCTTACCTAATGTGACCTGACCCAGTGTGGTCTAATGTTATCTAACTTAATGTGGTTTACTTAAACATATTAGTGATACTGGTAGAAGAGATTAAACCCTACTAGCCAGGTATTAACTTAACTTCACACATTAGACCAACTCAACCATGAGCAGAAGATCTAACTCAACCAATAGATTCATAATGGATTGCATGATCTGTTTATCCCCACCTAACATCAAATAAACTTTTGATCTACATCATGTAGTCTATCTTATTCATACCTATATTAACCATATTCCCCAGCCAATAATATATACTAACTCCTAATCAATGAGACAAGACCGGAGAAGATGATCAACTTCATCAAGAAAGGATGAACACCAACCCAAGTCTTCAAGGATCAAGTGAGGTCACCAAGATGAATCAAGATCCACAATTCTGGATGGAGTCTTTTCTTACCCCACTCTTTCGTACCCAAACCTATATATGCCCTAAAGACATCTTCTATCCTACATAATAAAGTGGACATACATATATACATCCATGCTTTCCTAAACCCTAACTCCACCAAGCTACACAAACATATATATAAAATACTACTATATGTAAGATCTAATTCTTACTTTAGTTAATATTTGGATTGATACTAAGTTAGAAGGAATAATAAGGTCTATTGACCCTATGTTTTGTTAAAGAATTATACCTCATGCTGAGATTTCTTTGTTTGTGCGTATGTTCCGAGAACAATATGAGTATATATCCCTTTCCTTACAAATCTCGAGGACGAGATTATTTTTAAGGGGGGTAGGATTTGTAACACCCTAAATTTCATTTTGAGAATATAGTAATTTTTTTTTCTCTTTAGAACTCCCATAACATGTAAAGTCTCATCTCCCTATTTAAAAGCATTTGCTTAAGTGAATAAAATAATAAATAGAACTATATTTGGCACTCATGTTGGAGTTTTAATTGTATGTACATTTAATAATAAAATAATAATAATAATAATAAAATATATAATAATGGAATTGAGAATTTGAAGCTAACCTAAAAATGTGTACTTTAGGAAATTGGAAATAATATGTAAAGCAAGAGAGGAAATACGATGCAAAATAGAATAAATCGAGAAATAAAGAAAAATGTATCCATACCATATTAAGAGGAATTGAGCATATAAAGGTGAAGATAAATTTTCCATGAACTTTGAATTTCAATAGGAATTAGAAATTGAAAACCAAATTCAAATTAGTAAAGGGGAATTCAAATAGAATAAAAGAAAAAGGAATTTTAACCTACCTGGGCCGCACTATTGATTTCGGCCCACTACGTTTTTCACTCCCCGCGGCCCAGCTCGTGTGCTCCCGCGCGCCTCTAGCCGACCCACTGACTCGCGGGCCCGCTCGGTCAGCTTCTGTTGCCCCGCGCCGGCCACTTCTACCTCAACGCGCACGTCTCCACTAAGCAAAACCCTCGCCGCCGCCGCTACCTCACGTGACGCGCTCTTGCGTTAAGGATGCTCCCTGACGGACCGGGCCGTTCGTCAGCGGGTCTCGTGGCGGGCCACTACGGTCAGTGCTTCAACGTCACTAGCGTGCGGGCCCCACAGACTAGTTTCCTCTTCTCCGTGCGACGCGCACCCGCGCATGGCGTGCTCCATGCCGATCTCTGCTCTAGCGTGATTTCTGCTGGTCCACGAGCTGGGCGGGCCCGATGCGCTGGGTCACTGCTCATGGGTCCCGACATCCAGAAATCCTCCTTCTCCGCGGATCTCGCAACGGAATTGGACTCAGATCGGAACTGCGCGCCGGCCGCTTCGCCTCGGTTCCGATTTCCGCGCGCTTGATGGCCCGTGCTGGGTATAAATCGGACCTCTGGCGGCGCTACCCTTCACCTTATTCCCGCGACCACCTCGCCATCTTGACGGAGACATGGGGGCGACCAGCACTTCTCCTCCTCGGTCCACGGATAGAAGCCGCCGCGCTTTGCCGCGGTAAGGACTCCCTACGTCATCAGCATGGTTCTGCTCCTATGTCGTTGATTCGTGCCCCCCTTCGTCTCATCCGCCTGCGCCCACCTCCGTTGCCGCAGCGCTGTCGCCACCATCGCCGTGGATGGGGGGGAAGCTCCGCCGCGTTACGGCGCCGCCGCCATCTGGGCAATGGCGTGGGGAAGACAAGGTGTGGAGCGTTGATCTTGTGATCAACGGCTCCGGTTGAGCGATGGCTGCTGGCCGTTGATCTCCTTATGGTCGGCTTTGATGTAATGGCCGGGGTGGTTTTCGGCTAAGATCCGATCCGGGCCGTCGATCCTCTAGTAAGCGGCTAAGATTGCGTACCGGTTCATTTATGTGCTGGCTTTTAATCTGGGCCCTTAGTTCTAGATCGGACGATCCTGTATGCGCCATACCCCTTCGGCGCGACACTTTGCAAAATAACCCTCGGGGTTTTAATAAAACAACCCGCGGTCCACGGCGTGGGTAAACTGTGTCTTGGAACAATTCACACCGAGACCCCTGCACTTTCTAATAATAGTGTGCCCAGTCCAGAGATTTATAAAACTCAGTAAATGTGATTGGGAAATGATTTTTAATATGAAAATAAATACTAGAAACTTGTATAATTGATATTAAATTCATTTTAACTCCAAATTAATTAATTCCAGTGGCATTAATTTTGTTTTAATATTGTTTATCACTTAGTAAATTTGTCTAGTCATAAAACTTGAACTAAAATTATTCACATGGGTTATGCTATTCCAAGCACTTGATGACTTCAGAAATTCATAACATAAAATCTATAGCTCCAAAATTAATAATTCTTTTTCCTATGATCTTATTTTAACATGTAGTTTATTAATATGTATTTTGGCATATATGTTTGATGTAATGTTAATCTTGCCTATACCATGTATGTTTGTATTGCTACGACTAGCAGTGAGGTCACGAGGATCTGAAGAAATCATCCTGGTACCTGGATCTCAAGGCCCAGGCAAGTTGTGCCCTTGATCACTTCTTTTTACCCAGCCATGTTCTGATTAATTATAATGATCTGCATAGGTTAATTTTGATGGGACCCAATAGGTTACCCTAGTTTGTCTATCTTTATACCTTGTTTACCACTGAGCTTTCTGGGTAGTACTTGCTAGTGCTATATGTGGTTTTGGGTATGAAGATTACACTATTCATGATTATACTTTTGTTATCAGTTGTTATTTATTGTTCATGATAAGATCATTATGTTAATTGGAACATGGAGAACCACCCGGGAAAACAGTGCTACCACAAGGGTAGTATGGGATGCCCTTGGCTGATTAATTAGGAAAGCTAGTGGAAGACTACCTTACCCGAAAGGGGCAAGGGCAGTAGGGGAGAGGTCAGTGTAGGGAGGCCCTCGGGAGGATTTTGCTGCGATGGCGGTCCTGCAAGGGATTCCTGCACTGGATCTTCCTATAAACTGTAGCGGGTTTTTGGAAGCTAGTGGAACTTTGTAAAGGCCTCGTAGTGGATCCCTAGCCATTCACCTCGGAAGTGTCTAAGGGCCTTGCAAACCCTGGCGACATGGGATACACGACTTGTGGGTAAAGATGCGCAACCTCTGCAGAGTGTAAAACTGGTATACTAGCCGTGCTCACGGTCATGAGCAGCTCGGACACTCACATGATTAAATTATGGAACTAAAACTCAATTTGTCATATGCATTGCATCGCAGGTGAAGTTGTTACTTTTGTTCTATTACTTAATTGGGTTTGGTATTTACTTATACTTAGTAACTGCTAATAAAATTTTGACCAACTTTAAAAGCAATGCTCAGCTCTAACCATCTTCTTTGGTAAGCCTTACACTTCACGTGAGCTCCCACCTTTGGCGAGTTCATGCACATTATTCCCCACAACTTGTTGAGCGATGAACGTATGTGAGCTCACTCTTGCTGTCTCACATACACCACAGGTCAAGAACAGGTACTGCAGGATGATGCTCATGGAGGATGCTGTGATGAGTTCGTGAGAGGTCTAGGCCGTCGTCTCCCAGTCAACTTTGGGTTGCTGGACCGTTGTCTCCTTATAATGTAACTATTTATTTGTATAGAACTCCTGTTATATATAAAGTTGTGACATTCGATCCTGTGCCACTATACATCATATGTATGAGACTTGGTCCCAGCATACCTGGTGTTTATGTTAACCCCGGGTTTTGGACCCCTAAAATCCGGGTGTTACAGTAACAAAGAACATTGTTAGTTTTCATGTAATAATTTCGTTGTTTCCCACGAGGAAAACCTATTTTCTCCACAGGCTTAAGTTGCTGAAGCTTAAAAAATTTTGCGTTAACAAGGAGGACCTTCGAATTATTAAAAATCCTTCGAAGCAACAGAAAGTCGTTCTAAGGAACGCAGAGTAAGTTGATGAAGTCACAAAAAGCCGTTCCAAAGGGAGCGCAGTGTAAGTTATCTGCTCAAAAGTCGTTCCAAAGGGAATGCAGAGCTTACAGCGAAAAGTCAACGCTGATACCGCCTAAGTAAAAGGCGAAGAAGCTCAAAAGACGTTCCTAAGGGAATGCAGAGCTTACAGCGAAAAGTCAACGCTGATACCGCCTAAGTAAAAGGCGAAGAAGCTCCAAAGACGTTCCTAAGGGAATGCAGAGCTTACAGTAAAAGATTGTGTGTTTCACGGGGATATGTGTGTATCTTCGGAATCAAATTCATCTACATAACATAACATCATCACATCATTTTGCATAGCATAAGCATCATACATCATATTGCATATGGCAAAAGAAGGGAGGACAGTATCAACCTTCGGAAGAGTGCTTTGAGAAAGTAAAAATCTTCGGAATATAGCTTCGGAAAATGTTCTCACGAAGTTTGGATATTTTTCATCAGAGCGCTACGGGTTTTGTGACGCATAAAAGTTTTTCTATCTTCACGAAGCATGAAAAGAAGGGAAGGGTGTTTTTTCGCCGAAGGCTTAAAAACGGTACGTATGTAAAGTTTCATGCATCGTAAAGAATTGAATAATGAAAAGAAACTTATATATTACATTCAAATGTACAAAATATTACATAGATCACATTTCAAATGTTCTTTCTAATGCCATCTAGTCTTCTCTTAGTACTACTTCGGCAGCCTCATTTAGAAGTTGTTCAACAACTTTCTCCATGATAGCTTCGGCCATTTGTTTAATTTCGTCATCCTCTTTCGTGTGAGGGTCAGCAGACGATCCAGTAGGTTCTGAGGGAAGGGAATATGTCTACATTACTATCACAAACCGCGAACAAAGTTTGAAATAAAAATTACAGCACAACAAGAACGACTAATTAATACCTATTTGCCCTTCGGGCTCTGTACTTTTTTCGGCAACTTCTGTCACTTTCCTAGCATCATGGATGCCTTTTTCACTCCTTTGAATAATTTCTTGCGCCATTTCTCGGCCGCCGTTGTCCCAGATATCAGTAAAGAATTTACCGCCAACCATGCTTGCTTCGGTCGAGGGGTCTTTGATGTCTTCAGAGGACAGGGCAGCTTCGGACTGAGCTAAGGATTTTACATGCTCACAACCTTTCTTCTCCAAAACAGCAGCAACTCCTCTGGCGCCTGAAAAAGCGCAGATGTCACCGCGGCTGCTCAGGATTTCCTCGAAGGCTTCTGCTTCGTGACTGATCCAGTCCAGTGGACCTTCGGGATTGCCTCTTGAGAAATTCTCTTCACTAGAAAAGGCGCCAACGCTAGCGAAGCTGGATTTTATCTTTTTGACGCATTCTATAGATTTAACATAGCATTTCCTCTGGGATGCACGAAGCTCCTTAACACTTAACTCTAAATGATTGACCAACTGATCACTAAGCTCTCGTTTTGTTTCCTCAAGCACACGTTCCTCTTTAGCTCTAGCTAGCTGTTTCTGAAGATCTTTAATTTCACGTTTTTGGGCTTCGACCTGGACCTTTGAAGCAGCTTCGTCCTTTTTTACCTTATCTACCAATGTAAGCAGAATTTTATCCTTTTCTAGAGCTTCGTTTCTCAGTTTAATAACTTCTGATCGAAGGTTGTTGAACGCAATTTCATAGCTCTCATCTTCGGCACTCTTTTGTGCTCTTAATGCGTTGCTTAGGATTAAACCCTATATGTAAAAAAGTTGGTATAAGAATAAAAGAATGAGTTACGAATTAAAAAAATTTTCAAGCGCTTAATTCCCATACCTTTAGGCTATTGTACGCAAGACTGTCCGCGAGATCCTCCTTCGTCATAGCACATAATCCAGCTTCGAGCTTCGGGAAACCCATACTTCTAGCCATCTCCCGGCAGACAGATAATTCTTTGTTATCAGGGAGGCAGTATAGGAAGTCATCTTCATTTGTCCCATTGAACACTACAGCCCCCTTCGGATACTTTAACTCTCTAGCATAGTGATTGGCTTCATAAGTCTCTTCTTCAGATAATTTCTTCCCCGAAGCATGTCGCACGATGTAATCGCATATGCTGGCAGGAGCTTCGGGGGCGGCAGTGTCAATTTCTTCAACCAAAACTGGTTCTGATATTTTCTCGGTTTCCAAAGATTGTTCCTTGGTGGGCTCTGAAGGCCCAGCTTCAGCTTCAGCTTGTTGCTTTGAAGCTTCAGTAGACGCTTCAGCAAGTTCAACAGTCTTCTTTGGAGTTGTGCTTGAAGACTTAATTGTCTCCAAGACATCTAGTACGTTCACCATTCTTTTTCTTTTTGGGGTCACCAATGGGCCCTTTTGATTTTTTATTGTTTCGACATTTGCTGAAGGACTTAAGATTTCCGATATTTTTGGCCCTTCAATCTTCGGTTTTTCTGCTTTTTCTGCTGAAGGCGCTTCAGTTTTCTCTTCTATCTTCGGCACTGGAGCTGGTTCTATAGCTTCAGAGGCCAAAGAGACTTCACCAATAAATTCTGGCACTGTGGCCGGCTCAATAAAACGCGCTCGGTGGGTGAGCACCTTCATCTTTTTCCTTTGCGGCGCTGGCTCACTAGTGGCACTCGTGGTAGCTTCTGTCGCAGGAGAAGTATTTTTTCTTTTGCGACCCAATACCGGATAGTGATAGTCAGGGTAGACAAACCCGACTGCGTCAAATACCCGGTTGAGCCTTTTCTTCTTTCGGCCTCCGAAGGCTGCTGATAACGCAGTGTTCTCGGCCTTCGAATATGCCCCAAGCAGTTCGTCACTTAATGTTTCAATGCTTTTCAACCAGTCGTCATCAGGTTCAACAAACTTATCCCCGTATTTGAATGTGTATTTCAGTCTGACCAGTCCGCCTTCGTCGGACTCTTTGATGGTCTCCTTCGGCATTTCCCACTTTCCTGCAAGTGGCCACACCCTGAAGGCAATATGCTCTTGGACCAAGTCCCTTGTCCCAATGAAAGAGCAGATTACGCTGAAGGCTCTTTGGCATTCCTCGGCTGCTTCATCCATTTCAACCTTCGGCCTTCGAAGTCCGAAGCGTTGCCAGATGGGGCGCATAATGATACTCTTGACATCTTCTTGCGCTGTTAAGTCATTCTTTACATAGAACCACTCTGTCATCCAGGCTCCGGGCCACCTCTTCCGAAAGGTTGGCACAGGGCGGCTTGACCCGGAGCGGGCACCAAAGCTGTAGCACCCAAAGTTGTTGTGATATTGTTCTTTCCCCCAGGGCTTCGTCTCATATAACAACTCATGAATGTTGCAAAAGCTTTTAGCATTTGGTTCTAAACCTTGGCTTCTCGCAGCCCAGACAAACATCCCCATTCTTATGATAGCTTCGGGAGTAATTTGATGAAGGTAGACTTGAAATGTCTTCAGGACTTCAACAACAAAGTTGCTTAGGGGGAATCGAAGCCCAGCCTTGAGAAAGCTTCGGAAGATTACGACTTCATCTTCTTCGGGGGTGGGAGAAGTCTTTTCTCCAGCATCAGCCCTCACAATAGACATATCTCGAAAATACCTCCCCCTCATATTATCAATATGACTCTGCTTAATAGTGGTTTTCCCGAAAACCGTGTGACTTGGCCGCCATGGTCGATCTTCGGACTCTTCCCCACCACTTTCTACATCATAACTGTCGCTGTCACCAGTATCTTCAGACAAACCTTCCAGAATCTCCTTGGTAATTTTTTCCGTATTGGTCTCTGCCATCGCTATAAGGAACCCCAAGTTCTTCTCTTCGTCAAGGCTCAGCTTCATCTCAGCAGCGACCTTCTTATCTTCAGACATCTTCGGAAACACTAAAAAACTGTTTTCAAAGCCGAAGCTTCAAAACCAAAATATCAGCAAATCTTAGTGCGCAAGAGCTAAAAATTTAGTGGGCGAAAGCAGATGGCAAGCGAGAGTACCAAAATGAGTTTGCGTTACGATCTTATTTATACGCCCAGTGCGTTGAAAATTGAAAGACCCCGCTTGTCAGTGAATGTTGCTATTCTAGCAGAGGGAAGGTGTTTTTTCGGACCTTCGGCTTAAGGCCTTCGTCCATATCGCAATCTGAATTTGTCATTAACAAATTAATATTGCGAGGGGCTACTGTTGGGGGCCTTCGTCCTCCGAAGGTCCTCAAAAACATGATTTGACAATGTTTTCCAAGTGGATTATATGAACAGGTACCTTCGGACTCAGAATTATGAACATGAAGTACGGTCAGGACGAAGCCTGAACCAGACGAAGGGGGATTGAAATGGAGGACGGGCTGATTACCAAGCTCTACGAAGGATGATGCACAGCCGAAGCTGTGCGCAGGAAAGCTTCGTCGCGATAGCAGAAAGGGGAACCGACTTAAAGATGAAAAGACTACTTAGGCCTTGACAGATTTCCATAAGTCATTAGCAAATGTAATGGACATGAATGTAATTTTGTATGGGCTGTGTCTCACGCCTATAAATAGATGAACAGTACTCCCGTACTGTTCACGCTGATTTGGCATTTGCTTTTGCGTCATTCTTGTACTTTTGCCTTCCTGCAGTCCGAAGGTACATTTGTAATTTGAAGTCATTTCTATTTTTACATAGTAATAAAATAGAAATGACATTGTGATAAAATTTGAATGTTTACATTACTATTTATGTTATGCATAAGTCCTTCGTCGTAACTTATTGTGCTTACGAAGATATGTTGTTTATGACCTTCGTCCGGAGCACGTTATATCCCGAAGGGAAATAATGTTTCGAAGGACGAAGGACCTTATCATTTAACACCTTTTATGTTGCCTTGTTCTTAATCCAAAGCATTTGAGAACAAGTCACCAACAATCAAGCTCTTCTCAACAACAATACCTGGCACCTTGTTCCCCCTAAACCTGGTGTCAATATTATTGATTCGAAGTGGGTTTTCAAAATTAAGTACAAGCCGGATGGTTCTATTGAGCGTCGCAAAGCCTGTCTTGTGGCCAAGGGATTTAAACAGCAGTATGGCCTCGACTATGATGACACTTTTAGTCCGGTGGTTAAACCCACCACTATTCGTGTCTTACTCTCATTGGCTGTCACTAAGGGATGGCATCTTCGTCAAATTGATATTCAGAATGCATTCCTCCATGGTGTCTTATAAGAAGATGTGTATATGAAGCAACCACCTGGTTTTGAAGATGTCACTCACCCTGACTATCTATGCAAACTTGATAAATCTTTATATGGTCTTAAATAGGCACCACGGGCATGGTTCTCCCGCCTCAGCAACACATTAATTCAATTGGGGTTTTCGCCGTCCAAGGCTGATGTGTCTTTATTCATACTTCGCCGAGCTGATCTTGATATGTATATCCTCATATATGTTGATGATATCATCATTATCAGCTCCTCTTCATCAGCTACTGAACGTCTTCTCCAACAACTTCATGGTGAATTTGCGGTTAAAGATCTCGGCGCATTACATTATTTTCTGGGCATTGAAGTTCATCATACTGCTACTGGTCTTATTTTGACCCAACACAAATATGCTCGTGATTTATTGCTGCGCACCAACATGGAGACATCAAGAGGTGTTCCTACTCTAATGCTGCCTGCCGAGAAATTATCACTCAATGATGGTGATCCTCTATCACCGGAAGATACTATAAGATATCGCAGTGTGGTTGGGGCTCTGCAGTATCTCTCATTTACTCGTCCGGACATTTCTTTTGCAGTTAATCGGGTCTGCCAGTATCTCGTGGCACCAACTACGACTCACTGGATAGCTGTTAAGCGCATCTTACGCTATCTGCATGCTACGGCTGATCAAGGTCTCTGTATCAACAAGTCTGGGTCCTTACTTCTCACTGGTTTCTCGGATGCTGATTGGGCTGGTAATCCCGATGATCGCCGCAGTACCGGAGGTTATGCCATCTACTTAGGCTCCAACCTGGTCTCCTGGAGTTCACGAAAGCATCCAACGGTGTCTCGGTCTAGCACCGAAGCTGAATACAAGGCGGTGGCCAATACAACAGCAGAACTAATCTGGATTGAGGTTCTTCTTCGTGAACTTGATATACCACCATCTCGACCACCAGTTCTTTGGTGTGATAATGTGGGTGCCACGTATCTATCAGCTAACCCCATCTTTCATCGCCGCACCAAACATATTGAAGTTGATTATCACTTTGTGCGCGAACGTGTGGCGGCATCCAGGCTTAATGTCCGTATTATATCGTCCAAGGATCAAATAGCTGATATTATGACCAAGGCGTTGCCAGGACCTGCGTTCTCCAAAATCTGTACCAATCTGAACTTAATTTCATACCGTCCAGATTGAGGGGGTGTTAAACATAGAAACATATCAGCTACAGATAGAAGGTTCCTTGGGCTGCGCCCCTAGAATCACGCATGTCACTAGAATCACGCATGTCCATGCATGCTTGTAACCTGCTGTACTTTGTCTATATAAGTGAATGGATCGCCCCTGAGAGGGCATCGCCTGGTGCATTGTCTAGCAAAATGCATGGTCCATTTTTGTAATTCATGCAGTTTGCTTCTGTTGTTGTTTTTTTTTGGGTGCAGCCAAACACTGCAATCTTCCCCAAACCCCACAGTTACCTGATGATTATTCCTTGGGTATGTTTTACATGTCGCAACGCTGTTTACAATTTGTAGTATCATAGATATTCTAAATGTTCAGTATACACTAAACAGGACCTGGTGCAAATATTGTTCCAAATTTTGTTCGGGATTAACCCATTTGGCCAGAAGTCGATCGCAGAGAGTGATCGAAACTGGAAATTCTATGTGAAAACAGTCGCCAATCCATTTTATTTGCTCTGCACGCGTTGGCCTGTCTGCATTGTTCTTAAAGCATATCTTCATTATTGGTGCTGAATACAGTTCTGCTCAGGCTGTTAGAAGTTGGTCTGTGATGATGAGAGATTCAAAGCAAACAAAACAAAAACTTTCACGTATATACATTGCCTGTTGCGTGTATACATTGCCTTTTAAATTGTATGGTTTCCTTTGTGTTAGATGGAGTGTGTATCAAGGTAGTTTTTAAGCTGGCTTCGCTCCCGCGGGAAGATATCGGTGTGATTTTTAGAACCGGCCATTTGAGGGCCTGATTTTTAGTAGATTTAGATACCTAGTCCCTGCGGAGTCACCAAAAAGTATGTTAGCGCCGATCTGGATGCCAAACACTGGAACGAAGCGCCTAACGATGCTCTCTACGGAGGCGCAGACGGTCCTCGCAACAAGACCGAACGGTTCACGATCTGGGCGCAGGAGCATCTCCTCCTCTGCGTACGTCCGGACGGTCAGCGCTTGGGGCTCAGACGGTCCGCGACGGCGCACAACATCGTCTTCTTCGCAGCAGACCAAGATCTCGCCTTCTAGGAGAGACCCCGTCGAGGAGGAGTGATTCTATGTTGTGTCTTGACGTCGACAGGCCGTCTAAGATGATTCTAGTCGAGTAGTGACGAAGAGAGGTGAAGATTTAGGATAGAGAGACTAAACTAGGGCTAAACTAGAGATACTCCTAATACATAAGATAAAAATTATAATTAGAGTTGATTGTATCGATTATGGAGGGTTTAATCGACCGTAACCCTTCATCTATATAAAGGGGAGGTCTGAACATGTTACAAGTCGGTTCTCGAATTATTCCCACAGATTTAGCTAATAAACCCCCTAAGAAAATTCAGAATCCTAACTGATTATACGCATATACAGATGGTCTGTACCGCTACGGCACACAGTCCGAACAGGGTCCGTCTGCCCTCAATACCGAACCGTACGCACGGACGTTTTTGGTGCTGTCCCATTAGCGAGTTCCAGCTTGTTCGCTGCGGCTTGCTGCGGCTGCGGCTGCGGCTGCGGCTTTTACAGTATTTTTCTCTCTATGGATTGCAGCTGCAGCAGTCCAAACAGCTGCAACAGTGCCGGCTTGCAGCCAACCGAACAGGGCCTTCAAGTTTAGGGAACGGTGGTGATTGATGAGATTCGCCATCACGGGTTGGGAAGAAAATGGCATCGATTGGCGTTGCGCTGTGGACCTAGCATCACTGGCATATACTATCCTGTGAATGCTTCAACGTCAACGGCACGACTTGGCTACTGTAGTGTGGACGTATGGTCTTATCTTTGGGTCGTCTACAGTTGTCTACCTAGAATTTATCAAAAAATACCGTTTTACAGTGTTCTGCACTATATACTGCATTATTCATAGATTAAAGTTTAAATATATGTATAGGAATGATTAAACTGCTGAAGATAGTCTAATGAATAGACACCATGAATACACTGTTGGTTAGTCGTAGCTAGGGCTAGACGAAAAACTCGTAGCTCGTTAACTCACTCGACTCGACTCGACTCATTTATAATTTGTAACGAGTTGAGCTTGTATTTCAACTCGTTATGATAACGAGCCAACTCGAGCTAGCTCGCGAGCTGACTCACGAGCCAAACGAGTTGGAATAATTAGTCAAATCACAATAATCTCCGATCTAAAATAGTTAATCTTATACTCTATTATAGTTAATCTTGTTCTTTGTTTGGTCTAGAATCTTAAGTTGCAAACTCTATTCTTTTTTCTAAATCAGTCTCCTTCTTTTCTTTTGCTACATATTTTTATATCCGTTCGTAGACACTAGACTGTCTAGACATGGTATTATCGAGCTGGCTCGTGAGCTGACTCACGAGCCAAACGAGTTGGAATAATTAGTCAAATCACAATAATCTCTGATCCAAAATAGTTAATCTTATACTCTATTATAGTTAATCTTGTTCTTTGTTTGGTCTAGAATCTTAAGTTGCAAACTCTATACTTTTTTTTTCTAAATCAGTCTCCTTTTCTTTTGCTACACATTTTTATATCCGTTCGTAGACACTAGACATGGTATTTTAACGAGCTGGCTCGCGAGCTAAACGAGCCAGCTCGAATTAGCAAACGAGTCGAGTCGAGTTGAATCTTTAGCTCGTTAACATAACGAGTCGAGCCGAGTCAGCTCATTATCTTAACGAGCCAGCTCGATATCCACCCCTAATCGCAGCTCCCTGCTCGTTCGGTGCCCCCGCGCATCAAAATTTACAAGATAATGAAGTGCAGCACTGAAATGAAACAGCACAGTAGTCCAAATTGACTGCAAATCCAGTCGCCAGTTAGCTTTTCCTGACTATCAGCAAACACCAGGGTTTTTTCTTCCCAACAAGGCAACAAACCAATTCTTCACAGGTCTTGGTTGCCGCCTCCACAGCTCTCGCCACCAGATGCCAAATCGGTGGGGTACAGTGGTATACACGTACACGCGCCAAGGAAGGGACAGAGATGGCGCACATGGGGGTGCTGCTGTGCTGAGAGGACAGGAGGAGAGAAAGAGAGAAGCTTGCAATGGCTTGTCTGGTGTGCTTTGGTTTGGTCCCAGCAAGCACAACACAAGAGTAGGCCATGGCAGTGCCAGTGCGTCCAACCATGTTTTGCCTGTCAAGTCTAAAAGTCTTCCCCACGCCCCCACCTACCTTCTGTATAACTGCAGCTATCAGGAGCATGACTTGTCACCTCACCTTAATCTCCATTCTCCAAGCTCTCCAATATTTTATTTTTCAGATCGGATTAGAAAAAAAAAAGGAAGGCAAGGTCATATGCAGGCATGCAGGTGCAGTGCAGGCGTGCAGCAGCGCGATGCCGACCCCCGCTCTGTCCTCGCTTTCTGTAATCTTCCTCACACAAGTCACAAGGCTGCCTCCACTTCGGCCAAAGGCCATAGTAGGAACGAGACACGGAAGGAAGGAGGAGAAGGCACCGGAAATCCTCCCATCCCGCTAGCTGGAGGGCTGAAGCTGGACAGTGACCGAGAGTGAGAGAGGCAGCAGCGGTCCGGTGGCTGTGGCCTCCTTGGTTGATGCTCACCCACCCTCAGGGAGGCACGAGTGTTCCCTCTCCGGCGAGGCCTCCCCCCGGAACTCCTCCGAGAAATGCGGCGGGGCAGCCACAGATGACACCTTCCTCTTCTTCTTCTTCCTGACCTGCTGCAGAGGAGGGCAGCCTCCTGCATTTCCGGGTTCCCTTGCGCCTCCTCCTTTCCACGAGAGGGGGAAGGGGAAGCCGGAGGATGCCGGCGGCCAAGTACCTCGGCCCGGGGGCATTGGCGGAGAACAGGCGCCAGGACCTCCATCGCCAGGTGGGCTGCGTCACCGGGATCTTGCAGGCTTTCGACCGCCGCCACCCTCTCGCCTCCTCCTCCCACAAGAGGCTGCTTCCCCCAACAGGTCCCGCTTCCTCACTCTCTGCTTTCTCTTCTCTTGCGAGGTTGGAGATCCCCTGTGCGGCTGTGCCCTGCTTCAGTGTGTGTGTGTGTAGCCATTCTTGCTTCTCCATGCTTCCAGCCGTGATCTATGCCGTTTATTTCTACCCCATTTCTTTGCCTTGTGATCTTTTACTTGGGATGTGCCCAACAAAGGATTCAGCTTTTTGAAGACACATATTAGATTAGATCAGGTTGTATTTTTTATTTTAGTATGGAAAACAGCCTGTACCCAAGTGCTCCGCAGGTTTATGTCCATGCAGATTCATGCTCCAGACTTGTGTGTTGGGGATTATTGGTAACTGATGAGTTACCACTTTTTTCGGTCAGGGTGTTGGTTGTTTTGGTTGAAACTGATGATGACCTGCCTGTTTTTTTTTGGACGAAAAGTCAGTGCTTGCTCATGATACACCAAGAACCGTCCTTTCACAGCCCCATTAACTATATCCAAATCAGCCACCGAGGCACCGACAAAAACCAGCCCTTGCAAATTTGGAACCTTTTTTCAGATAAGAAAAATGTCCCTGAGAAAAGGCTGTACAGTATACACACAGTCCATTGGATCAAAAGGAAAATGTTTCTGTGCCTTTTCTACTTTAGATGCTGTCACTTTGTTTCTCTCTCTCTATAAGGCATGTTTGGTGTGGCTAAGCCCCAACACCCGCGCCACACTTTTGTAGCCCCAGGTGTGGCGGCCTATTTGGCCACCGCGGGTTAGGCACGGTGTGGCGGCTTTTGCAATATTTTCCCTGGCTTGCTTCTGATTTTCCAATGTTGTCCTTTTCGGGTTTTGTTACAAAAAAATAGAAAGGCATGCTCTTCTTTTGCCACACTGACAGTGATTTCACTTCTTGCAGCAGGCCATGCAGTATCCAGCAACCCAAGCAAAGAGGGCGAGTGCACAAGATATTCACCCCAGATTGTTCTGGTAAGTTTCTGAAATCTGAATTTTATCGGCAGTAGAGTAGTTATACATGTTTTATACTGACACCCACATCCTGACTTGAGTTACTGCAAACTGCATTCAGGAGAACTCGAGTAAAACATGGGCTGATAGCCAAAGAGCACCAGCAACAGAACTGTCTCCAACCTCATATTCATCGTCACCCTCTTCGTCATTCTCGTCCGTTGATGACAACAGATCAACACAACAGGATCTATCATCCACTGACCGAATGCTATTTCCTGAGAGGCCATTCAAGAGCTCGCCGAAGCTCAAGAGTTATTTTGACAGTGACACCGGGCTCGACTACCCTGATGATGCGCCTACAAAGTCCAAGGACATGCCCATAGTTCAATCCAGCCTGCCAACTCTTGGTATAAGAAATCTTGTGAAGGATTCAATCTATATGGATAGCCGTGAATTGTCAGTCAGAATTTGCACTGAAGAAGTAACAGATCACCCATCCAACTGTGGAGATCAACCTAGGGAATTGAATGGGCCTCCCCGTGACAGCACACAAGAAAAAAGCAAGGGTCTCGTGGACATCAATGAATCGCTTCGAGTGCTAGCCAAGCTCAGGGAAGCCTCATGGACTCCTGCTGAATCTGTCCATCATGCAAGACTTTCATATGATGCTCCTCGGTTCTCATACGATGGGAAGGAAGCTGCATCAAAACTGAGGGAGGTACCAAGGTTGTCACTGGACATCAAGGAAAGTCACCTTCGGAATGGTGAAATTGACTCTAGATCGAACCCAAGCTTGAGTTCTACAGACAGAAGCAGCAACACTGTTATTGGGTCCAATGCAGCTTTTGAGATCCAGCAGAAACAGCCTGCCTGCAAGCGGCTTCCTAGTGTTGTTGCGAAGCTCATGGGTTTGGAAGAGTTGCCTGAACATAATCGAAGTATAGCATCATCACATGCATGCAAAACCGTTCAAGAGAGCAAGCAAGAGGCCATGTTGAACCCCTTGAGCATCTCATCTCACCACGAGCATGCTCTTCGACAACAAAGGAATCATGATTCAACTGTAAGAAATTTACCCAACTCTAAGTTTCCTGTCGAAACTGCACCATGGAAGCAACAAGAAAGGATTGTCCTTCCTCGCAAACTGCCAAAGGGATCAAAAGGAGCCCACGGAAGAGAACAACCTGCTGCATCAGTCATCAGTGACATAGAGAAGCGGCTCAAGGATCTTGATTTTCGACAATCGTACAAGGACCTTAGAGCGCTTAAACATATTTTGGATTCCATGCAAGCAAAAGGACTATTGGAAAACAAGAAACGGGAGGAGATATCTATGCCAAAGTTATCTGATGGAAACCACAATGGCCAAGAGATAGCCAGTGTGAACATGAGAGTGAACAGTAACACCAACAATGTGTGTATGCCTGAAGAGAGCAACGCTGAAAGCTCTTTCAAATCACCTATTGTGATAATGAAACCTTCAAAATGTGCAAACCTTTTCAACGAAGTTGATTCTTCTGTCTTCCCCTTAGGGGGTTCATCTGATCCCCCACAACCACAAACAAGCAATAGCACCTATAGAAGGAAAGCTTCAACGAGAAATAGAACAGCTAAAGAGCAACATGCAAAATTTAGTTCAAAGGTGCCTACTTCTCAACCCCTTGTTTCTTATGACAGGAGATCATATGGAAGGAATGACGATAGCAGCAACAACCAAAAATCTAGTTCACTGCTGGTTACTGAGAGCTCATCCAGAAGACAGCAGCTACCAAGGGACAGTAGCATAAGTATGAAAAAGAATAAACATTCCACTACCCCAAGGTTACAACAGAGAAAACTTGGTTCAGAGCGGAGGGCTAGACCACCTATTCCTTGTGCTGAGTCTAACAAAAGCCAAAAGCAATCTGGAGATAGGAATAATACAGAAACAGTGTCACCCCGAAGCAAATTCAGAAGGAAACTTTTGCGTCCACAAGAAGGTGATGATGGCATGCCCAGTGGATTGAACAACAGGACAAGGAGCCTGAACCAGCATGGCAATGATATGTCCACAAGATCAGATGGCAGTATAACTGTTGCTTCAGAGCTGGATATTATAAGCAATGACAGATCTACGGAAGTTGATTTTTCTAATTTTGATCAAGGCATTGGAACTCCATCTGGAAGGAACCCACAAAGAGTGGTAAATAATTTCCTTGCAATTTTGCCTTATTTCTAAAGCTTCACTAACTTTAAGATGATTTTTTTTATTTCAAATACTTAACTACTATGGATAAAATAACGATATGTAATTGAAATAGTAGCTGGTTTTGGTCTTCTATCAATCTCTCTCCAAGAATAGTTGTAGTTGGGTCAGGAAATGAGAATGACAAATTAAATCATATGACATACTATTGGAAACTAGAACTCAATCTACTGCATAGAGGGAGGTTACATATATAGAGACTCACAGTAAACCCTAACCCTAAGGGGCTAGCAGCCCAACAGTGGTGCTGCCCCCCTCCCCCCCCACACACACACACAGAGCACACAGTTTAACATCCCCCGCAGTTGCAACGGGGCACCACACACGATGAGACTGAAGCAGAAGCCGAAGGTAGGAAGCCGACGAGGTTGCAATCCCCCTGCAGTCCAGCGTCATGAGGTGTGATTGTTGTGGCTCGATTAGAAACTGGTGTGTACTCCAAGACGATAGCCCCCGGATGTCGAGGTAGCCGAAGTCGAGGTGGCCGTGGTCGGGAGATATGCAGCAGTAGCCTGAGGAGGGGTCGACGTTCGAGCGTCAACGATCGGCGGGATGACACAAAAGGGATAACAGCAGCCTCGTGGACCTTCTTGCTTCTTCCCACATCCGGTGGTTGAGGAGCCCCGCCAGGGAGGCCAGCGGCAGCACACGTGTCTGCGTCGGTCAGGGTGGCGACAGAGTAGAAGGGGTAACGACAATCCAGCCGGGAAGGCCACGACAGCGACAGATACAACCAAGAAGACGACAATCCGGCCAAAGGGATGACGGCTCCAGCCGGGAAAGCTGCAACAACGTGGATGCGACCTAGAAAGCCGTGACAGCAACGGGTCCAGTTGCGGCAGCGACGAAGAAGGGTGGTCGATGGGACGGTTCCAGCCGTGCAGGGCCCTACGCCGGACATGGCAAGGGGGTGTCGACGCCAGCGATGGAAGAAGCTTGAAGGAGCGACGCGGGGCGCTGCTAGACGCCGGAGCGGGCAGGGAGGGGGTGGCCGACGGCGATGCGCTGCGGCTGGACATTAGCCGATGCTGTGGCGACGGCTAGTCCGCGCGTGGCTAGTTGCAGCGGTGCACCCGCTCGTCGGGGCGACGTGGTTGCATGCTCACGCGTGCATAGGTCGACGGGGGAGGTCCGGGCCACAGAGGACTGCCCTGGACGCGACGACGACGTGGATTTTGGCGGATCCGCCAACGGCGACGCGGATCCGGGCGGACAGCCCCGCCCTCGACCTCCTCTGTTCGCGCCGGCGCAGGGGGGTCAGCGAAGGAGGGATAACCACCATGGCGGCGGGAGAAGTGGTCGACGCGGTCGCCGAAGCTGGGGGCGGCGGTGCGGTCGCAGCCGGCGACGTAGAGGACTGTGGGGACTCGCGGGCGTGTGGGAATGTGCAGCGTCTGGCAGCGGGAGAGGAGGCCGTCGCGGTCGCCAGAGCTAGGGGCAGCAGCCATGCCGCCAGGAGCAGGAGAGGGGTGCCAGTTGGGCATCCCCTAGGCCAGCGAGCAGAGGAGCAGGGACGTGCCCTGGGGGTGAGGCGGTGAGCAGCCTGCTGGTCTTCCATCCGAGCATAGGGGAAGCAGAGGAGGAAGAGAGAGGGGAGGCCGGCGGGTTGAGGAGGATGGGGCCACCCCGGGAGTGAAGAACGAGCCTCCCGGGGACGGCGGCGCGGGGAGCAGCAGGACGCGACGGCGCCTTCAGCATGATGCTGCTCGGAGACGGGATGTGAGCTGGGGAGCGCGGCCGGTGGCTAGGGGAGGCTGAGCCGGCGGAGGGGAAGGGAGGTCGCCCCCTGGGGGCTTGTTCGGTTATTTTCAATCCATATGGATTGGAGGGGATTGATACGGATTGGAGGGAATTTTGACTTACTAGGGATTGAATCCCCCTCAATCCATATGGATTGGGGTAGAACCGAACATGGCCCCAGACGAAGGATTAGGCGATTAGCCTCCCAGGGGCAGCGTCGCGAACAGCGGGTGACCGACGGCTGGGGTGGGAGAAGTTGGAATGAAACCCTAAATCTCTGATACCATATTGGAAATAAAACTCAATCTATTGCATAGATGGAGGTTACATATATAGAGACTCACAGAAAACCCTAACCCTAATGGGTCGGCAGCCCAACAGTGGTGTCGGCCCACACAGAGAACACATACGGTCTAACACATACGATGCTGCATGTCTCATTTTTATGGTTTATATCTTTTCTTTAGAAAACCTCATATGATGCAAGCAACGGTCTAACACATACGATGCTGCATGTCTCATTTTTATGGTTTATATCTTTTCTTTAGAAAACCTCATATGATGCAAGCAAGGACGTGCCATCTGTAGACCCTTCAGCTGGTATTTCGGAACGGCCCAGTCCAGTGTCTGTGTTGGACTCTTCATTTGATCATGGGGATTTGTTCCCGAGCAGCAGGAATCCAAATTCACTTGCTGTTGGTACGATAATCTTCTCCAAACTTTTTTTTGTTAACTATAGCAACTGGAAGCTTAAATATGTTTTTTTGTTTCACTTTAATGTTTCAATGTACCTTTTGTCCATTCTAGTTTCCCATTGCACCATCAAAGCAGCATTTGCACTGAAAGTCTATACTGATTACACTGTAAATTATTGCACAAGTTTGTCAAAATTCATCAGTGGCGGTGTTTCCTAGCACACTAAGGGCTAGTTTGGAAATGTAAATCCTCTCCGGGATTGAAGGGAAAATTAAGCTAATTTTCTCATCAATATCCGGGAATCCCGGAGGGGGTTTAAGTTTCCAAACTAGCCCTAAGGTATCTTTGCTCCGAAACAAGTCCTAAGGGCCCTTTTAGAAAGCATGAATTTCACAGGGAAAAGGGGAGGATCCCGCAATCCAAAGGGGCCTAAGCAAGTATCACATATTCACATGGGTTTTGTGATACACGCTTCTAGCACACAACATCTTGGCTAGTGTAATGTTGCAATGTTGCATAAGCAGCAACTACTACAACCATTACTTTTATCCTCTAGATGGAAACGATGGAAGTGGCGACAGAAGCAAAAGTACTTTACTTTGCAGTTTGCACCTACCAAGTCAATATTCTCCTATATTCGTTACATCAGCATGGCTTTCTCTGTGTGTTTGAAGCACAATGTACTGCACAAGCGCACATTGCATCAGTTCTTGAATTCTTGGCAGTGTAAATTCTCAGTGATACTGCCCCCATCCTGCTTGGTGGACACACATTCTAAATTTTACTACTAGTGTAAATACTCATGGACTATAATGGACTTTATGAAATCATTACGGATGTGTAAATAAATCAGTCCGTGCAGTGTGAATTCAATCTCAAGTATTGCATAGGTTATAGTTTACAAATTTGACAACAGTAAGTGAAATTTACACGACAGCAACATTAGAGACCCCCTAAATGAAAAAGACTAGGAGAATGTTTGAGCTCTTAGCTAATTTCACTTGCTATCTGTAAACTGAGACGTGCTAGAACGATTAACTAGCGCGCGCATGATTGTTTATTGAATCTGTCGTCACCCAGGCATTGACTTATGCATTGTTCCCTGAAACCTGCAGATGACGAGCGTCAAACATTAGGTGAACCCTGGAAACCTTCTGTTACAAAGCCAACAGAGGTGGCCATGCAGTCCAAGAACAATAAGCTCGCTAATGTCGTGAGCCTGCTTCAGAAGCTCCAGCAGCTTAGCGTGAGCAAGGATGAGGAAGCACCTCCGGTCGACCATATGGCTTTCCTGTGCGAGACAGAAAGCCCGGACCACCGTTACGTGTCTGAGATACTGCTGGCCTCGGGTCTTCTGATGAAAGAGCTAGGTTCAGGACAGGCAGGCCTCCAGCTCCAGCTCCACTCCTCTGGCTACCCGATCAACCCTGACTTGTTCCACGTGCTGGAGCAAAGAAAGGCAGGATGGGCCAGCATACCTGACGGCATCCACCAGAGCAGGAGCGGCGCCAAGTCTGATCCCAAGAGAGCGCACAGGAAGCTGGTGTTTGACACCGTGAACGAGCTTCTCCTCCAGAAGTTTGAGAAGGAAACCACAGTTTACGCGGTCAGTCCCCTCCACCGGAGCGAAGGATCATCCACCTGCAAAGGCTCTTAGCGGGCAGCAACTGCTGAAGTTTGTATCTTCAGAAATCGAAGGCATGGGTACGGAGCGATCGTCCACCTGCCAGATGGAAGGCGGCGTGATACCTGACGCAGAGATCCTGCAGAGGCTGCAGGGATGGACGAGCTTCAGCAGGGAGCTCCCTGGGATGGTGCTGGAGATCGAGAGGTCGGTATTCAAGGAGCTGGTGGACGAGGTGGTGCATGGGGAGTCTGCCGACGGCCCGGAGATGAAGGCGGCAGGCAGGCGGAGAAGGCGGCGGCTCTTTGCTTGATATGGTTTGTGTGACCATCACCATGCACCGGGCGGGTTGTCCAAGTGGATGGGCCTGATCATGCTGTAACTTTGATTGCCGTATGAACTTTTTTTCTCTCTCTCAAGAGAGAGGTGCACAAGTTGTACTGTTGTAGTATAAGCAGCGCAGGTTTGCAGAGGCATGAAAAATGGGCATTCGTTTGTGCTGTATAGATACTCTGTATACCATTGCTTTTTGATTCCTTGCGTTTCATTGGGGATGATGCTATTTCAGTGAAGAAGTGTACAAATGGCAGGGTTCATCATTTAATATTTTAATAAGATTACAATGATATTACTTTCCAAGTGTATCAGAAAAAAAATCATGGTAGGGAATAACCAATCTTCATGTTATCAAGTCTAGACTTTTAATGATAAAGATAAAGAATAACAAACATACGAAGTTCATTTATCTGAGTTTTCAAAGCTGATCATGTTAAAAGGCAAAACAATAAAGTAGATTCAGGATACTGAGAACAGAAAACTAAAACATATGTCTAAAACCCTTTAGTCTCAATCTTGTACATTTCAACTGTGAAAACGCACAAAGATTGAGTGACGCCATGGCAGCGTGAAACGTTGCTTTCGTCACAAGGACAAGACAATTAAGCACCTTTTCTTCTAATGTCCAATTGCGCGGACATGTTGAATTATTAGACAAATTCTAGATTAAATTCTGAATATAAATCATGACAAAATCACAAGCACTAAAGTAAAAAGTCAAATCAGATGATGCGAACTGATTAGACATACTGATAGATGGCGCGCGTCTGAATCAGCAGGGTTGACGACGTCGAAGTAGCGAAATCAGTAGGGTCGACGAGGTCAGAAGATCACGAGCAGTCGCGTGAAGACGCTTTCCAAAAACCTTATTCGGCCTCTCCTGGTGCAGGATCTAGAAGGCGAAGGGTTCCGGAGACCTGCTCTCCTGATCGCAGATGCACCTCTGCGGTCGGGATGAAGAGAACTGGAAGGCGGCTCAGCTGTGAAGAGAGGCGAAAGCGAACTGGGATGATTTGGAGGCTGGCTTTTATAGGGCCGAGTCCGCGACCCCCGATCTTATCCGCCCACAAAAATCTCGCGATCAGTTGAGATTTTATAGCGATCGGTTAGGATAAATGTAACAGCCAAGAAACCAAAAAATCAAACGGCAAAAGGTAGCCGCGCCCCCGCAAGGCGAGGGGCCGGATTTCGGCGGACCATTCACGCGCATGTCGTGCGCCCGCGCCCTTCGCCCCGCCCAGGTCAGGCCAGGCGAGCGAGCGCGTGAGTGTGGCTTCCATATTTAAGCTAGCTCTACTCCACTAGAACTAGCAATATGGTGCTATTGGTTCCACCTATTCCCTAGCCATCCACTTGTATGGGCTTTTGAGATTTTCCTGGGACTTATTTGAATTTCTTAACTGGGCCAAGCCCATAAATCCTAACAATCCCCCACCAGATCTCAAATGCCCATCTGCATTTTCCCGCACTGTTCACTACTGTTTAATATACTAGTTTTTCAGCAGAGACTGTTAAGTTGAACTTCCGCCTAGAACTCCAAGCTACACCAACTCACAACTTGGACAATGGACTATGCCTTGAATTGCAAGTTTTGCGTGAATGGGTTTCACATGAAGTCATGACCAGTACTTGGCTACCAGTAGTCCCCTTCTCGGGTGGAGCATATACGTCGTACTCCAAGGTCTCTTCATGAGTTTACTAGAGATCACCCAAATCTCATAGACCGCGACGTTAGACAGTCTAACTCATATAGGTGTGTTCTTTCAAAGAATGTTCTGCAGGACAACATCTTCGCTAATACAAGCCAATAGAACACATTAAGGCACAAAGCCAACCTGCCTTACAGCATTTGAGAGTATTGCATCTTTACTTAGAGAGGGTCAAAGGTTACTCTCTTCAGTTCACCAATGGCTTGTTCTTCCTAGGACCTAATTCACGGGATCTCCGATCACATAGACTGGGTTTCCACCATGGCAACTTTATTCGGGTCTCATACCCATCTCTCTCGATGCGATTTCTATCACATTACGTGGTAGTCCCTTGGTAAAAGGATCTGCCAGATTTTTATCTGTTGAAATATAAGTCACACTTATAACTCCGGAGTTTCTCAACTTTCTGACAGACTTCAATCGTCTTTTGACATGTCTTAATGACTTTCCATTATCCTTAGAACTCATCACTTTAGCAATCACTGTCTGATTGTCACAATTCATAAGGATAGCTGGTATTGGTTTCTCAACCACCGGCAAGTCCATCAAGAGTTCACGCAACCATTCTGCCTCAACGGTTGCTGTGTCAAGTGCAGCTAGCTCGGCTTCCATGGTTGACCTCGTCAAAATGGTCTGCTTGCATGACCTCCATGATACCGCACCTCCACCAATAGTAAAGACATAACCACTAGTGGCATAAAGCTCGTCTGCATCAGATATCCAGTTCGAATCACTATATCCTTCAAGTACTGCATGCTGACCAGAATAGTGAATTCCATAACTCATTGTACCTTGCAGGTAGCGCATAACCCGCTCAAGTGCATGCCAATGATCAGTCCCGAGGTTTGACATGAACCTGCTCAATTTGCTCACAGCAAACGAGATATCGGGCCTTGTTGCACCAGCAAGATACATGAGTGAACCGACAATCTGAGAGTATCTCAATTGGTCTAAACCAATTCTCTTGTTCTTTCGCAGTGTCACACTGGGATCATAAGGTGTTGGAGAAGGTTTGCACTCAGAGAAGCCAAATCGCTTCAAAACCTTTTCAACATAGTGAGATTGCGAGAGAGTAATCCCACCATCTGCCTTAATCAGCTTGATGTTTAGAATCACATCAGCTTCTCCCAGATCTTTCATATCAAAACTCTTTGATAGAAAAGACTTGACTTCATTGATCACATCAATGTTTGTGCCAAATATCAATATATCATCAACATATAAGCACAATATAACTCCTTCGCCCCCACCACAGCGATAATATACACACCTGTCCGCCTCATTAATGGCAAAGCCTACAGACGTTAGAGTCGTGTCAAACTTCTCATGCCACTGCTTTGGTGCTTGCTTCAGACCATACAAAGATTTCAATAACTTGAACACCTTGCTTTCTTGACCCTTTACTACAAATCCATCAGGCTGTTCCATATAGATTTCCTCGTCCAGCTCTCCATTAAGAAAAGCTGTCTTTACATCCATCTGATGAACAAGGAGACCATACGAGGTAGCCAAAGAAAGTAGTACTCGAATAGTGGTCATTCTAGCAACAGATGAGTAAGTATCAAAGAAGTCTTCTCCTTCTTTCTGAGTATAGCCTTTAGCCACAAGCCTAGCCTTGTACTTTTCAATTGTACCATCAGGCTTGAGCTTCTTTTTAAACACCCACTTACAACCCACAGGTTTGCATCCATAGGGTCGATCAGTGACTTCCCACGTACCATTTGAAAGAATAGAGTCCATCTTATTATGAACTGCTTCTTTCCAATCATCTGCATCTGGAGATGCAAATGCTTCTGCAATGGTAGTAGGAGTATCGTCCACAAGGTACACAATGAAATCATCACCAAAGGATTTTTCAACCCTTTGTCTCTTGCTCCTTTTAGGAGCATCATTGTCATCCTCCTCTAGGACAATTTCATGTGGCTATTCAAAACTCTCAACAGGTGTACTATGTTCAGGAGTTATCTCAGAAGAGTATCTAGAATTGCTATGAATGTCTTTCATTGGAAATATATGTTCAAAGAAAGTAGCATCACGTGATTCCATAATAGTATCAACATACACATCAGGAACTTCAGATTTAACTACTAAAAATCTATATGCTATGCTACACGAAGCATATCCAAGAAAGACACAATCCACTGTCCTTGGACCAAGCTTGCACTTTTTATTAATTGGTACATTGACTTTCGCCATGCACCCCCAAGTGCGCAAGTATGAAAGTGATGGTTTTCTCCCAACCCACTTCTCATAAGGGGTTTTCTCTTCTTTGCCCATAGGAATTCTATTCAGAACATGACATGAAGTCAGGACTGCCTCCCCCCACCATGCCTTAGATAAACCACAAGTGTCTAACATGGCATTCACCAGGTCAGTCATCGTACGGTTTTTCCTTTCAGCAATCCCGTTTGACTCGGGTGAATAGGGAGGAGTCCTCTCATGAATAATGCCATGTTCTGCACAGAAATCATCAAAGACTTTGGGAAAGAACTCGCCACCACGATCTGATCTAAGACGTTTGATCTTTCTCTCTAGTTGGTTTTCAACTTCAGCCTTATAGATTTTAAAGTAGTCTAAAGCCTCATCTTTAGTTTTTAGCAAGTATACATAGCAAAATCTAGACGCATCATCAATCAATGTCATGAAGTATCTCTTACCACCCTTTGTCAACACACCATTCATCTCACAAAGATCAGAATGTATGAGTTCTAGAGGTGCCAGGTGTCTCTCCTCAGCAGCCTTGTGAGGCTTTCGAGGTTGCTTCGACTGCACACAACTATGGCACTTAGAACCTTTGACTATGGTGATATTCGGAATTAAACTCATGGTTGCAAGCCGAGACATAGAGCCAAAATTAATATGACACAAACGAGAATGCCAAATACTCGTAAGATCATCAACATTAGCGCAAATATGGTTCACAGACTTATTATTGAAATCTAACAGAGAAAAGCGGAACAAGCCTCCGCAGTCATAGCCTTTACCAATAAATTGTCCAGACTTAGACACAACTAATTTATTGGACTCCAAAACTACCTTGAACCCATCTCTACACAGAAGGGTTCCGCTAACGAGATTCTTGTGTATAGAAGGGACATGATGCACGTTCCTCAGCTGCACGATCTTTCCCGAAGTAAACTTCAGATCCACCGTGCCAGTGCCATGAACAGAAGCATGTGACCCATTCCCCATTAGGACGGAAGAATCCCGGGCACCCTGATAAGAAGAGAACAAGTTAATGTCAGAACACACATGAACATTAGCACCAGTATCAAGCCACCAACTAGGTGATTGAAATACTGAGAAGATGAAAGGTAAATTACCATACCCTTTGTCTTCCTCATTGCTAGCGATCACTGTGTTGACATTGCCCTTTTTGCCACGGCGATCCGCTCGATCAGGACAATCTTTGGCAAAATGACCCGTCTCGCCACATGCGAAACATGTCAGTTCAGCCTTGTTCTTCTTCTTCTTGAAGTTGGTAGTTTTGTTGGGCTTGTTAGATTTTGGCTTTCCTTTGCCCTTGTTATGGTTCTTCTGAACCATGTTGGCGCTGGAGTGGCCCTCGCCTCCTTTAGATCCCGTGTCCTTAGCCCGAGCTTTCTCCTCAACATCCAGAGACGCTATCAGATTTTCAACTGATATCTCCTGTCTCTTATGTTTCAGAGATGTGGCGAAGTTCCTCCATGTAGAAGGCAACTTTGCAATAATGCACCCAGCCACAAATCGGTCAGGAAGGACTATCTTAAGGTGGTCGAGCTCCTTGGCTATACACTGTATTTCATGAGCTTGCTCTACAATAGAGCGATTATCAACCATCTTATAATCATGAAAGCTCTCCATGATATACAGGTCACTGCCAGCATCTGATGCACCATACTTAGTAGTAAGTGCATCCCACAACTCTTTCCCATCTGTGTACTGAATATTCGCATCAACCAGATGGTCAACAAGGGCACTAAGAACGGCTCCCGTAAAGATAGTATTGGCATGGTCGTACTCTTTCTGCTGTTCAGGAGTCAGTGGACCCTCAGGTCTGCCTTTACTAACATGGAAGACATTCATAGCAGTAAGCCAGAGCATGGCCTTGACTTGCCATCTCTTAAAGTGCATACCATTGAACTTTTCTGGCTTGAGCGCATCGGCAAAAGCAGCCATAGAAAAACTAGGAAATTGTCTACAATAAGGTTTTTGGATTGTTGAATAATTAGACAAATTCCAGATTAAATTCCGAATATAAATCATGATAAAATCACAAGCACTGAAGTAAAAAGTCAAATCAGATGATGCGAACTGATTAGACATACTGATAGATGGCGCGCGCCGGAATCAGCAGGGTTGACGACGTCGAAGTAGCGAAATCAGCAGGGTTGACAAGGTCAGAAGATCACGAGCAGTCGCATGAAGACGCTTCCCAAAAACCTTATTCGGCCTCTCCTGATGCAGGATCTAGAAGGCGAAGGGTTCCGGAGACCTGCTCTCCTGATCGCAGATGCACCTCTGCGGTCGGGATGAAGAGAACTGGAAGGCGGCTCAGCTGTGAAGAGAGGCGAAAGCGAACTGGGATGATTTGGAGGCTGGCTGCCGGGCTCCTTTTATAGGGCCGAGTCTGCGACCCCCGATCTTATCCGCCCACAAAAATCTCGCGATCAGTTGAGATTTTATAGCGATCGGTTAGGATAAAAGTAACAGCCAAGAAACCAAAAAATCAAACGGCAAAAGGTAGCCGCGCCCCCGCAAGGCGAGGGGCCGAATTTCGGCGGACCATTCACTCACATGTCGTGCGCCCGCGCCCTTCGCCCGGCCCGGCCATGCGAGCGAGCGCGCGCGCGTGTGGCTCTCCACACTCTCTCCTCTCATCCATGACTTGGTGAGTGAGTGTGGCTTCCATATTTAAGCTAGCTCTACTCCACTAGAACTAGCAATATGGTGCTATTGGTTCCACCTATTCCCTAGCCATCCACTTGTATGGACTTTTAAGATTTTCCTGGGATTTATTTGAATTTCTTAACTGGGCCAAGCCCATAAATCCTAACAGGACAAACATCGATTATAGTTCATGTAGCTACAAATCTTTATTCTTCCTGTAGTATCTTGGATATGTTTACTTCTTAGCTGTTGGGGACTTGTTCTCAAATGCTATGAGTTAAGAGCAAGGCAACACAAGAAATACTAAGTATTAAAGTCCTTCGTCCTTCGAAGCATTATTTCCCTTAGGATATAATGATTTTCGGACGAAGGTTAAGAAGGGCATACCTTCATAAACACAACATATAATAATGAAGAAGGAAGCATGTAAAATATAAAAGATAACGTAAACAATTATGTATAATCTTCAACTCATTTTTTTTATATTATTGTTATTATGGAAAAATAGAAATGATATCCAATAACAAATGTACCTTCGGCTTGAAGGAAGATGTAAGTACAAGCGTGACGCAAAAGTAAAATGCCAAGTCAGCGTGAACAGTACGGGGGCACTGTTCACCTATTTATAGGCATGGGACACAGTTCATGTAAAATTACACCCAAGCCCTTTACATTTGGTAGTGATTCTATAGTAATCCACCGAGGTCTAAATAGCATTTTCATTTTTAAGTCGGTTTCCTTTTCTGCTATCATGCCGAAGCTTTCCCACTCACAGCTTCGGCACTGTATCACCCTTCGTATCCTTCTCCCACTGTGATACCGATTCGAGTCCGAAGATACCTGTTCACACATTATACTCCGGAAACACTGTTAAATCATATTTTTGAGGACCTTCGGAAGCCGAAGGCCCCCAACAGTAGCCCCTCGCAATATTAATTTGTTAGAACAATAAATTTAGATTGCGACATGGACGAAGGCTTTAAGCCGAAGGTCCGAAAAAAACACCTTCCCTTTGCTAGAATAGCAACATTCACTGACAAGCAGGGCCCTCCAATTTTCAATGCGCTGGGCATATAAATAAGAGCATACCACAAACTTATTTGGTACGCTTTCTTGCCATCTGCTCTTGCTTACTCAACTTTTAGCTCTTGCGCACCAACTGCTTGACTTTTTAAGTTTTTAAGCTTCGGCTCTAAAAACAGTTTTTAGCATTTTTGAAGATGTCTGAAGGTAAAAAGGCTGCTGCCGAGATGAAGCTGAATCTTTCTGAAGAGAAAAACCTGGGGTTTCTTGAAGCAATGTCGAAGACCAATACAGAAAAAATCACCAAAGAGATTTTAGAAGGTTTATCTGAAGATACTGATGACAGCGACAGTTATGATGTGGATAGTGGTGGTGAAGACTCCGAAGATCGCCTTTGGCGACCAAGCCATGCGGTTTTTGGCAAATCAAGTATCAAAGAAAATCATCTTGTCAGCATGAGGGGAAGATATTTCCGGGACTTGTCCATTGTGAGGGCCGACAAAGGAGAGAAGACTTGTCCGACTCCTGAGGAAAATGAAGTCGTAGTGTTCCGAAGCTTTTTGAAAGCTGGACTACGATTTCCCCTGAGCAGGTTTGTCGTAGAGGTGCTGAAAATATTTGAAATTTATCTTCACCAACTTACCCCCGAAGCAATCATAAGGATGAATATCTTCGTGTGGGCGGTGAGAAGCCAAGGTCTAGAACCGAATGCGAAAAGTTTCTGCAACATACACGAATTGTTATACGAGACAAAGCCCTGGGGTAAAGAACAGTATCACAATAATTTCGGCTGCTATAGCTTCGTCGCTCGGTCTGGGTCAAGCTGCCCCGTGCCAACCTTTCGGAAGAAATGGCCTGGCGACTGGATGACAGAATGGTTTTATGTGAAGAATGACCTGAAAACACGGGATGATATTAAAGGTATAATTATGCGCCCTATTTGGCAACGCTTCGGCCTGCGGAAGCCGAAGGTTGAAATGAATGAAGCTGCCGAAGAATGCCAGAGAGCCTTCGGAGTTATTTGCTCTTTTATTGGAACGAGGGACTTGGTCCAAGAGCATATTGCCTTTAGAGTATGGCCGCTCGCGGAAAAGTGGGAAATGCCGCAAGAGACCATAAAGGAGGCTGACGAAGGTGGACTTATTAGGCTGAAGTATACTTTCAAATTTGGAGATAAATTCATTGAGCCAGATGATGACTGGCTAAAAAGTATTGAAAATTTAAGTGATGAACTACTTGGGGTTTACTCAAAGGCCGAAGATACTGCATTGTCAGCAGCCTTCGGAGGCCGAAAAAAGAAAAGACTGAACCGAGTGTTTGACGCAATTGGGTTCATGTACCCCGACTACCACTATCCAGCGCGGGGCCAAAAAAGAAAGAATGCAGCTTCTGCACAGGAAACAGCTTCAGCCGCTCCCAGCGAGCCAGCGCCGAAGAGACAAAGGGTAAAGGTTCTCACACACCGGCCACGCTACATTGAACCAGCTACAGTGCCTGAGTTCACCGGTGAAACTTCTTCGGCCACCAAAATTAAGGAACCAACTTCAGCGCCGAAGATCGAAGAAAAAGCTGAAGCATCCTCAGCAACGGAAGCAGAAAAACCAAGAACTGAAGGAACGAAAATATTGGAAATTTTAAGTCCTTCAGCAAAGTGTTGAGACAATAAAGAACCAAAAGGGCCCAGCGGTGACCCCGAAAAGAAAAAGAATGGTCAATGTGCTAGATGTTCTGGAGACAATTAAGTCCTCAAGCACGACTCCGAAAAAGACTGTTGAAACTTCCGAAGCGGAGACTGAAATCTCTGATATTAAGGCTCCAAAACAACAAACTGAGACTGAAGCTGGGCCTTCAGAGCCCACAAAGGTAAAACCCTTGGAAACCGAGGAAGAAAAAAATGACGGAGCCAATTTTTGTTGAGGAAATCAGTGCTGCTGCCCCCGAAGCATCCCCCAAAGTCCTTGATTATATTGTTCGACATGCTTCGGGGAAAAAATTATCAGAAGAAGAAGTTTTTGAAGCTAATCACTATGCCAAAGAATTGAAATATCCGAAGGGGGCACTAGTGTTCAATGGTACAAATGAAGAAGATTTCCTATACTGCCTCCCGGATAACAAAGAATTACTCGTCTGCCGGGAAATGGTCCGAAGCATGGGGTTTCCGAAGCTGGAAGCTGGCCTCTGCGCAATGACAAAGGACGACCTTGCGGACAGCCTTGCGTATAATAGCCTGAAGGTACGAGATCTGCGCATTTAGAAATTTTATGATTTGAAATTTATTCTTTTATTTTTATACTAACCTTTTTATATATATATATAGGGTTTAATTCTAAGCAACGCGCTGAGAGCACAAAAGAATGCCGAAGATGAGAGCTATGAAATTGCTTTTAACAACCTTCGGACAGAGGTAATCAAACTAAGAAATGAAGCCCTGGAAAAGGACAAAATTCTAGTTACATTGGTAGATAAAATAAAAGAGAACGAAGCTGTGTCTAAAGCACAAGTTGCAGCTCAAAAGCACGAGATTGACGACCTTCGGAAGCAATTAGCCCGGGCTAAAGAAGAACGCATACTTGAAGAAACGAAGCGAGAACTTAGCGACCAATGGGCAAATCATTTAGAAGGAACTGTCGAAGAGCTTCGTTCGTGCAAGAAAAGATGCTATGACAAATCTATAGAGTGCGTTAAGAAAATGAAGGCTAGCTTCGCCAGCGTAGGCGCATTTTCAAGTGAAGAAAACTTTACAAGAGGCAACCCCGAAGGTCCCATTGAATGGATTAATCACGAAGCTGAGGCCTTTGAAGAAATTTTAAATAGTCGCGGAGACATATGCGCTTTTTCGGGTGCCAGGGGGATTGCCACCATTTTAGAAAGGAAAGGCTGCGAACATGTAAAAAATTTAGCACAATCCGAAACTGCGTTGTCCTTCGAAGACGCTAAAGACCCTTCAGCTGAAGCTAGTATAGTTGGTGGAAAATTTTTCACCGATATCTGGGATAATGGTGGCCGAGAAATGGCCCGAGAAATTATTCAAAAAAGCGAAAAAGGCATCCATGATGCTAGAAAAGTGGCCGAGGCTGCTGAGAAAAGCGCAGAGCCCGAAGGGCAAATAGGTATTAACTAATGGTTTTTATTGTGTTGTAATTTTTGATTTCAAACTCCGTTCGCCAATTGTAATAGCAATGTAGCCGTATCCTGTCCTCCTTCAGATCCTGCTAAAACGCCTCCGGGCCCTCACCCGAAGGACGACGATGAAATCAAAAAGATGGCCGAAGCTATCATGGATCAAGTTGTCAATCAACTCCTGAACGAAGCTGCGGAAGTAGTACTTAGGGAAGACTAGGTACTATTGTAAAAACATCTGAAATGTAATATATGTAATATCTTGTAACCCTGAATGTAATATACTTGTTTTTTATGGTTCAATTCTTTACGATGCATGAAATTCTACATACATACCGTTTTTGAGTCTTTGACGAAAAAACACCTTCCCTTCTTTTCATGCTTCGTGAAGAAGAATTTTCATTTATCACAACGATATCCATAGTGCTCTGATGAAGAATTTTCAAGCTTCGTGAAAATATTTTCCGAAGCTACACTCCGAAGATCAATATTGTATCTCCTTGGGACTTTGCATAATTTTCCCTTTTTCAAAGCATTTTTCCGAAGATCGATATTGTGCCCCCTTCTTGTGCCATATGCAGCATGATGTATGAAGCTTATGCTATGCGAAATGATGTGATGATGTTATGTTATGTAAAATGGTATTTATTCCGAAGATACACTTGCATCCCTGCAATAAAACACATAATCTTTTTAAATCAGCGTTGACTTTTCGCTGTAAGCCTCCCTTAGGAGCTTCTTCGCCTTTTACTTCAGCGGAATCAGCGTTTATTTTTCGTTGTAAGCCTCCCTTAGGAGCTTCTTCGCCTTTTACTTTCGGCGGTATTCGCGTTGACTTTTCGCGCTTCGCCTTTTACTTAGGCGGTATCAGCGTTTATTTTTCGCTGTAAGCTCTGCATTCCCTTTGGAACGACTTCTGAGCAGAAAAACTTACACTGCGCCCCCTTTGGAACGGCTTTTTGTAACTTCAACAAACTTACTCTGTGTTCCTTAGAACGACTTTTTGTTGCTTCGGAAAATTCATACCGTGCCTTTTAAAATAAATTTTTGATAATTCGAAGGTCCTGCTTGCTATCGCAAATCTTTAAGCTTCAACAACTTAAGCCTGTGAAGAAGATATATTTTCCTTGTGGCAGACAACGAAACTATTACATGAGATTTAAAAAGTATCCTTTATTACACAGAAAATAAAACTGAATGGAAAAGACTACTATCAAGGTAGGATATTTGTCAATAAATGTGCTTCGACTCTGGCACAGTACTATTGACTGTGCGAGCTTCGGACTGTTCTCTGAAGTCCCTTTGATGTTGAGCGTATTGGCCCCCTTCTGGCTGCTGGCCTTGTTGCAGTGGTGGTGGAGGCGGAGGCTGTTGCCAGGAAGCTTGAGGTTGACTCGCCGAAGCAACAGAAACTGCAGGGTGATTGCCTACATATTCTGGGATGTAAGGCGAATGATACGAAGCAGTGTGCATGATCTGCTTCGGCTGACCCTGTTGTGCTGCAGCTTCGGCTATCTCCTTTTGCTTCTGGATGGTAACATGGCACATCCTGGTGGTATGGCCCTTGTTTTCACCACAGAACAAGCAAAATGTTCTCCTTGGTTGATCTCCGAATCTTCCGCCGAAGCCCCTGGCTCCTCTGCCTCTTGGAGCTGGCGGCCGGAAGGAGCTTTGCTGTTGCCCTGAAGCCTGTGAGGAGCACTGAGGCCTTTGCTGCTGACTCCCCTTATCATCATTTTGAGTAGAGTTGTGAATTGACCTGACGTGCCTCGGATAAAATCTTCCTCCGAAGCCCCTGGTCATTTCGGAAAACCTGAAAGCTTCCTCTCTTCTTTGACGAAAATCATTGTCGACCCGAATATACTCGTCCATCTTCTGGAGCAGCTTCTCCAAAGTTTGAGGAGGCTTCCTAGCAAAGTACTGAGCTGAAGGTCCTGGCCGAAGTCCCTTGATCATGGCCTAAATTACAATTTCGTTGGGCACTGTTGGCGCCTGCGCCCTCAAACGTAAGAACCTCCGGACATACGCCTGAAGGTATTCTTCATGATCCTGGGTGCACTGGAATAGAGCTTGAGCAGTGACCGGCTTCGTCTGAAACCCTTGGAAGCTGGTTAACAACATGTCCTTCAGCTTTTGCCATGAAGTGATCGTTCCTGGTCGAAGGGAGGAATACCAGGTTTGAGCAACACTCTTGACAGCCATAACAAAAGATTTTGCCATGACTGCAGTATTGCCACCATATGAAGATACTGTTGCTTCGTAACTCATCAAAAACTGCTTCGGGTCTGAATGGCCGTCGAACATGGGAAGCTGGGGTGGCTTGTAGGACGAAGGCCAAGGTGTAGCCTGCAGCTCAGCGGACAGAGGCGAAGCATCATCAAAAGCAAAATTTCCATGGTGGAAATTCTCATACCAGTCATCTTCGTTGAAGAAACCCTCCTGATGAAGGTCTTTGTGCTGAGGCCTTCGGTTCTGCTCATCCTGAGTAAGATGACGAACTTCTTCAGAGGCTTCGTCTATTTGCCTTTGTAGTTCTGCTAGCCTGGCCATCTTTTCCTTCTTCCTCTGCACCTATTGATGAAGCATCTCCATGTCCCTGATTTCTTGGTCTAGCTCATCCTCTTGCGGTGTCGGGCTGACAGCCTTCCTCTTCTGGTTTCGGGCCTCCCGAAGAGAGAGAGAGTCTCCTGATTGGGGTCCAGCGGTTGCAGAACTGCAGCCCAGTTGCTGAAGCCTTCTTCGGCGCCATAACGAAGGTTTATGATTGCCGAAGATGTTCAAAACTCGAGGAGTGGAAGTGAGTTCACCGGAGGTGGGCGCCAATGTTGGGGACTTGTTCTCAAATGCTATGAGTTAAGAGCAAGGCAACACAAGAAATGCTAAGTATTAAAGTCCTTCGTCCTTCGAAGCATTATTTCCCTTGGGATATAATGATTTTCGGACGAAGGTTATGAAGGGCATACCTTCATAAACACAACATATAATAATGAAGAAGGAAGCATGTAAAATATAAAAGATAACGTAAACAATTATGTATAATCTTCAACTCATTTTTTTATATTATTGTTATTATGGAAAAATAGAAATGATATCCAATAACAAATGTACCTTCGGCTTGAAGGAAGATGTAAGTACAAGCGTGACGCAAAAGTAAAATGCCAAGTCAGCGTGAATAGTACGGGGGCACTGTTCACCTATTTATAGGCATGGGACACAGTTCATGTAAAATTACACCCAAGCCCTTTACATTTGGTAGTGATTCTATAGTAATCCACCGAGGTCTAAATAGCATTTTCATTTTTAAGTCGGTTTTCTGTCGGCGTTTCAAGACCGGGGGGTCCCTAAGCCGACGAGTGAGTGTGCCGCGTGCCCCAGCCCAGATGGGTCGAGCGCGTGGGCGAGCGCGAAGGGGGGAGAGCGAGGTGGCCGGAGCCGGGTCGTGAGGGAGGCGGAGATCTCGCGGCCTTCGTGTTCGTCCCGCGCCCAGGTCGGGTGCGCTTGCAGTAGGGGGTTACAAGCGTCCGCGCGGGTGAGGGGAGCAAGCGGCCCCAAGAGAGCGCCTGCCCCTGCCCTCGTTCCCGCGGGGGCCAACCTTCTCTAAGAAGGCCCTGGTCCTTCCTTTTATAGGCGCAAGGAGAGGATCCAGGTGTACAATGGGGATGCAGCAGAGTGCTACGTGTCTAGCGGGGGAGAGCTAGCGCCCTGGGTACATGCCAATGTGGCAGCCGGAGAGAACTTGGCACCCAGCTGGTGTGGTGTCGTGGCTGTCGAAGGAGTAACGGAGCCTGGTGGAGGGACAGCTGTTAGAATAGTTGGGCTCTTGCTGACGTCCCCCCGCTTCCGTAAGGGAGCTAAGAGCCGCCGTCGTCATGGTCTAGCGGGGCGCCATCATTGCCTATCTGGCGGAGCTAGCCAGATGGGACATCGGTCTTGTTCTCTGCGTCCCAAGTCGGCTCGGGGTAGGGTGATGATGGCGCTTCCTGTTGACGTGGCGGACTTGTGCCCTAGGTCGGGCGACTGTGGAGGCTCCTCCGAGGCCGAGGTCGAGTCTGTCTTCCATGGCCGAGGCCGAGCCCGAGCTCCTGGGTCGGGCAAGGCGGAGGTCGTTCGGCAGAGACCAGGGCGGAGTCCGAGCCCTGGGTCGGGCGAAGCGGGGTTCGTCGTCTTCCGGGGCCTTAGCCCGAGTCCGAGCCCTGGGTCGGGCGGAGCGGAGTTCGCCGTCTTCCGGGGCCTTAGCCCGAGTCCGAGCCCTGGGTCGGGCGGAGCGGAGTTCGCCGTCTTCCGGGGCCTTAGCCCGAGTCCGAGCCCTGGGTCGGGCGGAGCGGAGTTCGCCGTCTTCCGGGGCCTTAGCCCGAGTCCGAGCCCTGGGTCGGGCGGAGCGGAGTTCGCCGTCTTCCGGGGCCTTAGCCCGAGTCCGAGCCCTGGGTCGGGCGGAGCTTCCTATGGCGCCTTTGGCAAGGCCTGGCTGCCTGTCAGTCTCACTCTTGCGTTAAATGCCCCTGCGACTCGGTCGGTCTCGGTGCGGTGATTTAGTCAGGGTTGCTTCTTAACGAAGGCAAGGCCTCGGGCGAGCCGGAGATGCGTCTGCCGTAAAAAGGGGCCTCGGGCGAGACGGAAACACCCTCAGGGTCGGCTGCCCTTGCCTGAGGCTAGGCCTCGGGCGAGGCGTGATCGAGTCGCTCGTATGGACTGATCCCTGACTTAATCAAACCCATCAGGCCTCTGCAGCTTTATGCTGATGGGGGTTACCAGCTGAGAATTAGGCGTCTTGAGGGTACCCCTAATTATGGTCCCCGACAGTAGCCCCCGAGCCTCGAAGGGAGTGTTAGCACTCCCTTGGAGGCTTTCGTCGCACTTTTTTGCAAGGGGACCAGCCTTTCTCGGTTGCATTTTGTTTCGGTGGGTGCGCGCGAGCGCACCCGCCGGGTGTAGCCCCCGAGGCCTCGGAGGAGTGGTTTCACTCCTTCGAGGTCTTAATGCCTTGCGTAATGCTTCGGCTGGTCTGGTGGTTCCCTCATGCGAACAGGCCGTAGCCCGGGTGCACTGTCGGGGCCCAAGTTCTCGGGCTGGTATGTTGACGCTGTCAACGGTTTGGCCAGAGCCGGGTTTTGCGAGAGCAGCCCCCGAGCCTCCGCACAGGGCGAGAGGGCGATCAGGGACAGACTCAGCTTTTTTACATATGCCCCTACGTCGCCTTTCCGCAAGGAGGAGGGGGGGAGAGCGCCATGTTACCCTCGATGGGCACCGAACATGGTGTCTCCGGTGAGCTGCAAGCGGGTAATCCGAGTGGACGTCCGTGCCCCGTTCGTTGGGGGTCGGCTAGGGGCCCGGAGGCACGCCCAAAAGTACCTGCGGGTGATCTGCCGGACCCGGTCCCCTGGCGACGGGGTCCGAGGGCTCGTTGCCTCCCTCTGATGGGATTCCGTTACAGGATCGTTCCCTGCTGGTCTCGGAAATGTCCTAGGGTACCTCGGGAGCGTAGCCGAGCCTTGGTTATGTATCGAACGTACCCCCTGGTCATCCCTCGCTCGGTGTCTGAGGCGACTGTGAACCCTTCGGGGGGCCAGCCTTCGAACCCCTGATCAGTAATGGGCGCGGAGCCCGAGTAGCCTGAGGCGGCCGTGGAACCTTTCGGGAGGCCGACCTTCGAACCTCTGACCAGTAGTGGGTGTCGGGCCCACGCGATCTGAGGCGGCTGTTGAACCCTTCGGGGGGGCCTGCCTTCGAACCCCTGATCAGTATGGAGGCTCGGAGCCTAGTTCCTTCACGGGGAAGGATCCCTTTAGGGGTATCCCCTTTCCCGGTCCCTGTTGCAAGAGATAGAGAAAAAAGGAAAAAGGATGCGAAATTTGAACGACGCGGCGTACCTCTTTTGGCGCGGTGTTTTGGCGAAGGCGAAGCGTCGCCAGCTGCTCCTGCTAGAAACGCCGCCTGTCCAGCCACGGAGTTAATGCGACGGGGCGAGTAGTTGACGAGGCTGCCGTTGCGTGTGCGCGAGCCGTCCGAGGGACGGGTCACGGGCACGTCGTCTTCACGCCGTGAGAGGGGGTTCTCTCGCTGCCCCCGGGACGAGACGTGAGCTTGGCTGACGGCGTGACCGCTGCTCCCGCGCGCCTGCCATCGTTATTACTGCCGGCCCACTTTTGACCGTGTTTGACCGCTTGCGTCAGGCTGGCGCTGCTGGGTCGCGCGCTGGATCGCCTCGGGTCGCGGTATCGGTTCCGCAATCGAGGAGGTGCGGTGGTGGCGCAAGTGGTACAGTTGCTTGCATGCAGCATCCGGCGTGCCGGTCGCGCGACGCGTGGGCTTAGGCCTCCGTGCTGGCAGGTTAGGAGTCGGAGGCGCGGCCACTTGGCGTGGTTGCATGCCGCCTGCATGGCTGCCTGCCCCTTTCGCCCGTTGGCCTGGGCAAAAGTGGAGGGTCGCTTGTAA